>CM060984.1:1210000-1810000 GCA_030765065.1 Deroplatys truncata
TATGTAAGTTTGAATAAATTGTATTATAAACCTGTAATTACATAATAAGTAACCATTTGACAATGTCAGAAACTGTATCTCAGTCTATTGACAATAAATGCATTATTATTATTATTATTATTATTATTATTATTATTATTATTATTATGTCTTGTTGAGCCTCGCTACATATAATCTGACCGACAACAATGGGACTTTCTCATATGCAACACAGGTCTAAGAGTCTTTTAAGATTGAGAAATATGAATCTGAGACTTGAGCATGTCTTGTTGAGCCTCGCTACATATAATCTGATTGGCAGCAATGGGACTTTCTCATCAACAACACAGGCCTGAGTTTCACTGGAGATTGAGAAATATGAATCTGACCCTTCAGCATGTCTTGTTGAGCCTCGCTACATATAATCTGACCGACAGCAATGGGACTTTCTCATATGCAACACAGGCCTGAGAGTCTTTTAAGATTGAGAAATATGAATCTGAGACTTGAGCATGTCTTGTTGAGCCTCGCTACATATAATCTGATTGGCAGCAATGGGACTTTCTCATCAACAACACAGGCCTGAGTTTCACTGGAGATTGAGAAGTATGAATCTGACCCTTCAGCATGTCTTGTTGAGGCTCGCTACATATAATCTGACCAACAACATTGCGACTTTCTCATCAACAACCTAGGCCAGAGTTTCATAGGAGATTGAGAAAAATGAATCTGAGACTTGAGCATGTCTTGTTGAGCCTCACTACATATAATCTGACCGACAGCATTGGGACTTTCTCATCAACAACACAGGCCTAAGTTTCACTGGAGATTGAGAAATATGAATATGAGACTTAGCATGTCTTGTTGAGCCTCGCTACATTTAATCTGACCGACAGCAATGGGACTTTCTGATATGCAACACAGGTCTGAGTTTAATTGGAGATTGGGAATTATGAATCTGAGACTTGAGCATGTCTTGTTGAGAATCGCTACATACAATCAGATCGACAGCAATGGGACTTTCCCATATGCAACACAGGCCTGAGTGTCTTTTAAGATTGAGAAATATGAATCTGAGACTTGAGCATGTCTTGTTGAGCCCGCTACATATAATCTGACCAACAGCAATGGGACTTTCTCATTTGCAATACAGGCCTGAGAGTCTTTCAAGATTGAGAAATATGAATCTGAGACTTGAGCATGTCTTGTTGAGAATCGCTACATACAATCTGATCGACAGCAATTGGACTTTCTCAAACGCAACACAGGCCTGAGTTTCATTGTAGATTGAGAAATATGAATTTGAGACTTGAGCATGCCTATTTGAGCCTCGTTTCATATAATACGACAGGCAGCAATGGGACTTTCTCATCAACAACACAGGCCTGAGTTTCATTGGAGATTGAGAAATATGAATCTGAGACTTCAGCATGCCTTGTTGAGTTTCACTACATTAAATCTGACCGGCAGCAATGGGACTTTCGCATCCACAACACAGGTCTAAGTTTCATTGGAGATTCAGAAGTATGAATCTGAGGCTTGAGCATGTCTTGTTGAGAATCGCTACATACAATCAGATCGACAGCAATGGGACTTTCTCATACGCAACATAGGCCTGAGTTTCATTGGAGATTGAGAAATATGAATCTGAGACTTGTGCATGTCTTCTGGAGCCTTGCTACATATAATCTGACCGGCAGCAATGGGACTTTCTCATATGCAACAAAGGTCTGAGTTTCATTGCAGTTTGACAAATATGAATCTGAGAATTGAGCATGACTTTTGGAGCCTCGTTTCATAGGATCTGACCGACAGGAAGGGGACTTTCATATTTTCAATAGAGGCTTGAGAGTCTTTGAAGATTGAGAAATGTGAATCTGAGACTTGAGCATGTCTTTTTGAGAATCGCTACATACAATCAGATCAACAGCAATAAACTTTCTCATACGCAACATAGGCCTGAGTTTCACTTTAGATTGAGAAACATGAATTTGAGACTAGAGCATATCTTGTTGAGCCTTGCTACATATAAACTCACCGACAGCAATGGCACTTTCTCATATGCAACATAGGACTGAGTGTCATTGGAGATTGAGAAATATGAATATGAGACTTTCTCATATGGAACACAGGCCTGAGTTTCATTGGAGATTGAGAAATATGAATCTGAGACTTGAGGATGTCTTGTGGAGCCTCGCTACTTATAATCTGACCGGCAGCAATGGGACATTCTCATATGCAACAAAGGTCTGACTTTCATTGTAGTTTGACAAATATGAATCTGAGACTTCAGCATGTCTTGTTGAGCCTCGCTGCGTACAATCTGCGCAACAGCAATTGGAATTTCTCATATGCAACACAGGCCTGAGTTTCATTGGAGATTGAGAAATATGAATCTGGGACTTGAGCATGTCTTGATGAGCCTCGCTACATATAATCTCACCGGCAGCAATGGGACTTTCTCATCAACAACACAGGCCTGTGTTTCATTGGAGATTGAGAGATATGAATCTGAGACTTGAGCATGTCCTGATGAACCTCGCTACATATAATCTCACCGGCAGCAATGGGACTTTCTCATCAACAACACAGGCCTGAGTTTCATTGGATATTGAGAAATATGAATCTGAGACTTCAGCATCTCTTGTTGAGCTCGCTACGTATAATCTGACCCACAGCAATGCGACTTTCTCATCAACAACCTAGGCCTGAGTATCATTGGAGATTGAGAAATATGAATCTGAGACTTGAGCATGTCATGTTAAGCCTTGCTACATATAATCTGACCGACAGCATTTGGGACATTCTCATCAACAACACAGGCCTGAGTTTCATTGGAGATTGAGAAATATGAATCTCAGACTTCAGCATGACTTGTTGAGTTTCACTACATATAATCTGACCTTCAGCAATGGGACTTTCTCAAACAACACAGGCCTAAGTGTCATTGGAGATTCAGAAATATGAATCTGAGACTTCAGCATGTCTTGTTGAGCCTCGCTGCATATAATCTGAGCAACAGCATTTGGAATTTCTCATATGCAACACAGGCCTGAGTTTCATTGGAGATTAAGAAATATGAATCTGAGACTTGAGCATGTCTTGTTGAGAATCGCTACTTACAATCTGATCGACAGCAATGGGACTTTCTCATACGCAACACAGGCCTGAGTTTCATTGTAGATTGAGAAATATGAATTTGAGACTTGAGCATGTCTATTTGAGCCTCGTTTCATATAATCTGACCGACAGCAATGGGACCTTCTCATTTGCAATACAGGCCTGAGATTCTTTGAAGATTGAGAAATATGAATCTGAGACTTGAGCATGTCTTGTTGTGCCTCGCTACATATAATCTGACCGACAGCAATGGGACTTTCTCATTTGCAATACAGGCCTGAGAGTCTTTGAAGATTGAGAAATATGAATCTGAGACTTGAGCATGTCTTGTTGTGCCTCGCTACATATAATCTGACCGACAGCAATGGGACTTTCTCATTTGCAATACAGGCCTGAGAGTCTTTGAAGATTGAGAAATATGAATCTGAGACTTGAGCATGTCTTGTTGTGCCTCGCTACATATAATCTGACCGACAGCAATGGGACTTTCTCATTTGCAATACAGGCCTGAGAGTCTTTGAAGATTGAGAAATATGAATCTGAGACTTGAGCATGTCTTGTTGTGCCTCGCTACATATAATCTGACCGACAGCAATGGGACTTTCTCATTTGCAATACAGGCCTGAGAGTCTTTGAAGATTGAGAAATATGAATCTGAGACTTCAGCATGTCTTGTTGTGCCTCACTACATATAATCTGACCGACAGCAATGGGACTTTCTCATTTGCAATACAGGCCTGAGAGTCTTTGAAGATTGAGAAATATGAATCTGAGACTTGAGCATGTCTTGTTGTGCCTCGCTACATATAATCTGACCGACAGCAATGGGACTTTCTCATTTGCAATACAGGCCTGAGAGTCTTTGAAGATTGAGAAATATTAATCTGAGACTTGAGCATGTCTTGTTGAGAATCGCTACTTACAATCTGATCGACAGCAATGGGACTTTCTCATACGCAACACAGGCCTGAGTTTCATTGTAGATTGAGAAATATGAATTTGAGACTTGAGCATGTCTATTTGAGCCTCGTTTCATATAATCTGACCGACAGCAATGGGACCTTCTCATTTGCAATACAGGCCTGAGAGTCTTTGAAGATTGAGAAATATGAATCTGAGACTTGAGCATGTCTTGTTGTGCCTCGCTACATATAATCTGACCGACAGCAATGGGACTTTCTCATTTGCAATACAGGCCTGAGAGTCTTTGAAGATTGAGAAATATGAATCTGAGACTTGAGCATGTCTTGTTGAGAATCGCTACTTACAATCTGATCGACAGCAATGGGACTTTCTCATACGCAACACAGGCCTGAGTTTCATTGTAGATTGAGAAATATGAATTTGAGACTTGAGCATGTCTATTTGAGCCTCGTTTCATATAATCTGACCGACAGCAATGGGACCTTCTCATTTGCAATACAGGCCTGAGATTCTTTGAAGATTGAGAAATATGAATCTGAGACTTGAGCATGTCTTGTTGTGCCTCGCTACATATAATCTGACCGACAGCAATGGGACTTTCTCATTTGCAATACAGGCCTGAGAGTCTTTGAAGATTGAGAAATATGAATCTGAGACTTGAGCATGTCTTGTTGTGCCTCGCTACATATAATCTGACCGACAGCAATGGGACTTTCTCATTTGCAATACAGGCCTGAGAGTCTTTGAAGATTGAGAAATATGAATCTGAGACTTGAGCATGTCTTGTTGTGCCTCGCTACATATAATCTGACCGACAGCAATGGGACTTTCTCATTTGCAATACAGGCCTGAGAGTCTTTGAAGATTGAGAAATATGAATCTGAGACTTGAGCATGTCTTGTTGTGCCTCGCTACATATAATCTGACCGACAGCAATGGGACTTTCTCATTTGCAATACAGGCCTGAGAGTCTTTGAAGATTGAGAAATATGAATCTGAGACTTGAGCATGTCTTGTTGTGCCTCGCTACATATAATTTGACCGACAGCAATGGGACTTTCTCATTTGCAATACAGGCCTGAGAGTCTTTGAAGATTGAGAAATATGAATCTCAGACTTGAGCATGTCTTGTTGAGAATCGCTACTTACAATCTGATCGACAGCAATGGGACTTTCTCATACGCAACACAGGCCTGAGTTTCATTTTAGATTGAGAAATATGAATTTGAGACTTGAGCATGTCAATTTGAGCCTCGTTTCATATAATCTGACCGGCAGCAATGGGAATATCTCATCAACAACACAGGCCTGAGTTTCATTGTAGATTGAGAAATATGAATTTAAGAATTGAGCACGTCTATTTGAGCCTCGTTTCATATAATCTGACCGGCAGCAATGGGACTTTCTCATCAAAATAACAGGCCTGAGTTTCATTGCAGATTGAGAAATATGAATCTGAGACTTGAGCATGTCTTGTTGAGTTTCGCTACATATAATCTGACCTTCAGAAATGGGACTTTCTCATCAACACAGGCCTGAGTTTCATTGGAGGTTGAGAAATATGAATCTGAGACTTCAGCATGACTTGTTCAGCCTCGCTGCGTATAATCTGAGCAACAGCAATTGGAATTTCTCATATGCAACGCAGTTCTGAGTTTCATTGGAAATTGAGAAATATGAATCTCAGACTTGAGCATGTCTTGATGAGCCTTGCTACATATAATCTGACCGGCAGCCTTGGGACTTTCTCATCAACCACACAGGCCTGAGTTTCATTGGAGATTGAGAAATATGAATCTGAGACTTCAGCATGACTTGTTGAGTTTCGCTACATATAATCTGACCGGCAGCAATGGGACTTTCACATCGACACAGGCCTGAGTTTCATTGGAGATTGAGAAATATGTATCTCAGACTTCAGCATGACTTGTTGAGTTTCGCTACATATAATCTGACCGGCAGCAATGGGACTTTCTCATCAACAACACAGGCCTGAGTTTCATTGGAGATTGAGAAATATGAATCTGAGACTTCAGCATGTCTTGTTGAGTTTCGCTACATATAATCTGACCGGCAGCAATGGGACTTTCGCATCAACAACACAGGCCTGAGTTTCATTGGAGACAGAGAAAAATGAATCTGAGACTTCAGCATGTCTTGTTGAGTTTCGCTACATATAATCTGACCGGTAGCAATGGGACTTTCGCATCAACAACACAGGCCTGAGTTTCATTGGACATTGAGAAATATGAATCTGATACTTGAGCATGTCTTGATGAACCTCGCTACATATAATCTCACCGGCAGCAATGGGACTTTCTCATCAACAACACAGGCCTGCGTTTCATTGGAGATTGAGAAATATGAATCTGAGACTTCAGCATGTCTTGCTGAGCCTCGCTACATATAATCTGACCCACAGCAATGCGACTTTCTCATCAACAACACAGGCCTAAGTTTCACTGGAGATTGAGAAATATGAATCTGAGGCTTAGCATGTCTTGTTGAGCCTCGCTACATATAATCTACCAACAGCAATGGGACTTTCTGATATGCAACACAGTTCCGAGTTTAATTGGAGATTGAGAAGTATGAATCTGAGACTTGAGCATATCTTGATGAGCCTCGTTACATATAATCTGACCGGCAGCAATTGGAATTTCTCCTCAACAACACAGGCCTGAGTTTCATTGGAGATTGAGAAATATGAATCTGAGACTTCAGCATGTCCTGTTGAGCCTCGCTACATATAATCTGACAGACAGCAATGCGACTTTCTGATCAACAAACTAGGCCTGAGTTTCATTGGAGATTGAGAAATATGAATCTGAGACTTGAGCATGTCTTGATGAGCTTCGCTACATATAATCTGACCGGCAGCAATGGGACTTTCTCATAAACAACACAGGCCTGAGTTTCATTGGAGATTGAGAAATATGAATCTGAGACTTGAGCATGTCTTGATGAGCTTCGCTACATATAATCTGACCGACAGCACTGGGACTTTCTCATCAACAACACAGGCCTGAGTTTCATTGGAGATTGAGAAATATGAATCTGAGACTAAAGCATGTCTTGTGGAGCCTCGCTACATATAATCTGACAGACAACAATGGGATTCTCTTATATATGCAACACAGGTCTCAGTTTCATTGGAGATTGAGAAATATGAATCCGAGACTTCAGCATGTCTTGTTGTGCCTCATTACATATAATCTGATTGGCAGCAATTGGACTTTCTCATCAACAACACAGGCCTGAGTGACATTAGACAATGAGAAATATGAATCTGAGACTTGAGCATGTCTTTTGGAGCCTCGTTACATATGATGTGACCGACAGCAATGGGACTTTCTCATCAACAACACAGGCCTGAGTTTCATTGGAGATTGAGAAATATTATCTGAGACTTGAGCACGTCTTGTGGAGCCTCGCCACATATAATCTGACCGACAGCAATGGGACTTTTTGATATGCAACACAGGTCTGAGTTTCATTGGAGATTCAGAAGTATCAAACTGAGGCTTGAGCATGTCTTGTGATGCCTCGCTACATATAATCTGACCGAACGAAATGGGACTTTCTCATATGCAATACAGGTCTGAGTTTCATTGGAGATTCAGATATATGAATCTGAGGCTTGAGCATGTATTGTGATGCCTGGCTACATATAACCTGACCGACAGGAATGGGACTTTCTGATATGCAACACAGGTCTGAATTTCATTGGAGATTCAGAAGTATGAATCTGAGGCTTGAGCATGTCTTGTGGTGCCTCGCTACATATAATCAGACCGACAGGAATGGGACTTTCTCATATGCAACACAGGCCCTAGTTTCATTGGAGATTGAGAAATATGAATCTGAGACTTGAGCATGTCTTGTGGGCCTTGCTAATTATAATCTGACCAAAAGCAATGGGACCTTCTTATATGCAACACAGGAGTGAGTTTCATTGTAGTTTGACAAATATGAATCAGAGAATTGAGCATGTCTTGTGGGCCTTGCTACTTATAATCTGACCGACAGCAAAGGGACCTTCTTATATGCAACACAGGAGTGAGTTTCATTGTAGTTTGACAAATATGAATCAGAAACTTGAGCATGTCTTGTGGAGCCTCGCTACATATAATCTGACCCACAGAAATGCGACTTTCTCATCAAAAACCTAGGCCTGAGTATCATTGGAGATTGAGAAATATGAATCTGAGACTTGAGCATGTCTTGTTGAGACTCGCTACATATAATCTGACCAACAGCATTGCGACTTTCTCATCAACAACACAGGTCTAAGTTTCACTGGAGATTGAGAAATATGAATCATAGACTTAGCATGTCTTGTTGAGCCTCGCTACATATAATCTGCCTTCAGCAATGGGACTTTCTCAAACAACACAGGCCTAAGTTTCATTGGAGATTGAGAAATATGAATCTGAGACTTCAGCATGTCTTGTTGAGCCTCGCTGCGTATAATCTGAGCAACAGCAATTGGAATTTCTCATAGGCAACACAGGCCTAAGTTTCATTGGAGATTGAGAAATATGAATCTGAGACTTGAGCATGTCTTGATGAGCCTCGCTACATAGAATCTCACCGGCAGCAATGGGACTTTCTCATCAACAACACAGGCCTGAGTTTCAATGGAGATTGAGAAATATGAATCTGAGACTTCAGCATGTTTTGTTGAGCCTCACTACATATAGTCTCACCGACAGCAATGCGACTTTCTCATCAAGAAACTAGGCCTGAGTTTCATTTGAGATTGAGAAATATGAATCCGAGACTTGAGCATGTCTTGTTGAGCCTCACTACATATAGTCTTACCGACAGCAATGCGACTTTCTCATCAAGAAACTAGGCCTGAGTGTCATTGGACATTAAGAAATATGAATCCGAGACTTGAGCATGTCTTGTTGAGCTTCGCTACATATAATCTGACCGACATCAATGGGACTTTCTGATATGCACCACAGGCCTGAGTGTCATTGGACATTAAGAAATATGAATCCGAGACTTGAGCATGTCTTGTTGAGCCTCGCTACATATAATTAGACTGACAGCAATGGGACTTTCTCATATGCAACACAGACCTGAGTTTCATTGGACATTGAGAAATCTGAAACCGAGATTTCAGCATGTCTTGTTGAGCCTCACTACATATAATCGGATTGGCAGCAATGGGACTTTCTCATCAACAACACAGGCCTGAGTTTCATTGGACATTGAGAAATATGAATCCGAGACTTGCGGATGTCTTTTTGAGCTTCGGTACATATAATCTGACCGACAGCAATTGGAATTTCTTATATGAACACAGGCTTGAGTTTCATTGCAGATTGAGAAATATGAATCTGAGACTTGAGCATCTCTTGTGGAGCCTCGCTAATTACATCTGACCGGCAGCAATGGGACTTTCTGATATGCAACACAGGTCTGACTTTCTTTGGACTTTGAAAAATATGAATCTGAGATTTGAGCATGTCTTGTTGAGCCTCACTACATATAATCTGACCGGCAGCAATGGGACTTTCTCATCAACAACACAGGCCTGAGTTTCATTGGAGTTCGAGAAAAATGAATCTGAGACTTGAGCATGTCTTGTTGAGTTTCGCTACATATAATCTCACCGAAAGCAATGGCACTTTCTCAAATGCAACATAGGCCTGAGTGTCATTAGACAATGAGAAATATGTATCTGAGACTTGAGCATGTCTTTTGGAGCCTCGTTACATATGATCTGACCGACAGCAATGGGACTTTCTCATCAACAACACAGGCCTGAGTTTCAATGGAGATTGAGAAATATTATCTGAGACTTGAGCATGTCTTGTGGAGCCTCGCTACATCTAATCTGACCGTCAGCAATGGGACTTTCTGATATACAACACAGGTCTGAGTTTCATTGGAGATTCAGAAGTATGAATCTGAGGCTTGAGCATGTCTTGTGATGCCTCACTACATATAATCTGACCGACAGGAATGGGACTTTCTGATATGCAACACAGGTCTGAGCTTCATTGGAGATTCAGAAGTATGAATCTGAAGCTTGAGCATGTCTTGTCATGCCTCGCTACATATAATCTGACCGACAGGAATGGGACTTTCTAATATGCAACACAGGTCTGAGTTTCATTGGAGATTCAGAGGTATGAATCTGACGCTTGAGCATGTCTTGTGATGCCTCGCTACATATAATCTGACCGACAGGAATGGGACTTTCTGATATGCAACACAGGTCTGAGTTTCATTGGAGATTCAGAAGTATGAATCTGAGGCTTGAGCATGTCTTGTGGTGCCTCGCTACATATAATCTGACCGACAGCAATGGGAGCTTCTTATATGCAACAAAGGTCTGAGTGTCATTGTAGTTTGACAAATATGAATCAGAGACTTGAGCATGCCTTGTGGGCCTTGCTACATATAATCTGACCGACAGCAATGGAACGTTCTTATATGCAACACAGGTGTGAGTTTCATTGGAGATTGAGCAATATGAATCTGAGACTTGAGCATGTCTTGTGGAGCCTCGCTACATTTAATCTGACGACAGCAAAGGGACTTTCTCATCAGCAAAACAGGCCTGAGTTTCATTGTACCTTGACAAATATGAATTAGAGACTTCAGTATGTCTAGTTGAGTTTCGCTACATATAATCTGACCGACAGCAATGGGACTTTCTTATATGAAACACAGGTCTGAGTTTCATTGGAGATTGAGAAAAATGAATCTGAGACTTGAGCATGTCTTGTTGAGCCTCGCTACATATAATCTGACCGACAGAATGGGACTTTCTCATATGCAACACAGGCCTGAGAGTCTTTGAAGATTGACAAATATGAATCTGAGACTTGAGCATGTCTTGTTGAGCCTCGCTACATATAATCTGACCGACAGCAATGGGACTTTCTCATTTGCTATACAGGCCTGAGAGTCTTTGAAGATTGAGAAATATGAATTTGAGACTTGAGCATGTCTTGTTGAGCCTCGCTACATATAATCTGACCGTCAGCAATGGGACTTTCTCATATGCAACACAGGCCTGAGAGTCTTTGAAGATTGAGAAATATGAATTTGAGACTTGAGCATGTCTATTTGAGCCTCGTTTCATATAATCTGATTGGCAGCAATGGGACTTTCTCATCAACAACACAGGCCTGAGTTTCATTGTAGATTAAGAAATATGAATTTGAGACTTGAGCATGTCTATTTGAACCTCGTTTCATATAATCTGACCGGCAGCAATGGGACTTTCTCATCAACAACACAGGCCTGAGTTTCATTGTAGATTGAGAAATATGAATTTGAGACTTGAGCATGTCTATTTGAGCCTCGTTTCATATAATCTGACCGGCAGCAATGGGACTTTCGCATCAAGAACACAGGCCTAAGTTTCATTGGAGATTTAGAAATATGAATCTGAGACTTCAGCATGTCTTGTTGAGCCTCGCTGCGTATAATCTAAACAACAGCAATTGGAATTTCTCATATGCAACACAGTTCTGAGTTACATTGGAGATTGAGAAATATGAATCCCAGACTTGAGCATGTCTTGATGAGCCTCGCTACATATAATCTGACCGGCAGCAATGGGACTTTCTCATCAACCACACAGGCCTGAGTTTCATTGGAGATTGAGAAATATGAATCTGAGACTTCAGCATGACTTGTTGAGTTTCGCTACATATAATCTGACCGGCAGCAATGGGACTTTCTCATCAACCACACAGGCCTGAGTTTCATTGGAGATTGAGAAATATGAATCTGAGACTTCAGCATGACTTGTTGAGTTTCGCTACATATAATCTGACCGACAGCATTGGGACTTTCTCAATAACAACACAGGCCTAAGTTTGACTGGAGATTGAGAAATATGAATCTGTGACTTAGCCTGTCTTGTTGAGCCTCGCTACATATAATCTGACCGACAGCAATGGGACTTTTTGATATGCAACACATGTCTGAGTTTAATTGGAGATTGAGAAGTATGAATCTGAGACTTGAGCATGTCTTGTGGAGCCTCGCTAAATATAATCTGACCGACAGCAATGGGACTTTCTCATATGCAACACAGGTCTGAGTTTAATTGGAGATTGAGAAGTATGAATCTGAGATATGAGCATGTCTTGTTGAGCCTCGCTACATATAATCTGACCGAGAGCAATGGGACTTTCTGATAGGCAACACAGGTCTGAGTTTAATTGGAGATTGAGAAATATGAATCTGAGATATGAGCATGTCTTGTTGAGCCTCGCTACATATAATCTGACCGAGAGCAATGGGACTTTCTGATATGCAACACAGGTCTGAGTTTAATTGGAGATTGAGAAATATGAATCTGAGACTTGACCATGTCTTGTGGAGCCTCGCTAAATATAATCTGACCGACAGCAATGGGACTTTCTGATATGCAACACAGGTCTGAGTTTAATTGGAGATTGAGAAGTATGAATTTGAGACTTGAGCATGTCTTGTTGAGCCTCGCTACATATAATCTGACCGACAGCAATGGGACTTTCTGATATGCAACACAGGTCTGAGTTTAATTGGAGATTGAGAAATATGAATCTGAGATATGAGCATGTCTTGTGGAGCCTCGCTACATATAATCTGACCGACAGCAATGGGACTTTCTGATATGCAACACAAGTCTGAGTTTAATTGGACATTGAGAAATATGAATCTGAGATATGAGCATGTCTTGTTGAGCCTCGCTAAATATAATCTGACCGACAGCAATGGGACTTTCTGATATGCAACACAGGTCTGAGTTTAATTGGAGATTGAGAAGTATGAATCTGAGACTTGAGCATTTCTTGTTGAGCCTTGCTACATATAATCTGACCGACAGCAATGGGACTTTCTGATATGCAACACAGTTCTGAGTTTAATTGGAGATTGAGAAATATGAATCTGAGATATGAGCATGTCTTGTGGAGCCTCGCTAAATATAATCTGACTGAGAGCAATGGGACTTTCTGATATGCAACACAGGTCTGAGTTTAATTGGAGATTGAGAAGTATGAATCTGAGATATGAGCATGTCTTGTTGAGCCTCGCTACATATAATCTGACCGAGAGCAATGGGACTTTCTGATATGCAACGCAGGTCTGAGTTTAATTGGAGATTGAGAAATATGAATCTGAGATATGAGCATGTCTTGTTGAGCCTCGCTACATATAATCTGACCGAGAGCAATGGGACTTTCTGATATGCAACACAGGTCTGAGTTTAATTGGAGATTGAGAAATATGAATCTGAGATATGAGCATGTCTTGTTGAGCCTCGCTACATATAATCTGACCGAGAGCAATGGGACTTTCTGATATGCAACACAGGTCTGAGTTTAATTGGAGATTGAGAAATATGAATCTGAGATATGAGCATGTCTTGTTGAGCCTCGCTACATATAATCTGACCGAGAGCAATGGGACTTTCTGATATGCAACACAGGTCTGAGTTTAATTGGAGATTGAGAAGTATGAATCTGAGATATGAGCATGTCTTGTTGAGCCTCGCTACATATAATCAGACCGAGAGCAATGGGACTTTCTGATATGCAACACAGGTCTGAGTTTAATTGGAGATTGAGAAGTATGAATCTGAGATATGAGCATGTCTTGTTGTGCCTCGCTACATATAATCTGACCGAGAGCAATGGGACTTTCTGATATGCAACACAGGTCTGAGTTTAATTGGAGATTGAGAAGTATGAATCTGAGACTTGAGCATTTCTTGTTGAGCCTCGCTACATATAATCTGACCGACAGCAATGGGACTTTCTGATATGCAACACAGGTCTGAGTTTAATTGGAGATTGAGAAGTATGAATCTGAGATATGAGCATGTCTTGTTGAGCCTCGCTACATATAATCTGACCGAGAGCAATGGGACTTTCTGATATGCAACACAGGTCTGAGTTTAATTGGAGATTGAGAAGTATGAATCTGAGACGAGCATTTCTTGTTGAGCCTCGCTACATATAATCGGACCGACAGCAATGGGACTTTCTGATATGCAACACAGGTCTGAGTTTAATTGGAGATTGTGAAATATGATTCCGAGACTTGAGCATGTCTTGTGGAGCCTCGCTAAATATAATCTGACCGACAGCAATGGGCATTTCTTATATGCAACACAGGTCTCAGTTTCATTGGAGATTTAGAAATATGAATCAGAGACTTGAGCATGTCTTGTTGAGACTCGCTACATATAATTTGACCGAGAGCAATGGGACTTTCTTATCAACAACAATGGCCTGAGTGTCATTGGAGATTTAGAAATATGAATCCGAGACTTGAGCATGTCTTGTTGAGACTCGCTACATATAATTTGACTGACAGCAATTGGACTTTCTCATATGCAACACAGGCCTGAGTTTCATTGGAGATTGAGAAATATGAATCTGAGACTTGAGCATGTCTTGTTGAGACTCGCTACATATAATTTGACTGACAGCAATTGGACTTTCTCGTATGCAACACAGGCTTGAGTTTCATTGGAGATTGAGAAATATGAATCTGAGACTTGAGCATGTTTTGTTGAGCCTCGCTACATATAATCTGACCGACAGCAATGGGACTTTCTCATATGCAACACAGGCCTGAGTTTCATTGGAGATTGAGAAATATGAATCTGAGACTTGAGCATGTCTTGTAGAGCCTCGCTACCTATAATCTGACCGACAGCAATGGGACTTTCTCATATGCAACACAGGTCTGAGTTTCATTGGAGATTGAGAAATATGAATCTGAGACTTGAGCATGTCTTGTTGAGTCTCGGCACATATAACTTATATATAGATTATATGTAAGTTCATAAGATGAGTATTATGGATGAAGTAGTTATATGTATAATTCAAACCTTTGTATGGAGGTAAATGAAAATACTCTCAGGAAGTTTCAGGAATTACTTCATTTTCTCTTGTGGGTTTAAAACTACAGGGTGTGTACCCCTTGAAGGTTTGAAATTCCGGTGTTGCATTGTACTTCAGTATTCAAGCATGTGTTATGTCTAGCTTAACAGCTTTACTGGTTTGTAATTGCTTCACAGCCTAATGTGTAGCTGTGTTTATTGCTGTGACATCGGATGTTGTATGGGTGGCTATTTAAATATTTAATGACAAATTTATTAATTAATTCACCCCTAGTTCTCCTTATAAAAATATTGAGTCAAAATCACATGATACGTCAGCTAAGCCATCGATGAAGCCTTTGAGTGCGGGGGATTAGAAAAACTAACCTTATGGTACATTAGCCAAGCATTGCAAGGAGCTTTGACTGGCTATTCTTCGAGAAAGCTCACCAACTGCATTCTGGTAAATGCTGGAACATAAATTCAACGTGTCTCCGTAGCAATAGGGGACTATAAAAAGAGGGCAAAAAAGTAAATGCCAAGCAGTTTATAACATACTTGTGAGTGAGTTGTAAGTCAGAGCGAGGCTTGTAACGCATTTGGCATAATAAAGTTTGTTACGATTAATTGTGTTTTAATTTGTCACATTATTGTACAATGATCTAGAAGATTTTTATGCTGAATGCTACCCTTTACCGCTTAGAACTGTAATTTCATAAAGCTCTGGACCCTTAATTAACTGATATGAGAATGAACTATCAGAATATGTATTTCTGACTACAGCCTCCCCCCCCCAAATCTTACAAATTATGTATGTTCCGTAAAATATGTTTGAAGGTAAAAGATTATTCAAGTGGTTGAGTTATTTTTACATAATCAAGTAGATGAAGTGTTAAACATTTTTATCTTCTCTGTGCTTCTACAATTATTTAATAAGATATAGGCTCCACAGCGTTCACATTAAGGCGATAAGAATCCCCTGACTATGATACAGCTGGCAGATTCCATATTCAACAAATAAAACCACATTTTAAAATATTTTGGACATGGCGTATACTCTCAAACCACTGACAGAAGCCACCTCCTGTTATTGATTGTAAATATCAGTTGATTAGAGTGTGATGTTATGCTGGTCACAATTGTCTTTCTTTATATATGTATTATACATTGATAAAGCTCTCTCTTCACATATTTCTGTCGTCTTTCGTAGTCTAGGGGTATCATGTGGTGTGGGATTATAACACGTTAAGTGCTAGGTTCGTTGTGGGTGCGGGGGTGTGTATTGTGTTCTTAGCCCCTCATGAGCTCGTTCCCCTTTCAGTGGTAATGTGCTATTAGACCAGGGAAGGATTCCTACCTCAGGTATATAAGTAAAGAAGACACAGGTAACCAGTAGACGACCTTCGGTTGCTGGTTGCTTTATTCTCGCTAAATAAACACACTTCCTCTGCCCTGCACACAAGACGTAAGCCGATTGCTACAGTTATGATGAATCGTTAAGTCGCTGTCACCTAATGTACATCCAGATGATGGATTGTCGTTTCTTGCTATAAAACGCTATTTTTTTCTGATTATCACTCATTCTCTTGCATGATGCTATACTTGAACTTTGTTAATGTAGACTGAGTTCTTTAGCCGACCTCTGCGTCGACAAATGCAACACTTAGCGTTTTAACATGATGCTGGTCGGTACGAGAGACCAAGAGAGAGTGATTTTCGTCTTCGCGGCTCCTACCTCGTTCTGTCCAGGATCGGTTTCTGGTCACTTTACCACGTGACTTATCACGTTGGTTATTTGCTGCTTTCTTCAGTACGCTTAATTTCTATTGGCGGTTCTCCTACCAAGAATTGCTATTTTCAAACTGGAGTATTTTTGTGACCTGTCACTCATTTCTAGCAGTGGTTTTCTGCTTCAGTGAATTTGGAGACCGATTCAGCACGTCCATTTTGGTGCCCATCAGTCGCATTGGAATGTTTTGTCTTTGTTCATAAAAGCCACATGTTTGGCAGAATTCTTAAGAGACAGGAGACCTTTCCGGTGTGTCCCTTTATAGCCTCAAGCACATTAAACAGCTATGTTCCGGTCTACCCTTCTGCAAACTTTAGCTCGTTTGAAATTTTGTTCCTTATGCTACAAATATTATGCTTCATATGCCCTTCAAAGGGAACTGCGATTTTTTCATTTTTGGGAAATTCGCATTTCGCTTTGGATGTCCTACTGACTCGTGCGTAGGAAAAACCTCAAACTGTTATTGATTCTAACATTTGCCTAACGTCTAATTTTTTTTATCGCTAATATTCTGGCATGTCTTGCGTGTCGGGCGAGAGGGGTTCAAAATATAAAATCATACACAGTTAACATGGTTTGTCATGCTTATCCTATGGTAAACACTGTTATGTCGCGCTGCTTTATGTGCGAGATTTGAATACATATAGACACATATAATGACCCTAAAATGTTACAGGTAATATCTAATGGTATAGGTGCACTAGTTGACATAATACTAGTTATACAAACATAATACTTGTACAGGGACACTGAGATACATTATTTACAGAAATTCTGGCTGTATTAGTACCTGTGATGTCACCTCATTGTTATTTGAATGTTGTCTTTACCGTACCAGTTCTGTCTACAGTATATTCACTCTTAGGTTGATCCACGGCAAAACAAACCCACGTGGTCAGTGCACCGTGGTGCAACACAGTAGCAATGTGCGTAGGAAAGTAGTCCCATGCTAATACTCTGAATTTTAGAATGAATTTATCGTTAAATAGTATAATATTCTATACAAATACCTAAGGTTATATTTAACGCTATTTATACTGTAAAACAGAGCTACAAGTCCCATGATGCAATTCGTATGTGTCACCTGACATCCGGGTAGGCGCAGAATATTGTTTACAGCCAGAAACCAGCAGTTGTGTTTAGTATCATGCAGGACGATGAATTTGGTCTTGTGTTTTCGTCGAATTACGTAAAGCATTAGCCGCGCAAACCATTGACTAGCGGTGAAAAAACAACACTGTTAAATCTTTATTGTAAGTTATGTGAGAAATGTCCAACACTTTCCGTGAAAGAAATGGTGAAATTAACTTCTGAGTTCACCGGTGTTCGAGTACAAGTATAAACAGTGCTTGTGCAGAAAAATCCGAAATGAGAAAAGTGGTTACACCTGGAAAAAAAAACTATCAATCTTATCATCTGTAACCCTTAACAGAATATGGTAGTTGCCGTTTGAGTTGTCGAAATAAGGACTCTCTTCTTTTCTGCATTACGTGCCGCTTGTACTGGCCACATAGTCTGAAAATGTGACATTATTTCTAGTGCAAATGGCGGAAGGATACATTATAGCGGTGCACTGGTCACCTGCAGTTTGTTTTGACGCGGATCAATCTAAGAGTGAATACAGAGTAGGTAACAATTGCTTGCACACGCAATGGACCTTTATGCCAGAAAAAAATCCATCGTCCTCTGCCGGGTTTGAACTTGCAACCTCAGGAACTGTCGTTCTCCATGGTGCAGTAGTTACCATGCTAGTTTCTAGTTCCCAAGGTCACGGCTTCAAACCCGGTGACGAGCGCTGAATTTTTTCGGGTGTACAAACCTTAGCATGGCTTCCTTTGGAAGGGAAGTAAAGCCAGTGGTACCATGTCATAGATTTATGGCATGTATAAGAACCTCAAGCCTCATAAAGGGGCCTCTAGGCAAAATTACTGGCCTTTCATGCCCAAAATAGAATGGGAAGTTAAGGGCCACAACAGTTAAAGAGTGTCCATAACTAAAACTCAATTTTAATTTGACCTCGGGAACTAGGGGCTAGCATGGTTCTGACTTGTGCAGTGTTTTACTCTTATGTATCAAATTATGCAACTTTAAAGATCATAAATGAGTAAAGCTTTTCTCAAAAATGTCAAAACTTATAAGGCTTTCTATTTTCAAGTATTAAATTATGCAGTTTCAAAGATGACAAACGGGTAATGCTCTTTTCCCGAATTTCACTTGTGAGGCTTTTTACCCTCATGTATCAAATTATGTGATTTCAAAGATGACAAATAATGAAAGCTCTTCTCACAAATTTCACACTTGTGAAGCTTTTTACCTTCATGTATCAAAATATGTGACTTCAAAGATGACAAATGATAAAAGCTCTTCTCACAAATTTCACATTTGTGTAGCTTTTTACCCTCATGTATTACATTATGGGATTTCAAAGATGACAAAAGAATAAAGCTCCTTTCACAAATTTCACATTTGTGAGGTCTTTTACCCTCATGTATCAAATTATGCGATTTCAAAGAAGACAACCGAGTAAACCCCTTCTGACAAACTTTACACTTGTGAGGTTTTTCACCCGCGTGTATCACATAATGCGATTTCAAAGATGATAAACGTTTAAAGCTCTTCTCACAAATTTCACACTTGTGATGCCTTTTACCCTCATGCATCACATTATGCGATTTCAAATCTGATAACCGCATAAACTTTTTCTCACAAATTTCACATTTGTGAAGCTTTTTACCCTCATGTATCAAATGATGCGATTTCAAATCATACAACCGAGTAAACCTTTTTTCACAAATTTCACATTTGTGAGGTTTTATACCCTCATGTATCAAATTATGCAATTTCAAATATGACAACCGATTAAAGCTCTTCTCACAAATTTCACACTTGTGAGGCTTTTTACACTTGTGCATTTTCAAAGATGATAAAAGAGTAAAGTTCCTCTCACAAATTTCACACCTATGATGCTTTTTACCCTCATGTATCAAATTATGAGTTTTCAAATCTGACAGCCGAGTAAACCTTTTTTCACAAATTTCACACTTCTGAGGCTTCTCACCCTGATGTATCAAATTATGCAGTTTCAAAGATGGCAAAACAGTAAAGCTTTTCTCACAAATTTCACACTTATAAGGCTTTTTACCCTCGTGTGTCAAACTATGCAATTTCAAAGACGTCAGACGAGTAAAGCTTTTCTTACAAATTTCACAATTGTGCTGGTTTTTATCCGAGTGTATCAAATTATGCGATTTCAAATCTGACAACCGAGTAAACCTTTTCTCACATATTTCACACTTGTGAGGCTTTTTACCTTCATGTACCAAATTATGTGAATTCAAATATGATAAACGAGTAAAACTCTTGTCACATATTTTGCACTTATGAGGCTTTTTACCCTCATGCTTCAAAGTATGCGATTTCAAATCTGACAACCGAGTAAACCATTTTTCACAAAGTTCACACTTGTGAGGTTTTTTACCTTCATGTAAAAAATTGTGCGATTTCAAAGTTGATAAATGAGTAAAGCTGTTCTCACAAATTTCACATTTGTGAGGCTTTTTACCCTCATGTATCAAATTATGCAATTTCAAGGATGACAAACGAACAAAGCTCTTCTCACAAATATTACACTTGTGATCCTTTTTACCCTCATGTATCAAATTATGCGATTTCAAAGTTGACAAATGCGTAAAGCTCTTCTCGCAAATTTGACAACAATGAAGCTTTTTACCCTCATGTCTCAAATTATGTGATTTCAAATCTGACAAGCGAGTAAATCTTTTCTCGCAAATTTCGCATTTGTAAGGCTTTTTACCCTCATGTATCAAATTATGCTTTTTCAAATATGACAAATAAGTAAACCTTTTCTCACAGATTGCACACTTGTGTGGCTTTTTACCCTCATGAATCAAATTATGCAATTTCAAAGCTGACAACTGAGTAAAGCTTTCATCACAAATGTTACATTTGTGCGACCTTTCATCCTTACAAATTAATAAAGCCCTGGTATAGATTTCCCCCCCATCACTACAATTACCAGATTGTTCTGAGTGAACATGTTTTTCTGCAGCTAGTAAATGACTTTCCAATTTCAGACAATTCTTTCCATAACTGAAGCTTGTGTTTTTCCCTGAGGCATCAGCAAAGGGCAATGGTGCATTACCACTGCTATCATCATAAACTGCTTCAGTCTGTAATCTGAAATGGAGGATTTAGCATTAGGTATAATCATCAAAGAATGATGCCAATTAAATCTGAAAAGAAAATCTCTATTTGCTAATAATTGTCAACTGTAGTCACAAGTTCATATAGAGCAGCCTCATTGTTTATTAGTTGAAATAACTGTTAATCTGCAATAATAATAATAATAATAATAATAATAATAATAATAATAATAATAATAATAATATTATTATTATTATTAATGAACAAATTTCTTTCATATAAAAACACGCTAGTGGTAAAATCAGTCCAATGTTTGCGGCAATACAAATTGAAATTGAGTTCATTTATGGATGTTCTGTAACTACTATGGTCCTTAGCATACCATTCTATATTGGGCATGAAAAACAGGTAATGTTGCTCAGAGTCCTCTATCAGGCTTGAGGTTATTCTACATGCTGTAAATCTACAACATGGGACCATCATCTGTGCTTCCCTTCTGAAGGAAGCCATGCTAATGATTTTACGTCCAAAAAATCCATTGCCCTCTGCTGGTTTGAACCTACAACCTCAGAAACCACAGGATGACGTGGCAGTACAAGCAATGTGTGTTACATGCGATCAACTTTCAGGCGTCCTTTAACAACTATATTGTTATGATACAATATGTAATGTTTAAAAAACAGTTAATGCTTTTTAAAAATTCATGTGTGAGATGAACTTCTCCACCTATTGCTCTTTCAAAAGCTCCGTTTTAATGTTAATTGAGATAAACATTTACAGAAATGGTTGCATTACATATTTTGTTGTAGATACAAAAGGGATACAAGAGGTTGAAACGACAGGAAAATCATTATAAAGTGGATCACTATATGCTGGCTTTTAAATTCCATATTTTTTCCATATCATAACAGCAAATGAATGCAACTGAATACTCAAAATAAGGAGCATCAGTTCAAAACATATTAAGTGCATAACAGAACATTTTTCAGAAATGAAGAAAAGCATTTTACTCCTTAACAAGAAAATTATATGCAAAATTGAGATATCAGTGTTTAGATACTGGAGTAATGTTTGAGAATCCTCAAAAACTAAACTTGGTTTTTTATTAACTATTCATTAAATATTTGAATTTAAATTTATCACTTAATACATTTTGAACCAATTTACTGAACATAAAATGTTAACCGTTTATTCAATAAAAAATAAGAGAGGAGGTAAAACACTACGAGCATTCCAAAGAAATTTTGCTACAGTTTATATTCAGTTTATATTTTTAAATCAGTGTCTCAACTATATGTACACTTCAGAGTAAGTAGAACAAAATGAGTGTTAAGGCACTGATAACATTTATCTATTGTTAACATAATATGTCATAATACATACACATATTAAGTTATAAATTCTGCTGTTTAAAAGCACATAGAAGCAAAAACTTGAGTTTTATAGCACAGCTAGGACATCATAATCTTTCAAGTTCCATTTCCTCATGTAACAGTCACAATCCTCAGGATCACAATTGTCAGGTGCTGCATTGAAATTTAGAGCTACTTTATACATCTGCAAACTATTAGTCTCTCTCCCGTTACCACCAAATTTTGCTTTCAGAAGATTATTTTTCTTTGCATCTGATAAAGCTCTCATTTTGTCAACCACAGGCGGTTCAAACACCTGCTCCATGTTTGTCCCTCGTTTTAGTTATGTTGTGAAAATGTTTGATGGTACACCACACCTAAACATTAGCTCCATCTTTACTCTGACGAACGGTCTTCCCATTTATCGCACTTTTCTTCAAAATTACCCTCTTCATGTCCTTTATTCCATCCAATTTCCTGAACAGTTTTGCGAGTATTTTGTAATCCCTTATGGTCCAGTTATTTCCAAGTGATCTTTCTTTTCCCGTAGGCTTGTAAACTTCTCTGTATTCTCCAGGGTTGAGGATGTTGGAGGATTTTCGCAGAACCTTCTCCACAACTCTAAACAAGCAATCTGCAGGTAAATAAGAATGCCCTCTCATAGGAAAGAGTACTATGAGGGCAAATCAAAAAGTTTTTACCCCTATTTTTTTCCTGGTAACATAAAATACGTACAGCCAACTAAACATGTAGATATTACTCCTTCTACCTTTTACTATTTTTCCACATAGTCCCAGTGCAGGTTCAGACATTTGTCCCATCACAGCACTAATTTTGTAATGCCGCTGCGGTAGAAGTCAGCTGTCTGACTACGGAACCACTGTCGCACTGTTGTCTTGAGTTCATTGTCGCAAGTGAATCACTGTCCTGCCAGGAACTTCTTCAGCGGGCTTAAAAGATAGAAATCACTAGGGGCAAGATCTGGGCTGTATGGTGGATCCCCTAGAAACTCCCAGACATTTCCTTAGCTTGCCAATGGTCTTGTTTGCCACATATAATTTTGCATTGTCGTGGAGGATGATCACGTCAAACATCAAGAATCTCATAGTGCTTCTTTCTGATCACAGCAAACAAAAGTGAGTGTGGAACAATATCTGTCGGCATTGATGGTGGCAGCAGCATGAAATCCAGCACAAGCAGTCCACGGCAATCCCAGAATTCCGTTAACATCACTTTGTGAATAGATGGCACAGTACGGAATTTCTTTTTCACAGGAGACTGCAGATGTTTCCACACCATACTCTGCTGTTTTGATTCTGGCGTGTAATGTAGTACCCAAGTTTCATCACCAGTAACAATGTGATCCAGGAAATTGTCACCCTCCTCGGCATATCATTGCAGATGATTCAAAGAAGCGATCATTCACTTGCCTTTCATCACGTCATCCAACTGCTTAGGAACCCATCGACATGAAACCTTCCTGTATCCTAAACACTTGTGAATGATGTCGAAAGCACTCCCAAAAGAAATGTCAAGCTCCTGAACAATGTCTTTGATGCACACGCGCTGCTCTGCTTTCACAATCGCATCCACGCGGGCAATATTGTCATCAGTCACTGATACACGCAGTCTCCCCGCACGCTCATTGCCACGCAGATTTGCACGGCCATTTTTGAACTCAGAACACCACCATCTCACACTTCCCAAAGCAGGCCACCTTTCCCCATATGATGGCTGCATTTCCCTGTGGATCTCGATGGGTGTTCATCCCTTACTCTATAGAAAATGGATCACACTTCGTTGCTCGTAAGCCGTGGACGTATTAAGCACACCTGCCATTTTGAATGCACTGACAGCAGCTGGAAACTCTATGAGGACTGGCCCATGAAAAGTCCACTACTTCGAATGTATACGTTGGTTTTTATTTTACATTTGTAATTTGGCCAGAAAAAAATAGGGGCAAAGAGTTTTTGATTTGTCCTCGTATAATATTTCTGAGGTGGGCTGGTGCTTTCTTTTGGAGCCAAAAAACAAGAGCATGAATTACATGCATGATTTTATTTTGGCCTCTGCAGCCATCAGCAAAAAGCCTGATAGTGGTCCTGAATCCTCAGAATGGGCTTTCTCCAAATAAGAAAATACATCCAATGCCACCTTGTTTGCCCCTCTGTCACCTTCATGTAAAGAATGTTGCATTCTTATTGCTTAGGTCAATAATACATAGCGCATAAAGTGATATTTGGCAGAAGTATGCTTTGCCAATTGATAATTTTGGAAGGGGCTGTACCTGTTGTAAATCAAAGCAGAAACTTCTTGTATCAGCAGAATGCTCCCTCATTAATTTGTGAAACGTTTTGGAACAAAGTTTGTGTACTCCCAGATCAGACAGTAAGGGACTCTTTCTTTGAATATCTGTTTCACACTTAATTTGAAATGCCATATGAGCACAGTAACATAAAGCTGAGCACATTAAGCACAAGCACCAGTGATAGGTGACCCAAAGCCGATGTTAAATTTTTGCACAAAATGTTCTGGAAAAAACACTTTTTAACCATAATTTGGGCAGAAACACTCGCACTGTATATCTTGAATAATTTATTGATGCTTAAGTCAGCTGATAAATATATCCTTGACTTTTGTATCTACTATAATGCGATTGTCTTGCCTTTACTTTGGACACACACACACACACACACACACACACACACACACACACTTCTTTTCTTGGCAGTAAACAGAGTTTTTTTCCTATTCCCTTCTCACTTTAAGCCCTGGTCACCCTTCACAGCCTTGGCTATGCTATTAAGTCTGGTTTGACTTATCCCAAATATATGTTGCAAAAATTTTGAGCAGACTGATTGTGTTTGGTTACCTGTTTTCACCTGAAAGGAAGTAACAGCCAAAGTAAGGGAAATTCTCTAGCTGTTAAAGAATATATTAACTAAATAAATGGGATAGATTACAATAACAACATTTCAAGCTGAACAGAGCAAGGAAAAAAGTTTGATGTAGGTCTTTTCTTTCACAGTAAGCTGTACTATGTATACATAAGTGCTGCTTAGTTTATAGTTTAATAATTTGAGCAAGTAAACAGCTATACATGAACTAGAATTGTCAATGCACCTACACACTGAACAAATTTTAGCGCAAAGTTAACACTAGTACTCGAACCTCGCAGAAATCTCAGATAGAATGCCTTAATTCTAAAATTTAGCTTGTAACATATAATAGAAGTACCACTCCGATTGCCTCCATAATGCTTTGATGTTCTCCAGGGCTTAGAAGATTCAACTTTTAGCATGTGACTCAATTGTCCTCTTGATCTAGCTTATTAGGTATGGAGTATACCAGATTCCTCGCTTTCACAAGTTCTGTAGATCTGCATCACGGTTTGTGTACCTAAAAAATATAATGTTTGCAATGACATATAAAAACTTAACAACAATTACGTTATCTATCAGTTAATATTAAATGTGTTGAACAACAAGCATCTTATGGCCTTTACTAACAACAATTAGGCTATGTATCAGTTAATATCAAATATCTTGAATAATAAAATATAATTGCTTTTACTAACAACAATTAGGCTATGTATCAGTTGATATCAAATATCTTGAACAATAAGATATTATGGCTTTTACTAACAACAATTAGGCTATGTATCAGTTAATATCAAATATCTTGAACAATAAGATATTATGGCTTTTACTAACAACAATTAGGCTATGTATCAGTTAATATCAAATATCTTGAATAATAAAATATAATTGCTTTTACTAACAACAATTAGGCTATGTATCAGTTAATATCAAATATCTTGAACAATAAGATATTATGGCTTTTACTAACAACAATTAGGCTATGTATCAGTTAATATCAAATATCTTGAATAATAAAATATAATTGCTTTTACTAACCACAATTAGGCTATCTATCAGTTAATATCAAATATCTTGAATAATAAGATATTATGGCTTTTACTAACAACAATTAGGCTATGTATCAGTTAATATCAAATATCTTGAATTATAAAATATAATTGCTTTTACTAACAACAATTAGGCTATGTATCAGTTAATATCAAATATCTTGAACAATAAGATATTATGGCTTTTACTAACAACAATTAGGCTATGTATCAGTTAATATCAAATATCTTGAACAATAAGATATTATGGCTTTTACTAACAACAATTAGGGTATGTATCAGTTAATATCAAATATCTTGAACAATAAGATATTATGGCTTTTACTAACAACAATTAGGCTATGTATCAGTTAATATCAAATATCTTGAACAATAAGATATTATGGCTTTTACTAACAACAATTAGGCTATGTATCAGTTAATATCAAATATCTTGAATAATAAAATATTATGGCTTTTACTAACAACAATTAGGCTATGTATCAGTTAATATCAAATATCTTGAACAATAAGATATTATGGCTTTTACTAACAACAATTAGGCTATGTATCAGTTAATATCAAATATCTTGAACAATAAGATATTATGGCTTTTACTAACAACAATTAGGGTATGTATCAGTTAATATTGTGGCATGTGCACAGATATTAATGTTAAGTCGCTCTCTGGACTCCGAAGCTCGGCAGTTTTGTCCGTGAGTAGGGGCGAATGAGGGGAAACAGTGTCATTGGAAGGGATATGGCGTTAGTGACGCTTGGGGTGTTAGCGTGGCTTCGGTTCATTCTGTGAGTAGGCTTCGACTGAGTCAGACGGGCAACTGCCTAAGATATGGCGTCCTCGCCCGGCAGACACATGGGGTAAGAAATCTTTTTATAATAAATCTACCAGCTATCCATTCTCTTGCAGTTTTAATTATGGTAGAATAGAATCCTTTCCTCTCCCTTAAGCCAGGCATTGTGTTGGTGTATTAATTATTTAGAGTTAACTTAGCTGCGTCCCTTCATCGTTGCCTCGTAAATTAAAAGTTCTTTGTTTGATTAACGATCCCTCTCGCAAGCGAGTTGCTCCCATCTGCATTTCTAAGTTAATACAAAGTGAGGCATACGCCAATTGGCGGTGGCGCCAGGTATAATTGAATTTGTTGTGAGATTTTCAAGTGCAAAATTTTTTTCCCTCTAAAATGTAACGGTTTCTAGCCCTCCACGTGGTCGCGAAAAATCTAAATTTGTTTCTGGCTTAAGGGTAAGGATTTTTATACTTTAATTTGTGATTCTCTTCTTCTAAATTTTGTTACTATCATATCTGAAAGTCTGGTTTCGAAATTTAAATTTTGAGCTCATTTTTGCATTTTTTCCATTGTCTGCCGGCGTGACGCTAAAACTTCTGACTCCATTTTCCCCTTGTTTTGGCTTCATTTCCATTCAATTGTATTGCTGTGCTAAGTGGTTCGTGCTGGTTATTTTCAAAAATGTTTTTGTGAAAGTTGAGTTGTGAAACGACTGAGATAACGAGCGAGATAGTTGTAGCTTTGAAAATGTGCTCGTCACGTGTTGGCCATTTAGTTGAAAATCTTGTTTTCTGTGCTTATTAGCAGTGGTTCTGGAAACTTATAACTTTATATTCCACTGATTGTGATTTCTAGCTGTTTACTATACTTTTCTGGGAGATTTTTCGTGTAACTTTTATGTACGCACGTGTGTTATGTAATTCGCGCGTGGTCATGCATTTCAGCAATAATTTTAGCTTGTGAAACCAGTCTTCCTCAGCACGTGTTTTGGCGCGTTTATTTGCGTGTGCATATCAGATCATATACATTTGATTTAAGAAAAAAAAAAGAGAAGTTTTGTGTGCTAGTATAAATTGCAAGTCTGTATTCTGCTCCTTTTGAGATAATGTTAGCGGTGGTCACAGTAGGTATGACGTGTTTTTTTTTTTAACTTCCAGTTCGAGGTTTCTCACTGAAGCTATCATTTTGTTTTCTTCCATGTGTTCATTCTGATTAAAAATCTTGGTATTGTGTCCAAGTGGCTTGTGTAGACGCGTGTTGGTATAATTTTCTGATTTTTCGCCGCGGGCGCTTAATTGTATTCTTTCTGCAACTGTTTTATTTGGCTATGTTCTGATCTTGCTACTTACATTCATGTGATGGTATAAGTGTTTAGTTTGGTGTAATCTGTATTGCTTTGTCATACTGTTTGTTTATTGGTTACGTAAACTTTTGTGCTGCAATCATGCCTAAGCGACGTACTGCACAGAAATCTGATATAGCAATTGCTCCAGTTAGCGAGCACAGTGAAGTAGAATCTATGTCCAGTGTTAGTACGCCTGTTGTTACGCAGTTATCAGTGATGTCTAATCCGCCTGTCGTGGCCCATGCAACGCAGCCAGCTGTCTGCCGCCCGGTCATTGACCCCTCTTACTTTGAAAATTCCAGTAGGTTGTCGGCGCATGAATTTCTGCAGAACTTTGAAATGGTCGCTGCTGCTAATGGCTGGTCAGAAGAAATGAAATTAAAATGCTTTCCATGCTATTTACGAGATACTGCTGCATCATGGTTTCAAACTTTTCGCCATCGGCACCCTCACCATGATTGGGTTTTCTTGTCTACACAATTTTTAAATGCATTTCAGATAACAAACCGGAGTGATATTCCGGAAATGAAACTCAGACAGCGGGTACAGTTGGATGATGAACCTGTTATTAGTTACATCTATGACGTGCTATCTTTATGTGACCAAGTCAACCCTGCTATGTTGCAGTTGGAACAAATTAAACACTTGCTTAAAGGTCTTAGACCTCTGTATGTACAATCTTTATTGCCATTGAACCCTCAAACTGTTGATGAGGTAATACAAATCATTCGACGAGTGGACAAAGCACAGTTTTACATGCAGAACCGTGAACATCTAGTGTCTGCTCAATCTCAGGCTGCAGTGGTTACGCCACCCTCTGTTCTATTTAATACTGCATCTGTTCCTGCTGTTACTTTACCAGCTTCTCCTCAGCCTTCTCAGGCTTCTTCTCTTGTGGGCGTACCTATCGATCCTATGCATCAGCTGATTGATTGTGTGGAACAGTTATGTAACAGAGTTAACCAGTTTCAGTTACCATCTTCGGAGAGAACTTCCCAGCATTCACAGCTTCCACGGTCATCTGACTTCAACCGGAGGGATCCACCCGTCACCTGCTATAGATGCAACAGGCAGGGCCACCTGGCTCGCTTTTGCCGGAGCCGCCTCCCGCAGTCAAAAAACGACTGGCGACGAGACGTAGCAGCAACACCACCGCCCACCAGCATGGCTGCACCTCAACGGGACATAGCTAAAACTCAACGGGATGTGTCTGCATTATCAGGTCAGATATTGCAAGTTCTTGGTCGTATTGCCCAGACAGAGCTCTCCATCTTGCTCGATACAGGAAGCGCAGTGAGTATTGTGAATGCTGCACATGTTCTTGATCATTCTACATTAAAACCTATAGAGATGATGCTCCGCACTGCAGGAAACAAGTTACTTGATGCGCCTTACCACACTGTGTTAGATTTCCATATTAATGATGTTCTTTTTCAGGAGGATGTACTAGTTGTGAAAGAGTTGTCCCATGATTTGATTTTAGGCAATGACTTTTTGCAGACCCATGATGTTATAATTGACTATGCACATAATCTGATAACCCTGAAATCTTCTAAGAATGATGCGTTCAGTATACCAATAACCCTAACACAAGGACCTTTTGTTGATATGGCAGTAAACCCTCTCCAAGATAATGATTGTGCAGATTCTGGTGTTAAAATGGCAGTTATGAATGATGTTAAAATTCCACCTCTGTCTACATGCTATATATCAGTTAAGCCTTTGTCAGCCATTAGTAATGAGGTTATGTTTGAACCTGCTCTTAACATAATGCAAAAGAAGAATCTTTCCATTCCACCGTTATTGTGTCATTCTGCCTTTGAACTTACTATTCCAGTGCATAATAATACTTCAGTTCCACAAACATTGTTTGCAAATACAGTCTTAGCTAAAGCTTATGATGTTGCACTCGTTCAGAGTAATTCTGTTTTGTCATCCGATGTTACTCCTCTGCCAGCTCCAAATTGTAATTTTAATGTTAATGGTAAACTCTTGGAAACCCAAAAGGCTGACTTACATGCTTTGTTATTGAAATATAGTGATCTTTTTGCCACAACATTACAAGAACTTGGTACTACGGATGTTGCAGAATTTGATATCAAAGTAAATGACCCTAAGCCAATTAAGCAAAGACCATATAGAGTTCCTCATAAACAAAAGGAAATTATTGCTAAGCAAGTTAAAGAGATGCAAGATGCTGGCATTATCAAGGAATCACAGTCCTCCTGGGCTTCTCCTGTAGTACTTGTCAAAAAGAAAGATGGCTCCATGAGATTTTGTGTTGACTATAGAAAATTGAGTGCTGTTACAGAGACCACCTCTTTCCCTTTACCATTGATAGATGATTTGTTAAGTTATTTGGGGGAGGCTAAATGGTTTGTCTCATTAGATTTACTGTCAGCATACTTTCAGGTACCTATTGCAGAGGATAGCCAGAAATATACCTCTTTTGTTACTCTTCAGGGTCAATATCAATTTACACGCTTGAGTTTTGGGTTGGCAAATGCCCCTAGGTTTTTCAGTTACATCGCAGACAAGTTGTTAGGCGATTTGAATTTTAAAAAGGCTATTGCATATCTGGATGACATTGTTGTTTTTGCTAAAACCTTTGAGGAGTTGTTACAAAATCTTGAGGCTGTTTTTCAACGTCTGGATCACCACAAGTTTAAACTTAAACCAGAAAAATGTTTCTTCGCCATGCAAAAGATCAAACTCTTAAGCTTTGAAGTTTCTAAAGATGGCATTTCACCTGATTCTGACAAAGTTGTTTCCATTCAAAATTTGCCTCGTCCTAAAAATGTTCGAGATGTGAGAAAAGTTTTGGGATTGTTTAATTTTTACAGGAAATTCATCAAGGACTATGCTAATATTGCTCAACCTCTAATTCAGTTGACTAGGAAGAATCAAAGTTTTATTTGGGGATCTGATCAGCAAACTGCATTTCAAAATTTGAAGGACTTATTAGTTTCGGCCCCTGTCTTAGCTCACTATACTCCTGGTGCTTATACCGAACTACACTCTGATGCCAGTGGACTAGGGGTTGCCTCAGTGTTGTATCAGAAGATTGATAATGTGATAAAACCAGTGGGCTATGCTTCAAGGACACTATCTAAATGTGAACGTAATTACAGTGTTCCTGAGTTGGAATTGTTGGCCATCCTGTTTGGACTTACCCACTTCCGCAGTTTTGTTTATGGCTACAAGGTTCATATTGTATCTGATCATCACTCCCTTTGTTATTTAAATAATTTGAAAGATTTGACTGGGCGTTTGGCATGATGGAGTTTGAAATTGCAAGAGTTTGATTATACCATTTCTTATAAATCTGGCAAGAAACATCATGATGCTGATACTCTATCGAGATTCCCTGTGTTACAACCTACAGAAAGTGATCTTGAACAGCTTGATGAACTCCCCACATGTTTGCTGTCATCAGTTGAAGTTGCTGACCACCAGAAGAAAGATACTGGGTTACTTGAGCTTATTAATGCTCTCCATGATCCTCCGTCGGCCCCTGCTAAGCTTCAGAGACAAGTTTCCAACTACACATTCAAATCAGGTGTTCTTTATCGTAAAAATGCTGGCTCTACTGGCCCTCTCCATCTGCTGGTTATTCCCGAAGCTCTAAAACATGAAATTCTTTCTTCATGTCATGATGATCCTCTTTCAGGCCACTTAGGATTCTCCAAAACATTTGCCAAAATTCACTCCAGGTATTACTGGATTGGTATGAAGAAAGATATTGAACATTTTGTCCGAACCTGTCCCAGCTGTCAAACAAGAAAAGGACCGAAGAATCAGAAACCAGCAGGCTTATTACAACCAATTCCGGTTACATCTGTAGGCGAGCGGTGGGATATTGATTTGCTTGGGCCTCTCCCACGCTCAAATTCTGGACACAAGTATGTTGTCGTTGCGACCGAGTATGCTTCTCGCTGGGTCGAGTCTGCGTCGCTTTCTTCAGCAACAATCCCTCAAGTTGCTAAATTTATTTTGCATAACATCATCTGTAAGCATGGAGCCCCTGCTGCCTTGTTATCTGATCGTGGCTCAGTTTTCTTAAGTGAGGTGACACAAGAATTGTTGAGAACTTTATCAGTGTCTTCCAATTTCACCAGTGCTTATCATCCAGCTTGCAACGGACTTACTGAAAGATTTAACCAAACCCTCTTAAATATGCTCAGCCATTTTGTGGATAATAATCAGAAGAATTGGGACTCAATATTGCCCTATGTCATCTTTTCATATAACTCGAGTGTTCAAGAGTCTACTAAATTTTCACCCTTTTTCTTGATATATGGTCGAGAACCTTCTTTACCTAACCAGGTTCAGTTACAAGCTACGTCTAATGACCTTTATGTGAGACAGACATTGCAAGAGATTCAGAAGGCACGGGAGGTTGCTGTTGCTAACATTACAAAGCAGCAGGTGAAGCAAAAAGAAGCATTTGATGCTAAACATAGAGATGTGGTTTATAATGTAGGTCAATTAGTTAAAGTTTTCACTCCCATTAGGAAGAAAGGTAAATGTACAAAGTTGTTACATAGATATTTTGGCCCTTTTGAAATTATCCGACAGATCACTCCTGTTACCTACCTTGTTGGTCGACCTCATGCTCCCCGTACCAAACATCAGAGTGTTCATGTGTCACGCCTTTACCCTTACTATGATCCTGTGGGTCCTTGTAGACTGTAAAGTCTGAGTTTCTGATGCTTAATTAAGCTTTACTTTTCAGGAATATGTGATATGAATGTCTCTGCTAAATTACAAGTGTATTATTATTGTGGATGTAACTTAAATTCTGAATTATGTTTTGGGAACTGCAAATCATTTGTTTGTTGTATTATGCTGCAGGAATGTGTTTCAGGTGTACTATGTGCTTAATTGAGCTTTCATTTTCAGGAATGTTATGTGACAATATTGTTTTGAGTAATGATGTGATGTTGTTTTGTTGCATTCGATTTGATTTGACTCGATTTGATTTTGGGTTTCATAATGATGCTGTAGTAGTAATAGTCCCGGATGAGCCAATTGTTTTAACGATAATCCTGCCGCTAGGGGCGCTAGTGTCGCTAGTGTCGCTGCGTGCGACGGCGGCGGCGGTAAGTTTGAAAAGCGCCCTGAGCGTTAGGATTATCGTTAAATCGGTTGGCTCATCCGGGACGAGTTGAAAGAATTGAGGAAGTGACGTGTAGTGTTTTGATTGGTTCGTTAATTTGGGGTGGGAGATGGAGGAAGGGAGATGGAGGAGTATGGAGGTCGCGTGATGGAGAGGAGCTGGGTGGCGAGGTGTTGTGTGTGCGGAGGTCGGTACTGAAATGGGGGAAAAGATGGGGAGCGAGGGATAAAAAGTGTAAAGGAAAGTGACGTGTGAAGTTGTGATTGGTGGGAATAAGAAGTGATTTTATTGGTGGAAAGGAGCAAATGAAGGTTGTTGATTGGTAAGAATAAGAGGGATTATGATTGGTGGAAAAGAAAAAGTTGTGGGAGTGGGGTATGTTGGAGGTGATGGGAAAGGTGAGTTTTGCTAGCAGCAAGATTTGCAAAAGCCTGTCTTGAACTGATCAGCAATTTTTGAACGTCGGATGGTAGTTTTCTTGAGTGGATAGAGAGATGGGGGCGATATGAGATGCGGTGGCGAAAATGGGGACTAGACAAGGTTGTTGAGACAAGAGGTTTAAGGACGAGGAAATTTGGAGGTTAGTGGTGAACACGGCGGTCGCAAGAGGTGGGGGTAAGGAGATGCAGTGGTGAGAATGGGAACTAAAAGAAGATGGGGGTAGCAAGAGTTTTAGAAGAGTAGATTTTGAGGTTAAAATAGTGGGAACTAAAAATGGCGGAGGGTCTACGACAAGGAGATGCGGTGAGAACTAAACAAGATGGCGGTCGCAAGAGGAGGGTAAGGAGATTTGAGGTTACAGTACGAAAACACGAAAGGATATATTCCTACGCCAAGCAGGTCCGAAAAATAATTATGCGTGTGGTACTTACCTGTTACCGGTGTGGATGCGTCACCAAAAGCGCGGCACGCGAGGCGGAAAAATAAAAGCAAACTGTTTTTGAAAATGCTTAACCAGCTTTAAGATCAACCAACATCACTACGCACTGATATACCTAGGTTTTTAAAGCGGTACAGACACCCTTTGCAGAGGCGTAATTTAACTATACCAAAAACCTGGTACTGGACCATCGTGATGGTCGCTAGCGTACGTAGGAGCAGGGTTCTCAAGCCGGTCGAAAGCGGTCAAAAACGTGTACGACGTAGGTGTTCGCAGTAGCTGCTGTCGAGTCAACCGTCGAGGTGTGAATAAACGAGATCTGTTCTCGCCGGCAATTTGGTTCGGAGATGTGAGCAGCGGCGAGGTGTTGTCTGTGCGGAGGTCGGGACTGAAAGAGGGAAAAGATGGGGAGCGAGGGATAAAAAGTGTAACAGAAAGTGACGTGTGAAGTTGTGATTGGTGGGAATAAGAAGTGATTTTATTGGTGGAAAGGAGCAAATGAAAGTTGCTGATTGGTAAGAATAAGAGAGGTTATGATTGGTGGAAAGAAAAAGGAATGGGGTATGTTGGAGGTGATGGGAAAGGTAAGTTTTGCTAGCAACAAGATTTGCAAAAGCCTGTCGTGAACTGATCAGCAATTTTTGAACGTTGGATGGTAGTTTTCTTGAGTGGATAGAGAGATGGGGCGATATGAGATGCGGTGGCGAAAATGGGAACTAAACAAGGTGGTTGAGACAAGAGGTTTAAGGACGAGGAAATTTGGAGGTTAGTGGTGAACATGGCGGTCGCAAGAGGTGGGGGTAAGGAGACGCGGTGGTGAGAATGGGAACTAAAAGAAGATGGCGGTAGCAAGAGGTTAGAAGAGTAGATTTTGAGGTTAAAATAGCGGGAACTAAAAATGGCGGAGGGTCTGCGACAAGGAGATGCGGTGAGAACTAAACAAGATGGCGGACGCAAGAGGAGGGTAAGGAGGTTTGAGGTTACAGTACCAAAACACGAAAGGATATATTCCTACGCCAAGCAGGTGCGAAAAATAATTATGCGTGTGTTACTTACCTGTTACCGGTGTGGATGCGTCACCAAAAGCGCGGCACGCGAGGCGGAAAAATAAAAGCAAACTGTTTTTGAAAATGCTTAACCAGCTTTAAGATCAACCAACATCACTACGCACTGATATACCTAGGTTTTTAAAGCGGTACAGACACCCTTTGCAGAGGCGTAATTTAACTATACCAAAACCTGGTACTGGACCATCGTGATGGTCGCTAGCGTACGTAGGAGCAGGGTTCTCAAGCCGGTCGAAAGCGGTCAAAAACGTGTACGACGTAGGTGTTGGCAGTAGCTGCTGCCGAGGCAACCGTCGAGGTGCGAATGAACGAGATCTGTTCTTGCAGGCAATCTGGTTGAGAGATGAGAGGCGCGGTGGTAAAAATGTGAACTAAATAAGATGGCGGAGGCACGAAGTTGAGGTTAAGGAGCGGCGAGGTGTTGACTGTGCGGTGGTTGGGGTCTGAAAGAGGGGGAAAGATGGCGAACGAGGGATAAAAAGTATAACAGAAAGTGACGTGTGAAGTTGTCATTGGTGGGAATAAGAAGTGATGTTATTGGTGGAAAGGAACAAATGAAAGTTGCTGATTGGCGAGAATAAGAGAGATTATGATTGGTGGAAAGAAAAAAAGGTGTGGGAGTGGGGTATGTTGGAGGTGATGGAAAAGGCAAGTTTTGCTACCAACAACATTTGCAAAAGCCTATCCAGAACTCATCAGCAATTTTAAATAACTAGTGTTTCGGGGGTTTTCTCTGGTTGGTAGACGAATGCAAGCTGTTTCTACCATACTTATATTATTCGTCTTTTTCCTTTTTTTTTTTTAAAATGACTAGTTTTTTTTTTTTTTTTTTTTTGGGGGAGTTTTCTGCGGATGGTAAACAAATGCAAGCTCTTTCTGCTTTTTCATAGGTTTTCCCTGGTTGGTAGGCGTTTTCTGTACTGGTTGACGAAGGCGTTTCTAATTTTGGAGGTTTTCTCAGGTTTTTAGCGGTTGTCCCTGCCCGGTAGGCAAATGATGAAGTTTTACCTTGTCGGCGCGCGGATACTAGGCACGTACTGGCGCGCACACACACACACACACAGAGAGACAGACAGACACACAGACAGGCACACACACACGGACATGTTTCCAAAAATGCTTTTTTTTTTTTTTTTTTTTTTTTTTTTTTGATTCAGGAGGTCTCAAAACGTGTATTTCCGGTGAAATCTCGGTATCGAATTTTTGGGCGGAATGCAATACTTCCCCTACTTACTATACGTAGTAGAGAAAGTAAAAAAGTATTGAAAAATTTAAGGAAATAACAAGCAATATCTCAAAAGTGTACTATCTTGTTTTCAAGGGTTTTCCAGATCGGTAAGCGTTAGAATACTCTTAGAGCTTTTTTCAGGTTTTTTAGCGGTTGTCCCTGGCCGGTAGGCAATTGATAAAGTTTTTCTATAACGACGTCGTTTTGGCTTGTGGCGCACGGTTCCTAGGCACGTACTCGCGCGCGCGCGCACACACACACACACACACACACACACACACTAAAATAGTAGCGTATAAAAAAACTGATTTGTTACACTCACATAACTTTCTCTACTCTTGTACAATCTAATTGGTAGCTTTTAAGCGATAGTCAAATATTTTAACGCTGGTTGCTATGTGGCGAATTCCATTCTGTTTGCATGTTCAGGACATAAAAAAAATGAATAAACGAATTTGAGAAAAAGTATAAGTATTGGAAAATTTAAGGAAATAACAAGCAATATCTCGAAAACGGTTCACTCAACAAAAGAAACGTATATGACATAAGTTGTGTATTTTAACGCGATCTACATTTTTTGTGTAGTAAAATTTTGTCTATCTCTTATGGTTTACCAGTTATGCAAAAAAGTCGTTCACAATGAAGAATATTTTTGGAGACATTCCCAGAAAATTCGAGATATACATTTTATTTGACATGACAATATCTTAAACATATTATGTTTTAATCAAAATCGTTAGAGCCGTTTTTGAGAAAATTAAAATTTTCGAAAAATGTTCCATGTAAAGGGTAGTCTGGGGTGGGGGGATTTTCTTGAAAACCTTCGTGTCGCATCTCTGGAAGATACTGAACCTAAATACCAAGTTTGGTGTTTATCCGACTGTTCGTTTTTGAGTTATGCTGTTCACAGACACACAGACACACACACGGACATGTTTCCAAAAATGCTTTTTTTTTTTTGGATTCAGAGATTCTCAAAACATGTATTTCCAGTGAAATCTCGGTAACGAATTTTTGGGTGGAATGCAATACTTCCCCTACTTACTATACGTAGTAGAGAAAGTAAAAATGAATAACGCATTTGAGAAAAAGTATAAGTATTGGAAAATTTAAAGGAAATAACAAGCAATATCTCGAAATACGGTTCACTCAACAAAATAAATGTATATGGCATAAGTTGTGTATTTTAACGCGATCTACATTTTTTGTGTAGCAAACTTTTGTCTATCTCTTACGGTTTATCAGTTATGAAAAAGTCGTTCACAATGAAGAATTCTTTTGGAGACATTCCCAGAAAATTCGAGATATACATTTCATTTCTCTCGACATTATCTTAAATATATGATATTTTCATCAAAATCGTTAGAGCCATTTTTAATACAAAGAGAACGGGATTTCACAAGTGAAACAGTACTGTGATAACGATACCACTGAAACAAAAAAAAAATCTGATGTGTAACACTCACATGACTTTCTCAACTCTTGTACAAAGTATTTTTACAAACGCTTATTCCCCATCTAGTTCATGTTAATCGAGATAAACATTTGCAAAATCTATTTTATTGCTAATTTTCTTGTATAAAAAAAAAATCTGATGTGTAACACTCACATGACGTTCTCTACTCTTGTACAAAGTATTTTTACAAACGCTTATGCTCCATCTAGTTCATGTTAATCGAGATAAACATTTGCAAACTCTATTTTATTGCTAATTTTCTTGTAGATGTAGGGGAAAATATATTTACAAGGGGAATATAGAAAAACAGTAGCCTTTAAGCACATACATATCTCTTAATAGCTGGTTGCTATGTGCAACACCATTCTTTTTGCCACAGATTAATACTGTTTGCATATCAAAGACAAAAAAAAAATGAATAACGAAGTCCCATTTGAGAAAATAAATATTGGAAAATTAACAAACAATATCTCGAAAACGGTTCACTCAACAACAAAAATGTATATTACATAAGATGTGTATTTTAACGCGATCTACATTTTTTGTGTAGTAAAATTTTGTCTATCTCTTACGGTTTTTCAGTTATGAAAAAGACGTTCACAATGAAGAATACTTTTGGAGACATTCCCAGAAAATTCGAGATATACATTTCATTTCTCACGACATTATATTAAACATACGATATTTTTCATCAAAATCGTTAGAGCCATTTTTTTTAATACAAAGAGAACGGGATTTCACAAGTGAAACAGTACTGTGATAACGATACCAACAAAACTAATTATTATTCACCCACTGAAACACATAAAAAAAATCTGATGTGTAACACTCACATGACTTTTCTCATCTCTTGTACAAAGTATTTTTACAAACGCTTATTCCCCATCTAGTTCATGTTAATCGAGATAAACATTTGCAAACTCTGTTTTATTGCTAATTTTGTTGTAGATGTAGGGAAAATATATTTACAAGGGGAATATAGAAAAACAGTAGCCTTTAAGCACATACATATCTCTTAATAGCTGGTTGCTATGTGCAGTACCATTCTTTTTGCCACAGATTAATACTCTTTGCATATCAAAGACAAAAAAAAAATGAATAACGAATTCCCATTTGAGAAAATAACTATTGGAAAATTTAAGTAAATAACAAGCAATATCTCGAAAACGGTTCACTCAACAATAAAGATGTATATGACATAAGTTGTGTATTTTAACGCGATCTACATACTTTCGTACTCACCTATAAGATATAGAGGGTAGAGGTCGTACGAACGTAGCACTTTGAGAATCTATATTCAACAGTTGGTGTTACTCCTTAGAAAGGAAGTATCTGCTGATTTTTATTTAATTCTTTACATTTTACATAGCACGTATGCACTGGCACAACACAAAAGCACTACACACAATACTCAGTTTTAATATTTGCACTAATAACATCAGGAATAACTGAAGTCTGCAAACAGTCATTTCCCATGTGCAGCCTTACGTACAGAAAACGTGTGTGGCTGATCTATGTGTAAAAAGAGCCTGAGAGCGGATGTACGTCAGCGGTAAAATCTTTTAAATGCATTTTTATTGGCGATGGTAGAAATCGTGCAGTGGTGGATCGTGAAAATTCATATAAATGGATGTATCACCTCATAATAAGCCTCTATATACCAAGAATATTGAGTTTTTAAAGTCAGCAACTGTACCTGTGTTTCTATACGTGAACGTCAGATGGCAGCTTCGATACGTGTCCACGGAGACCTTAGTGCTAGGCAACTGTACCTCTGTTTCTATACGTGAACGGCAGATTGCAGCTTCGATACGTGTCCACGGAGACCTTAGTGCTAGGCAACTGTACCTCTGTTTCTATACGTGAACGGCAGATTGCAGCTTCGATACGTGTCCACGGAGACCTTAGTGCTAGGCAACTGCACCTCTGTTTCTATACGTGAACGGCAGATTGCAGCTTCGATACGTGTCCACGGAGACCTTAGCGCTAGGCAACTGCACCTCTGTTTCTATACGTGAACGGCAGATTGCAGCTTCGATACGTGTCCACGGAGACCTTAGTGCTAGGCAACTGTACCTCTGTTTCTATACGTGAACGGCAGATTGCAGCTTCGATACGTGTCCACGGAGACCTTAGTGCTAGGCAACTGTACCTCTGTTTCTATACGTGAACGGCAGATTGCAGCTTCGATACGTGTCCACGGAGACCTTAGTGCTAGGCAACTGCACCTCTGTTTCTATACGTGAACGGCAGATTGCAGCTTCGATACGTATCCACGGAGACCTTAGTGCTAGGCAACTGCACCTCTGTTTCTATACGTGAACGGCAGATTGCAGCTTCAATACGTGTCCACGGAGACCTTAGTGCTAGGCAACTGTACCTCTGTTTCTATACGTGAACGGGAGATTGCAGCTTCGATACGTGTCCACGGAGACCTTAGTGCTAGGCAACTGCACCTCTGTTTCTATACGTGAACGTCAGATTGCAGCTTCGATACGTGTCCACGGAGACCTTAGTGCTAGGCAACTGCACCTCTGTTTCTATACGTGAACGGCAGATTGCAGCTTCGATACGTATCCACGGGGACCTTAGTGCTAGGGAACTGCACCTCTGTTTGTATACGTGAACGGCAGATTGCAGCTTCAATACGTGTACACGGAGACCTTAGTGCTAGGCAGCTGTACCTCTGTTTCTATACGTGAACGGCAGATTGCAGCTTCGATACGTGTCCACGGAGATCTTAGTGCTAGGCAGCTATACCTGTTTCTATACGTCAACGGCAGATTGCAGCTTCGATACGTGTTCACGGAGACCTTAGTGCTAGGCAACTGTACCTGTGTTTCTATACGTGTCCACGGAGACCTTAGTGCTAGACAACTGTACCTGTGTTTCTATACGTGAACGGCAGATTGCAGCTTCAATACGTGTCCACGGAGACCTTAGTGCTAGTGCTAGGCAACTATACCTCTGTTTCTATACGTGAACGGCAGATTGCAGGTTCGATACGTGTCCACGGAGATCTTAGTGCTAGGCAACTATACCTGTTTCTATACGTGAACGGCAGATTGCAGCTTCGATACGTGTCCACGGAGACCTTAGTGCTAGGCAACTGTACCTGTGTTTCTATACGTGAACGTCAGATGGCAGCTTCGATACGTGTCCACGGAGACCTTAGTGTTAGGCAACTGTACCTCTGTTTCTATACGTGAACGGCAGATTGCAGCTTCGATACGTGTCCACGGAGACCTTTCGCTTCAGGTGACAAAATAACACTAGGCACTTGTGTGCCGTGGTGTAAGCCGCAATCACGGTATTGGTAGCGTGGATCTCCTTGGGGCTCTCCTCGGAGTTACCTCAACACCACGTACATGACCTGGTTCGTCACGGGTACGCAGGTCTGCACTACCACTTCCTCGGCGTTGAGCAGGCCCAGGAGGCGATCGTACCGGTACACCAGCTAGCACGTGGACATGTTATCGCGCTGTGGTGTTGCGTGTGCGAGGTATGGAAACTCAAGGACGCAAAACATGCACGACCGAGGGTTAAAAAGCAGAACAAGTAGTGACGTGGAGCGTTGTGATTGGTGTAAATAAGACGATCTCTGATAGGTGGACAAATTGAAATAACGTGATGTGATAGGCGAAAATAAAATCAAAGGTGATTGGATGAAAAATGACGAGAAGGAATTAGCGGTGAATTTGTGAACTAAGATGGCGAAGATTTTTTTTTTTTTTTAAAAAAAAGGATAATATAAGTACGGCAACTGTAACGGTTTACGGCAAACGCGCGCCGCGCAATGCGTCACGCCCGGGCAATAAAACAAAAATCATATTGAGCATGATGCCCGGCGTGACGCATTGCGCGGCGCGCGTTTGCCGTAAACCGTTACAGTTGCCGTACTTATATTATCCTTTTTTTTAAAAAAAAAAAAAATCTTCGCCATCTTAGTTCACAAATTCACCGCTAATTCCTTCTCGTCATTTTTCATCCAATCACCTTTGATTTTATTTTCGCCTATCACATCACGTTATTTCAATTTGTCCACCTATCAGAGATCGTCTTATTTACACCAATCACAACGCTCCACGTCACTACTTGTTCTGCTTTTTAACCCTCGGTCGTGCATGTTTTGCGTCCTTGAGTTTCCATACCTCGCACACGCAACACCACAGCGCGATAACATGTCCACGTGCTAGCTGGTGTACCGGTACGATCGCCTCCTGGGCCTGCTCAACGCCGAGGAAGTGGTAGTGCAGACCTGCGTACCCGTGACGAACCAGGTCATGTACGTGGTGTTGAGGTAACTCCGAGGAGAGCCCCAAGGAGATCCACGCTACCAATACCGTGATTGCGGCTTACACCACGGCACACAAGTGCCTAGTGTTATTTTGTCACCTGAAGCGAAAGGTCTCCGTGGACACGTATCGAAGCTGCAATCTGCCGTTCACGTATAGAAACAGAGGTACAGTTGCCTAACACTAAGGTCTCCGTGGACACGTATCGAAGCTGCCATCTGACGTTCACGTATAGAAACACAGGTACAGTTGCCTAGCACTAAGGTCTCCGTGGACACGTATCGAAGCTGCAATCTGCCGTTCACGTATAGAAACAGGTATAGTTGCCTAGCACTAAGATCTCCGTGGACACGTATCGAACCTGCAATCTGCCGTTCACGTATAGAAACAGAGGTATAGTTGCCTAGCACTAGCACTAAGGTCTCCGTGGACACGTATTGAAGCTGCAATCTGCCGTTCACGTATAGAAACACAGGTACAGTTGTCTAGCACTAAGGTCTCCGTGGACACGTATAGAAACACAGGTACAGTTGCCTAGCACTAAGGTCTCCGTGAACACGTATCGAAGCTGCAATCTGCCGTTGACGTATAGAAACAGGTATAGCTGCCTAGCACTAAGATCTCCGTGGACACGTATCGAAGCTGCAATCTGCCGTTCACGTATAGAAACAGAGGTACAGCTGCCTAGCACTAAGGTCTCCGTGTACACGTATTGAAGCTGCAATCTGCCGTTCACGTATACAAACAGAGGTGCAGTTCCCTAGCACTAAGGTCCCCGTGGATACGTATCGAAGCTGCAATCTGCCGTTCACGTATAGAAACAGAGGTGCAGTTGCCTAGCACTAAGGTCTCCGTGGACACGTATCGAAGCTGCAATCTGACGTTCACGTATAGAAACAGAGGTGCAGTTGCCTAGCACTAAGGTCTCCGTGGACACGTATCGAAGCTGCAATCTCCCGTTCACGTATAGAAACAGAGGTACAGTTGCCTAGCACTAAGGTCTCCGTGGACACGTATTGAAGCTGCAATCTGCCGTTCACGTATAGAAACAGAGGTGCAGTTGCCTAGCACTAAGGTCTCCGTGGATACGTATCGAAGCTGCAATCTGCCGTTCACGTATAGAAACAGAGGTGCAGTTGCCTAGCACTAAGGTCTCCGTGGACACGTATCGAAGCTGCAATCTGCCGTTCACGTATAGAAACAGAGGTACAGTTGCCTAGCACTAAGGTCTCCGTGGACACGTATCGAAGCTGCAATCTGCCGTTCACGTATAGAAACAGAGGTACAGTTGCCTAGCACTAAGGTCTCCGTGGACACGTATCGAAGCTGCAATCTGCCGTTCACGTATAGAAACAGAGGTGCAGTTGCCTAGCGCTAAGGTCTCCGTGGACACGTATCGAAGCTGCAATCTGCCGTTCACGTATAGAAACAGAGGTGCAGTTGCCTAGCACTAAGGTCTCCGTGGACACGTATCGAAGCTGCAATCTGCCGTTCACGTATAGAAACAGAGGTACAGTTGCCTAGCACTAAGGTCTCCGTGGACACGTATCGAAGCTGCAATCTGCCGTTCACGTATAGAAACAGAGGTACAGTTGCCTAGCACTAAGGTCTCCGTGGACACGTATCGAAGCTGCCATCTGACGTTCACGTATAGAAACACAGGTACAGTTGCTGACTTTTTAAAAACTCAATATTCTTGGTATATAGAGGCTTATTATGAGGTGATACATCCATTTATATGAATTTTCACGATCCACCACTGCACGATTTCTACCATCGCCAATAAAAATGCATTTAAAAGATTTTACCGCTGACGTACATCCGCTCTCAGGCTCTTTTTACACATAGATCAGCCACACACGTTTTCTGTACGTAAGGCTGCACATGGGAAATGACTGTTTGCAGACTTCAGTTATTCCTGATGTTATTAGTGCAAATATTAAAACTGAGTATTGTGTGTAGTGCTTTTGTGTTGTGCCAGTGCATACGTGCTATGTAAAATGTAAAGAATTAAATAAAAATCAGCAGATACTTCCTTTCTAAGGAGTAACACCAACTGTTGAATATAGATTCTCAAAGTGCTACGTTCGTACGACCTCTACCCTCTATATCTTATAGGTGAGTACGAAAGTATGTAGATCGCGTTAAAATACACAACTTATGTCATATACATCTTTATTGTTGAGTGAACCGTTTTCGAGATATTGCTTGTTATTTACTTAAATTTTCCAATAGTTATTTTCTCAAATGGGAATTCGTTATTCATTTTTTTTTTTTTGTCTTTGATATGCAAAGAGTATTAATCTGTGGCAAAAAGAATGGTACTGCACATAGCAACCAGCTATTAAGAGATATGTATGTGCTTAAAGGCTACTGTTTTTCTATATTCCCCTTGTAAATATATTTTCCCTACATCTACAACAAAATTAGCAATAAAACAGAGTTTGCAAATGTTTATCTCGATTAACATGAACTAGATGGGGAATAAGCGTTTGTAAAAATACTTTGTACAAGAGATGAGAAAAGTCATGTGAGTGTTACACATCAGATTTTTTTTATGTGTTTCAGTGGGTGAATAATAATTAGTTTTGTTGGTATCGTTATCACAGTACTGTTTCACTTGTGAAATCCCGTTCTCTTTGTATTAAAAAAAATGGCTCTAACGATTTTGATGAAAAATATCGTATGTTTAATATAATGTCGTGAGAAATGAAATGTATATCTCGAATTTTCTGGGAATGTCTCCAAAAGTATTCTTCATTGTGAACGTCTTTTTCATAACTGAAAAACCGTAAGAGATAGACAAAATTTTACTACACAAAAAATGTAGATCGCGTTAAAATACACATCTTATGTAATATACATTTTTGTTGTTGAGTGAACCGTTTTCGAGATATTGTTTGTTAATTTTCCAATATTTATTTTCTCAAATGGGACTTCGTTATTCATTTTTTTTTTTGTCTTTGATATGCAAACAGTATTAATCTGTGGCAAAAAGAATGGTGTTGCACATAGCAACCAGCTATTAAGAGATATGTATGTGCTTAAAGGCTACTGTTTTTCTATATTCCCCTTGTAAATATATTTTCCCCTACATCTACAAGAAAATTAGCAATAAAATAGAGTTTGCAAATGTTTATCTCGATTAACATGAACTAGATGGAGCATAAGCGTTTGTAAAAATACTTTGTACAAGAGTAGAGAACGTCATGTGAGTGTTACACATCAGATTTTTTTTTTATACAAGAAAATTAGCAATAAAATAGATTTTGCAAATGTTTATCTCGATTAACATGAACTAGATGGGGAATAAGCGTTTGTAAAAATACTTTGTACAAGAGTTGAGAAAGTCATGTGAGTGTTACACATCAGATTTTTTTTTTTGTTTCAGTGGTATCGTTATCACAGTACTGTTTCACTTGTGAAATCCCGTTCTCTTTGTATTAAAAAATGGCTCTAACGATTTTGATGAAAATATCATATATTTAAGATAATGTCGAGAGAAATGAAATGTATATCTCGAATTTTCTGGGAATGTCTCCAAAAGAATTCTTCATTGTGAACGACTTTTTCATAACTGATAAACCGTAAGAGATAGACAAAAGTTTGCTACACAAAAAATGTAGATCGCGTTAAAATACACAACTTATGCCATATACATTTATTTTGTTGAGTGAACCGTATTTCGAGATATTGCTTGTTATTTCCTTTAAATTTTCCAATACTTATACTTTTTCTCAAATGCGTTATTCATTTTTACTTTCCTCTACTACGTATAGTAAGTAGGGGAAGTATTGCATTCCACCCAAAAATTCGTTACCGAGATTTCACTGGAAATACATGTTTTGAGAATCTCTGAATCCAAAAAAAAAAAAAGCATTTTTGGAAACATGTCCGTGTGTGTGTCTGTCTGTGTGTCTGTGAACAGCATAACTCAAAAACGAACAGTCGGATAAACACCAAACTTGGTATTTAGGTTCAGTATCTTCCAGAGATGCGACACGAAGGTTTTCAAGAAAATCCCCCCACCCCAGACTACCCTTTACATGGAACATTTTTCGAAAATTTTAATTTTCTCAAAAACGGCTCTAACGATTTTGATTAAAACATAATATGTTTAAGATATTGTCATGTCAAATAAAATGTATATCTCGAATTTTCTGGGAATGTCTCCAAAAATATTCTTCATTGTGAACGACTTTTTTGCATAACTGGTAAACCATAAGAGATAGACAAAATTTTACTACACAAAAAATGTAGATCGCGTTAAAATACACAACTTATGTCATATACGTTTCTTTTGTTGAGTGAACCGTTTTCGAGATATTGCTTGTTATTTCCTTAAATTTTCCAATACTTATACTTTTTCTCAAATTCGTTTATTCATTTTTTTTATGTCCTGAACATGCAAACAGAATGGAATTCGCCACATAGCAACCAGCGTTAAAATATTTGACTATCGCTTAAAAGCTACCAATTAGATTGTACAAGAGTAGAGAAAGTTATGTGAGTGTAACAAATCAGTTTTTTTATACGCTACTATTTTAGTGTGTGTGTGTGTGTGTGTGTGTGTGTGTGTGCGCGCGCGCGCGAGTACGTGCCTAGGAACCGTGCGCCACAAGCCAAAACGACGTCGTTATAGAAAAACTTTATCAATTGCCTACCGGCCAGGGACAACCGCTAAAAAACCTGAAAAAAGCTCTAAGAGTATTCTAACGCTTACCGATCTGGAAAACCCTTGAAAACAAGATAGTACACTTTTGAGATATTGCTTGTTATTTCCTTAAATTTTTCAATACTTTTTTACTTTCTCTACTACGTATAGTAAGTAGGGGAAGTATTGCATTCCGCCCAAAAATTCGATACCGAGATTTCACCGGAAATACACGTTTTGAGACCTCCTGAATCAAAAAAAAAAAAAAAAAAAGCATTTTTGGAAACATGTCCGTGTGTGTGTGCCTGTCTGTGTGTCTGTCTGTCTCTCTGTGTGTGTGTGTGTGTGTGCGCGCGCCAGTACGTGCCTAGTATCCGCGCGCCGACAAGGTAAAACTTCATCATTTGCCTACCGGGCAGGGACAACCGCTAAAAACCTGAGAAAACCTCCAAAATTAGAAACGCCTTCGTCAACCAGTACAGAAAACGCCTACCAACCAGGGAAAACCTATGAAAAAGCAGAAAGAGCTTGCATTTGTTTACCATCCGCAGAAAACTCCCAAAAAAAAAAAAAAAAAAAAAAAAAAAACTAGTCATTTTAAAAAAAAAAAAGGAAAAAGACGAATAATATAAGTATGGTAGAAACAGCTTGCATTCGTCTACCAACCAGAGAAAACCCCCGAAACACTAGTTATTTAAAATTGCTGATGAGTTCTGGATAGGCTTTTGCAAATGTTGTTGGTAGCAAAACTTGCCTTTTCCATCACCTCCAACATACCCCACTCCCACACCTTTTTTTCTTTCCACCAATCATAATCTCTCTTATTCTCGCCAATCAGCAACTTTCATTTGTTCCTTTCCACCAATAACATCACTTCTTATTCCCACCAATGACAACTTCACACGTCACTTTCTGTTATACTTTTTATCCCTCGTTCGCCATCTTTCCCCCTCTTTCAGACCCCAACCACCGCACAGTCAACACCTCGCCGCTCCTTAACCTCAACTTCGTGCCTCCGCCATCTTATTTAGTTCACATTTTTACCACCGCGCCTCTCATCTCTCAACCAGATTGCCTGCAAGAACAGATCTCGTTCATTCGCACCTCGACGGTTGCCTCGGCAGCAGCTACTGCCAACACCTACGTCGTACACGTTTTTGACCGCTTTCGACCGGCTTGAGAACCCTGCTCCTACGTACGCTAGCGACCATCACGATGGTCCAGTACCAGGTTTTGGTATAGTTAAATTACGCCTCTGCAAAGGGTGTCTGTACCGCTTTAAAAACCTAGGTATATCAGTGCGTAGTGATGTTGGTTGATCTTAAAGCTGGTTAAGCATTTTCAAAAACAGTTTGCTTTTATTTTTCCGCCTCGCGTGCCGCGCTTTTGGTGACGCATCCACACCGGTAACAGGTAAGTAACACACGCATAATTATTTTTCGCACCTGCTTGGCGTAGGAATATATCCTTTCGTGTTTTGGTACTGTAACCTCAAACCTCCTTACCCTCCTCTTGCGTCCGCCATCTTGTTTAGTTCTCACCGCATCTCCTTGTCGCAGACCCTCCGCCATTTTTAGTTCCCGCTATTTTAACCTCAAAATCTACTCTTCTAACCTCTTGCTACCGCCATCTTCTTTTAGTTCCCATTCTCACCACCGCGTCTCCTTACCCCCACCTCTTGCGACCGCCATGTTCACCACTAACCTCCAAATTTCCTCGTCCTTAAACCTCTTGTCTCAACCACCTTGTTTAGTTCCCATTTTCGCCACCGCATCTCATATCGCCCCATCTCTCTATCCACTCAAGAAAACTACCATCCAACGTTCAAAAATTGCTGATCAGTTCACGACAGGCTTTTGCAAATCTTGTTGCTAGCAAAACTTACCTTTCCCATCACCTCCAACATACCCCATTCCTTTTTCTTTCCACCAATCATAACCTCTCTTATTCTTACCAATCAGCAACTTTCATTTGCTCCTTTCCACCAATAAAATCACTTCTTATTCCCACCAATCACAACTTCACACGTCACTTGCTGTTACACTTTTTATCCCTCGCTCCCCATCTTTTCCCTCTTTCAGTCCCGACCTCCGCACAGACAACACCTCGCCGCTGCTCACATCTCCGAACCAAATTGCCGGCGAGAACAGATCTCGTTTATTCACACCTCGACGGTTGACTCGACAGCAGCTACTGCGAACACCTACGTCGTACACGTTTTTGACCGCTTTCGACCGGCTTGAGAACCCTGCTCCTACGTACGCTAGCGACCATCACGATGGTCCAGTACCAGGTTTTTGGTATAGTTAAATTACGCCTCTGCAAAGGGTGTCTGTACCGCTTTAAAAACCTAGGTATATCAGTGCGTAGTGATGTTGGTTGATCTTAAAGCTGGTTAAGCATTTTCAAAAACAGTTTGCTTTTATTTTTCCGCCTCGCGTGCCGCGCTTTTGGTGACGCATCCACACCGGTAACAGGTAAGTACCACACGCATAATTATTTTTCGGACCTGCTTGGCGTAGGAATATATCCTTTCGTGTTTTCGTACTGTAACCTCAAATCTCCTTACCCTCCTCTTGCGACCGCCATCTTGTTTAGTTCTCACCGCATCTCCTTGTCGTAGACCCTCCGCCATTTTTAGTTCCCACTATTTTAACCTCAAAATCTACTCTTCTAAAACTCTTGCTACCCCCATCTTCTTTTAGTTCCCATTCTCACCACTGCATCTCCTTACCCCCACCTCTTGCGACCGCCGTGTTCACCACTAACCTCCAAATTTCCTCGTCCTTAAACCTCTTGTCTCAACAACCTTGTCTAGTCCCCATTTTCGCCACCGCATCTCATATCGCCCCCATCTCTCTATCCACTCAAGAAAACTACCATCCGACGTTCAAAAATTGCTGATCAGTTCAAGACAGGCTTTTGCAAATCTTGCTGCTAGCAAAACTCACCTTTCCCATCACCTCCAACATACCCCACTCCCACAACTTTTTCTTTTCCACCAATCATAATCCCTCTTATTCTTACCAATCAACAACCTTCATTTGCTCCTTTCCACCAATAAAATCACTTCTTATTCCCACCAATCACAACTTCACACGTCACTTTCCTTTACACTTTTTATCCCTCGCTCCCCATCTTTTCCCCCATTTCAGTACCGACCTCCGCACACACAACACCTCGCCACCCAGCTCCTCTCCATCACGCGACCTCCATACTCCTCCATCTCCCTTCCTCCATCTCCCACCCCAAATTAACGAACCAATCAAAACACTACACGTCACTTCCTCAATTCTTTCAACTCGTCCCGGATGAGCCAACCGATTTAACGATAATCCTAACGCTCAGGGCGCTTTTCAAACTTACCGCCGCCGCCGTCGCACGCAGCGACACTAGCGACACTAGCGCCCCTAGCGGCAGGATTATCGTTAAAACAATTGGCTCATCCGGGACTATTACTACTTGCTGTGATTTTTATTTGCAGAAAATTGTTGCATGAATAGTGTGTGTATGTATGTGTGTATTTGAGGTTATGTGATATATGTGAGATTTGCCTCGGTGGGAGTGCCAAAGAGTAACCCCGATGGCGTAGTGTGAGGTTATGTGAGAAATTAGAGTTGAGATTTGCCTCGGTGGAAGTGCCAAAGAGTAACCCCGACGGTGTTAATGAGATGAGGAGAGATGAGAAGAGACGAGATGATGTCAGCTTCGGTGGAAGTGCCACAGTGTAACCCCGACAGTTGTTGTATGTTTTCAGAGATTTTGCTTATTGGTGTTGCTGTAACGTGCCCAGTATAGCGTGTGTGATGAATTCACACGAGAGATTAAATGCATGGAAGTGATTGTACTGTGAATAATTTTTCTTCTGTTTATGCAACAAGTTTATTACCATCTTAGATAGCAAATTTTAATACCACCTGTTTTCCAGCTTAAATTTCATTTGGAGGATGTGGATGCAACAGTATAATGTCATGTTATTTGTGTAATTCCTGAAATATTAATGTGATTTCTTGAAGGTTATGCCTATGTTAGATGTTTTGAATTTACAGCATGTTAAATGAGACACGTCAGTGAAGATGCTTTGTTTTGAAGAGAAAATTGAAAGTTGCGATAAAGATGATGATGATGATGATGATGATTGAAGTAATGATCGAGATTGCACTATTACTGATGATGATTATGAAAGATGTTGATAATAATGAGATGAGAAAGATAGTGATGTGGACGAGAAGTTGTATTGGTGACAAGAGTAGGACAATAGTAGTTGCAAGCATGTCACGTGGTGTAGTTTGGAGATGTATTGTGGATGTAGTTTGTACTAATGCATACAGTAGTTTTCAGTAGCTAGCTAAGTAAGTGTTGTGTGTAATTTGGGCCATGGTCAGTGTGAATGAGTTCATTTCATTGTCATGTGTGATTGTCTTGTAAGTGCACTTACTTTCTTTTGTTAGTGATACCAGCTGGTTATTAAGATTTAATATTGGGATCCCAAAATAAGGTTATGTTTCTTTTCTGTCATGTTCATGTATTCTGAGTCTGTTTTACTGTTTTATTTGGATTGTGAAGCATTGTAAGTTAAATTAACATTGTAAAATTTCGTTCTTATGCCAATTTGTACTTATTTTTTTTCTCTTTCTTTGCCCCATGTCAAAAGAATTTTTAGTGTAAACTTTTCAACCTTTAAAATCTTTAATTGTACATGACATACCATTCGTTTATGTGTGATTGTTTGTGGGAGCACCCTGTTTATTGTGTGGTGGTGTTGTTTTAGTATTTTGCTGTGGCGGAGAGCGAGAAAATCCAAGAGCATCCCCGGGGCACACCAGAAGTCAAGAAACACCACAGGGAAGCTGTCGGGCAGCCACTACACTGCCGTGGCATAAGGAGCCACCATGTCGGGGGGCAGTCCAAGCCAGCGACTGCCCACTCTGTTGTCATCACCAGAGACCTGCGGTGATAATTCTACACCAGGACAAATCGTTGTTGTGGGCACTGTATAAAATCACCCAGAAACAGTTACGGCAGACCATCGATATTTTGCGCAGTGTAGTGTGCCTGTGAACTGAGGTAGCGTGGTGTGTGCGTGTGCGGGGTGCTCAAGATAAGTGCATTAACAATGTTAGTCGACAGCACTTATGGTTCTCGAAACTCTACAGCGCCCAGCAACATTGTGTCATCGTTGGGTGCTTATCACACATGTATATTATTGTTATATTTTGGTTCATCACACATGTGTATGTCATTTTTGTATGTCATTTTGTTTTGTTCTTTTCATGTTTATTATATTTATTTTCCTTATGTCGACGAGGGCGTCGACTTCGGTGGCCAGGGGGAGATGTGTCATATGCACAGATATTAATGTTAAGTCGCTCTCTGGACTCCGAAGCTCGGCGGTTTTGTCCGTGAGTAGGGGCGAATGAGGGGAAACAGTGTCATTGGAAGGGATATGGCGTTAGTGACGCTTGGGGTGTTAGCGTGGCTTCGGTTCATTCTGTGAGTAGGCTTCGACTGAGTCAGACGGGCAACTGCCTAAGACATGGCGTCCTCGCCCGGCAGACAAATGGGGTAGGAAATCTTTTTATAATAAATCTACCAGCTATCCATTCTCTTGCAGTTTTAATTATGGTAGAATAGAATCCTTTCCTCTCCCTTAAGCCAGGCATTGTGTTGGTGTATTAATTATTTAGAGTTAACTTAGCTGCGTCCCATCATCGTTGCCTCGTAAATTAAAAGTTCTTTGTTTGATTAACGATCCCTCTCGCAAGCGAGTTGCTCCCATCTGCATTTCTAAGTTAATACAAAGTGAGGCATACGCCAATATCTTATGGCTTTTACTAACAACAATTAGGCTATGCATCAGTTAATATCAAATATCTTGAATAATAATGTATTATGGCTTTTACTAACAACAATTAGCCTATGTATCAGTTAATATCAAATATCTTGTACAATAAGATATTATGGCTTTTACTAACAACAATTACGCTATGTATCAGGTAATATCAAATATTTTGAACAATTAGATATTATGGCTTTTACTAACAACAATTAGGCAATTTATCAGTTAATATCAAGTATCTTGAACAATAAGATATTATGGCTTTTACTAACAACAATTAGGTTATGTATCAGGTAATATCAAGTATCTTGAACAATAAGATATTATGGCTTTTACTAACAACAATTAGACTATGTATGAGGTTAATATCAAATATCTTGAACAATAAGATATTATGGCTCTTACTAACAACAATTAGGCTATGTATGAGTTAATATCAAGTATCTTGAAGAATAAGTTATTATGGCTTTTACTAACAACAATTGTGCTATGTATAAGTTAATATCAAATATCTTGAATAATAAGATATTATGGCTTTTACTAACAACAATTAGGCTATTTATGAGTTAATATCAAATATCTTGAACAATAAGATATTATGGCTTTTACTAACAACAATTAGGCTATGTATGAGTTAATATCAAGTATCTTGAACAATAAGATATTATGGCTTTTACTAACAACAATTAGGCTATGTATCAATTAATATCAAATATCTTGAACAATGAGATATTATGGCTTTTACTAACAACAATTAGGCTATGTATCAGATAATATCAAATATCTTGAACAATAAGATATTATGGCTTTTACTAACAACAATTGGGCTATGGATCAGATAATATCAAACATCTTGAACAATAAAATATTATGGCTTTTAATAACAACAATTAGGCTATGTATCAGATAATATCAAATATCTTGAACAATAAGATATTATGGCTTTTACTAACAACAATTAGGCTATGTATCAGATAATATCAAATATCTTGAAGAATAAGATATTATGGCTTTTACTAACAACAATTAGGCTATGTATCAGATAATATCAAATATCTTCAACAATAAGATATTATGGCCTTTACTAAGAACAATTAGGCTATGTATCAGTTAATATCAAGCATCTTGAACATTAAGATATTATGGCTTTTACTAACAACAACTAGGCTATGTATCAGTTAATATCAAATATCTTGAACAATAAGATATTATAGCTTTTACGAACAACAATTGGGCTATGTATCAGTTAATATCAAATATCTTGAAGAATAAGATATTATGGCTTTTACTAACAACTATTAGGCTATGTATCAGGTAATATCAAATATCTTGAACAATAAGATATTATGGCTTTTGCTAACAACAATTAAGCTATGCATCAGTTAATATGAAGTATCTTGAACAATAAGATATTATGGCTTTTACTAACAACAATTAGACTATGTATCAGTTGATATCAAATATCTTATACAATAAGATATTATGGCTTTACTAACAACAATTAGGCTATGTATGAGTTAATATCAAGTATCTTGAAGAATAAGTTATTATGGCTTCTACTAACAATTGTGCTATGTATCAGTTAATATCAAATATCTTGAATAATAAGATATTATGGCTTTTACTAACAACAATTAGGCTATGTATGAGTTAATATCAAGTATCTTGAACAATAAGATATTATGGCTTTTAATAACAACAATTAGGCTATGTATCAGATAATATCAAATATCTTGAACAATAAGATATTATAGCTTTTAATAACAACAATTAGGCTATGTATCGGTTAATATCAAATGTGTTGAACAACAAGCATATTATGGCTTTTACTAACAATAATTGGGCTATGTATCAGTTAATATTAATATTCTTGAACAAAAAGATATTATGGCTTTTACTAACAACAATTAGGCTATGTATCAGATAATATCAAGTATCTTGAACATTAAGATATTATGGCTGTTACTAACAACAATTAGGCTATGTATCAGTTAATATCCAGTATCTTGAACAAAAAGATATTATGGCTTTTACTAAGAACAATTAGGCTATGTATCAGATAATATCAAATATCTTGAACAATAAGATATTATGGCTTTTAATAACAACAATTAGGCTATGTATCAGATAATATCAAATATCTTGAACAATAAGATATTATGGCTTTTACTAACAACAATTAGGCTATGTATCAGATAATATCAAATATCTTGAACAATAACATATTATGGCGTTTACTAACAACAATTTGGCTATGTATCAGATATCAAATATCTTGAACAATAAGATATTATGTCTTTTACTAACAATTAGGCTATGTATCCGTTAATATTAAATGTGTTGAACAATAAGATATTATGGCTTTTACTAACAACAATTAGGCTATGTATCAGTTAATATCAAATATCTTGAACAATAAGATATTATGGCTTTTACTAACCACAATAGGCTATGTATCAGATAATATCAAATATCTTGAACAATAATATATTATAGCTTTTAATAACAACAATTAAGCTATGTATCAGTTAATATCAAATGTGTTGAACAACAAGCATATTATGGCTTTTACTAACAACAATCGGGCTATGTATCAGTTAATATTAAGTATCTTGAACAATAAGATATTATGGCGTTTACTAACAACAATTAGGCTATGTATCAGTTAATATCAAGTATCTTGAACATTAAAATATTATGGCTTTTACTAACAACAACTAGGCTATGTATCAGTTAATATCCAGTATCTTGAACAAAAAGATATTATGGGTTTTACTAAGAACAATTAGGCTATGTATCAGATATCAAATATCTTGAAGAATAAGATATTAGAGCTTTTACTAACAACAATAAGGCTATGTATCAATTAATATCAAATATCTTGAACAATAAGATATTAAGTCTTTTACTAACAACAATGAGGCTATGTATCAGATAATATCAAATATCTTGAACAATACGATATTATGGCTTTTACTAACAACATTTAGGCTATGTATCAATTAATATGAAATATCTTGAACAATAAGATATTATGGCTTTTACTAACAACAATTAGGCTATGTATCAATTAATATCAAACATCTTGAACAATGGGATATTATGGCTTTTACTAACAACAATTAGGCTATGTATCAGATAATATCAAATATCTTGAACAATAAGATATTATGGCTTTTAATGACAACAATTAGGCTATGGATCAGATAATATCAAATATCTTGAACAATAAGATATTATGGCTTTTAATAACAACAATTAGGCTATGTAACAGATAATATCAAATATCTTGAACAATAAGTTATTATGGCTTTTACTAACAACAATTAGGCTATGTATCAGATAATATCAAATATCTTGAACAATAACATATTATGGCTTTTACTAACAACAATTAGGCTATGTATGAGTTAATATCAAGTATCTTTAACAATAAGATATTATGGCTTTTACTAACAACAATTAGGCTATGTATCAGTTAATATCAAATATCTTGAACAATAAGATATTATAGCTTTTACTAACGACAATTGGGCTATGTATCAGTTAATATCAAATATCTTGAAGAATAAGATATTATAGCTTTTACAAACAACAATTGGGCTATGTATCAGTTAATATCAAATATCTTGAACAATAAGATATTATAGCTTTTACTAACAACAATTGGGCTATGTATCAGTTAATATCAAATATCTTGAAGAATAAGATATTATGGGTTTTACTAACAACAATTAGGCTATGTATCAGATAATATCAAATATCTTGAACAATAAGATATTATGGCTTTTACTAACAACAATTAGGCTGTGTATCAGAAAATATCAAATATCTTGAACAATAAGATATTACGGCTTTTACTAACAACAATTAGGCTATTTATGAGTTAATATCAAGTATCTTGAACAAAAAGATATTATGGGTTTTACTAAGAACAATTAGGCTATGTATTAGATATCAAATATCTTGAAGAATAAGATATTAGAGCTTTTACTAACAACAATTAGGCTATGTATCAATTAATATCAAATATCTTGAACAATAAGATATTATGGCTTTTACTAACAATTAGGCTATGTATCAATTAATATCAAATATCTTGAATAATAAGATATTATGGCTTTTACTAACAACAATTACGCTATGTATGAGTTAATATCAAGTATCTTGAACAATAAGATATTATGGCTTTTACTAACAACAATTAGGCTATGTATGAGTTAATATCAAGTATCTTGAACAATAAGATATTATGGCTTTTACTAACAATTAGGCTATGTATCCGTTAATATTAAATGTGTTGAAGAATAAGATATTATGGCTTTTACTAACAACAATTAGGCTATGTATCAGTTAATATAGAGTATTTTGAACAATAAGATATTATGGCTTTTACTAACAACAATTAGGCTATGTATCAATTAATATCAAATATCTTGAAGAATAAGATATTATGGCTTTTACTAACAACAATTAGGATATGTATCAATTAATATCAAATGTCTTGAACAATAAGATATTATGGCTTTTACGAACAACAATTAGGCTATTTATCAATTAATATCAAATATCTTGAAGAATAAGATATTATGGCTTTTACTAACAACAATTAAGCTATGTATCAATTAATATCAAATATCTTGAACAATAAGATATTATGGCTTTTACTAACAACAATTAGGCTATGTATCAATTAATATCAAATATCTTGAACAATAAGATATTATGGCTTTTACTAACAACAATTAGGCTATGTATCAATTGATATCAAATATCTTGAACAATAAGATATTATGGCTTTTACTAACAACAATTAGGCTATGTATCAATTAATATCAAATATCTTGAAGAATAAGATATTATGGCTTTTACTAACAACAATTAGGCTATGTATCAGATAATATCAAATATCTTGAACAATAAGATATTATGGCTTTTAATGACAACAATTAGGCTATGTATCAATAATATCAAATATCTTGAAGAATAAGATATTATGGCTTTTAATTACAACAATTAGGCTATGTATCAGTTGATATCAAATATCTTTAACCATAAGCATATTATGGCTTTTACTAACAACAATTAGGCTATGTATCAATTAATATCAAATATCTTGAACAATAAGCATATTATGGCTTTTACTAACAACAATTAGGCTATGTATCAGGTAATATCAAATATCTTGAACAATAAGCATATTATGGCTTTTACTATGTAATTCCTTGCTACTTATATCAAAATTTCCCATTAGTTCTACTCAAAAGTAAGCAAATTAGAAAATTCAATAGAAAACAATAATGCTACAGTTTTGATTAAAAAGTCCTAAAACATAATAAATAAAAATGACACTCACCTAGCCTTGACTTCATGCTGGTGTTTGGTTTTGGCATTCTTGATACACTTCCTATTTCCTTTCCATTGTTCTCCGACAGATTCACTTCCCACCATGATGGTCACAATGCAATGACATATAACTTCTAATCTTACGGCCACATCAGTACAACAATTAGCGGGAAATATCAGTAGAAATGCACGTTAAATGCAGAGTGTAAAACTTAACACAATGAAAGTTGTACATAATTAGCTTTGAACCAATCATTCCCACAATATGATTTGATCCGATGCACCTACTTAGACTCTGAAATAACAAGGGATATATTACGAAATGTTCCATTGTTAATTGATAGCATTAAAGAACACTTACAAACTGCATTCTGACCAAGAGTACGCTTAATGCATTTTGAAATGATGCTCCTCAAATAGTACATTCAGTTATTTAAACCAATAACAATAAATATTTTAGAAATGGTTAATGCTACAAAAATATTTTTAATATAAATTGTGTATTTTAATACAATTACACTGTTTATTTGTTTAGTTTTTGTCTATCTCTCATTGTTTAGAATAATACAAAGTTCATTCAGAATGATGAAGACTTCAGACACTATTCACAGAACAATGAATTCATTAGTAATAAAAATATATCAGATTTCCTCACCAGTTACTAGACTTGCAATACGAGGATGGATCAAACATAAACCAGAATTTTCCCCTAGTGAGTGAACTGGTTTGTGGCCTGAAAGGGGATGTAGTGATGCTTACTCAAGTAAGGTCAACTTGAATGTGAACACAGAATATTAAAATATGTTCTACTATGGTGATGTTGCTATGTACTAACACAAAGCAAACATATTTCATTAGCACACTGAGTGAGCAGAAGTTAAACAAGTTTATCACCAAGGGAGATGTAAAGCCACCAAGTTTTGAGAAGATTCCAGGTAAAGTATGGAAAAGAAACTCTTTTAAATACCCAAATGCATAAGTGGCACAATATGTGATCTGGGAAGCTATGGAAAATGAGTTCCCAGCAAGGAAACATCCAACAGTTACTACCAAGTAGAAGCAGAGGGAGCACCCTACACTCCGAACAACCAAGGGTGAAGCTGCAACAATCAAGGCAAAATGATACTCGTCAGCACACAACTAGCATACACTTTCTTAATGAAAGAAGAACAATAAATGCTGCCTACTACGTCAGGCTGTGGTTAGGGTGAAACCACGTTATCATAATAAATAACTTCTATTTTTCTCCTACATCAGAACACATACAGCTATGATAACTCATGAACATCCATAGATCAGATTAATCTCCCTGACGACAAACAATCATTTAAACAAATACCTACCATTTTAATGAATGCCACTTGTAACATTTCAGTTCAACAAAAATAAGTGAATTACATCTCTGTAAGCCTCTATATTAAGTTCTTTCAATTGTATCAAAGCTGGTACAACAAAATTGACTTTTATTTATGGATGCTATAGTTGTTAGCGCCCCACTCTATACTGGGCGTGAAACACCAGAAACTTTGCTAAGGGGCCTCTTTATCACACTTGAGGTTCTTTTGGTCATCCTCGGTGCTCTACTGTTATACTGGGCGTGAAACACCAGAAACTTTGCTAAGGGGCCTCTTTATCACACTTGAGGTTCTTTTGGTCATCCTCGGTGCTCTACTGTTATACTGGGCGTGAAACACCAGAAACTTTGCTAAGGGGCCTCTTTATCACACTTGGGGTTCTTTTGGTCATCCTCGGTGCTCTACTGTTATACTGGGCGTGAAACACCAGAAACTTTGCTAAGGGGCCTCTTTATCACACTTGAGGTTCTTTTGGTCATCCTCGGTGCTCTACTGTTATACTGGGCGTGAAACACCAGAAACTTTGCTAAGGGGCCTCTTTATCACACTTGAGGTTCTTTTGGTCATCCTCGGTGCTCTACTGTTATACTGGGCGTGAAACACCAGAAACTTTGCTAAGGGGCCTCTTTATCACACTTGAGGTTCTTTTGGTCATCCTCGGTGCTCTACTGTTATACTGGGCGTGAAACACCAGAAACTTTGCTAAGGGGCCTCTTTATCACACTTGAGGTTCTTTTGGTCATCCTCGGTGCTCTACTGTTATACTGGGCGTGAAACACCAGAAACTTTGCTAAGGGGCCTCCTTATCACACTTGAGGTTCTTTTGGTCATCCTCGGTGCTCTACTGTTATACTGGGCGTGAAACACCAGAAACTTTGCTAAGGGGCCTCTTTATCACACTTGAGGTTCTTTTGGTCATCCTCGGTGCTCTACTGTTATACTGGGCGTGAAACACCAGAAACTTTGCTAAGGGGCCTCTTTATCACACTTGAGGTTCTTTTGGTCATCCTCGGTGCTCTACTGTTATACTGGGCGTGAAACACCAGAAACTTTGCTAAGGGGCCTCTTTATCACACTTGAGGTTCTTTTGGTCATCCTCGGTGCTCTACTGTTATACTGGGCGTGAAACACCAGAAACTTTGCTAAGGGGCCTCTTTATCACACTTGGGGTTCTTTTGGTCATCCTCGGTGCTCTACTGTTATACTGGGCGTGAAACACCAGAAACTTTGCTAAGGGGCCTCTTTATCACACTTGAGGTTCTTTTGGTCATCCTCGGTGCTCTACTGTTATACTGGGCGTGAAACACCAGAAACTTTGCTAAGGGGCCTCTTTATCACACTTGAGGTTCTTTTGGTCATCCTCGGTGCTCTACTGTTATACTGGGCGTGAAACACCAGAAACTTTGCTAAGGGGCCTCTTTATCACACTTGAGGTTCTTTTGGTCATCCTCGGTGCTCTACTGTTATACTGGGCGTGAAACACCAGAAACTTTGCTAAGGGGCCTCTTTATCACACTTGAGGTTCTTTTGGTCATCCTCGGTGCTCTACTGTTATACTGGGCGTGAAACACCAGAAACTTTGCTAAGGGGCCTCTTTATCACACTTGAGGTTCTTTTGGTCATCCTCGGTACTCTACTGTTATACTGGGCGTGAAACACCAGAAACTTTGCTAAGGGGCCTCTTTATCACACTTGGGGTTCTTTTGGTCATCCTCGGTGCTCTACTGTTATACTGGGCGTGAAACACCAGAAACTTTGCTAAGGGGCCTCTTTATCACACTTGAGGTTCTTTTGGTCATCCTCGGTGCTCTACTGTTATACTGGGCGTGAAACACCAGAAACTTTGCTAAGGGGCCTCTTTATCACACTTGGGGTTCTTTTGGTCATCCTCGGTGCTCTACTGTTATACTGGGCGTGAAACACCAGAAACTTTGCTAAGGGGCCTCTTTATCACACTTGAGGTTCTTTTGGTCATCCTCGGTGCTCTACTGTTATACTGGGCGTGAAACACCAGAAACTTTGCTAAGGGGCCTCTTTATCACACTTGAGGTTCTTTTGGTCATCCTCGGTGCTCTACTGTTATACTGGGCGTGAAACACCAGAAACTTTGCTAAGGGGCCTCTTTATCACACTTGAGGTTCTTTTGGTCATCCTCGGTGCTCTACTGTTATACTGGGCGTGAAACACCAGAAACTTTGCTAAGGGGCCTCTTTATCACACTTGAGGTTCTTTTGGTCATCCTCGGTGCTCTACTGTTATACTGGGCGTGAAACACCAGAAACTTTGCTAAGGGGCCTCTTTATCACACTTGGGGTTCTTTTGGTCATCCTCGGTGCTCTACTGTTATACTGGGCGTGAAACACCAGAAACTTTGCTAAGGGGCCTCTTTATCACACTTGAGGTTCTTTTGGTCATCCTCGGTGCTCTACTGTTATACTGGGCGTGAAACACCAGAAACTTTGCTAAGGGGCCTCTTTATCACACTTGGGGTTCTTTTGGTCATCCTCGGTGCTCTACTGTTATACTGGGCGTGAAACACCAGAAACTTTGCTAAGGGGCCTCCTTATCACACTTGAGGTTCTTTTGGTCATCCTTGGTGCTCTACTGTTATACTGGGCGTGAAACAGCAGAAACTTTGCTAAGGGGCCTCCTTATCACACTTGAGGTTCTTTTGGTCATCCTTGGTGCTCTACTGTTATACTGGGCGTGAAACACCAGAAACTTTGCTAAGGGGCCTCCTTATCACACTTGAGGTTCTTTTGGTCATCCTTGGTGCTCTACTGTTATACTGGGCGTGAAACACCAGAAACTTTGCTAAGGGGCCTCTTTATCACACTTGAGGTTCTTTTGGTCATCCTCGGTGCTCTACTGTTATAATGGGCGTGAAACACCAGAAACTTTGCTAAGGGGCCTCTTTATCACACTTGAGGTTCTTTTGGTCATCCTCGGTGCTCTACTGTTATAATGGGCGTGAAACACCAGAAACTTTGCTAAGGGGCCTCTTTATCACACTTGAGGTTCTTTTGGTCATCCTCGGTGCTCTACTGTTATAATGAGCGTGAAACACCAGAAACTTTGCTAAGGGGCCTCTTTATCACACTTGAGGTTCTTTTGGTCATCCTCGGTGCTCTACTGTTATAATGGGCGTGAAACACCAGAAACTTTGCTAAGGGGCCTCCTTATCACACTTGAGGTTCTTTTGGTCATCCTCGGTGCTCTACTGTTATAATGCTGGTCATGAGTTCAAAACCGACAGATGCCAATGGATTTTTTTTGGGGGGGTGTAAAAATCTTTAGCATGGCTTCTTTGAGAAGGGAAGTAAGGCCGGTAGTCCTGCGTGTGGCACCTAGCACTAGACCGTGGAGGACTACTCGCTACAACAAAAATCTAGGTATAGTGAAAATAAGAAATTTCCCTTAATATATGACCAACTGAACAACAAATTTTTAAAACCTTTTCTTGACTTACTGAACAATTACAGTGGCATTTACTGATCAAGAGAGTGGTTGATTTATTCCTAACCATACAATACTTTACCTCAACTTTTGTCATAAAGTCTCCTCTGTCTAATCAAATTCCATTGTTTGGTAGTCTGTTTAAAAGGCACTGTTAAATGGTAAATTACTTTTTTGTGTGCAATATTGTGGCATGTGCACAGATAGTCTTGTTAAGACGCTCTCTGGATACCGAAGCATGGCAGTTTGTCTGTGAGTAGGGGCGATTCAGGGGAAACAGTGTCATTGGAAGGGATATGGCGTTACTGACGCTTGGGGTGTTAGCGTGGCTTCTGTGTCATTCTGTGAGTAGGCTTCGAGTGAGACGGACGGGCAACTGCCTAAGACATGGCGTCCTCGCCCGGCAGACACATGGGGTAAGAAATCTTTTTATAATAATCTACCAGCTATCCATTCTCTTGTAGTTTTAATTATGATAGTGTAGAGTTCCTTTCCTCTCCCTTCAGCCAGATATTATGTTGGTGTAATAATATTTTGTGATTTAACTTAAGCTACGTCCTTCGTCGTTGCCTCGTAATGTAAAGTGCTTTGTTTGATTTAACGATCCCTCTCGCAAGCGAGTTGCTCCCATCTGCATTTCTAAGTTAATATAAAGTGAGGCATACGACAATTGGCGGTGGCGCCAGGTATAATTGAATTTGTTGTGAGATTTTCAAGTGCAAAATTTTTTCCCTCTAAAATGTAACGGTTTCTAGCCCTCCACGTGGTCGCGAAAAATCTAAATTTGTTTCTGGCTTAAGGGTAAGGATTTTTATGCTTTAATTTGTGATTCTCTTATTCTAAATTTTGTTACTATCATATCTGAAAGTCTGGTTTCGAAATTTTAATTTTGAGCTCATTTTTACATTTTTTCCATTGTCTGCCGGCGTGACGCTAAAACTTCTGACTTCATGTTCCCCTTGTTTTGGCTTCATTTCCTTTAAATTGTATTGCTGTGCTAAGTGGTTCGTGCTGGTTATTTTCAAACATATTTTTGTGAAAGTTGAATTGTGAAACGAGTAAGATAACGAGCGAGATAGTTGTAGCTTTGAAAATGTGCTCGAAACGTGTTGGCCATCTAGTTGAAAATCTTGTTTTCTGTGCTTATTAGCAGTGGTTTGGAAACGTATAACTTTATATTCCACTGATTGTGATTTCTAGCTGTTTACTATACTTTTCTGGGACATTTTTCGTGTAACTTTTATGTACGCACGTGTGTTATGTAATTCCCGCGTGGTCGTGCATTTCAGCAATAATTTTAGCTTGTGAAACCAGTCTTCCTCAGCACGTTTTTGGCGCGTTTATTTGCGTGTGTATATCAGGTGAGATACATTTGTTTTAAAAGAAAAAAGAGAAGTTTTGTGTGCTACATATAAATTACAAGTCTGTATTCTGCTTCTTTTGAGATAATGTTAGCGGTGGTCACAGTAGGTGTGACGTGGTTTTTTTTTTTAACTTCCAGTTCGAGGTTTCTCACTGAAGACATTTTGCTTTTCTTCCATGTGTTCATTCTGATTAAATATCTTGGTATTATGTCCAAGTGGCTTGTGTAGACGCGTGTTGGTATAATTTTCTGATATTTCGCCGCGGGCGCTTAATTGTATTCTTTCTGCAACTGTTTTATTTGGCTATGTTCTGATCTTGCTACTTACATTCATGTGATGCTATAAGTGTTTAGTTTGGTGTAATCTGTATCGCTGTGTCATTTTGTTTATTTACTGGTTACTTTTTGTGCTGCAATCATGCCTAAGCGACGTACTGCACAGAAATCTGATATAGCAATTGTTCCAGTTAGCGAGCACAGTGAAGTAGAATCTATGTCCAGTGTTAGTACGCCTGTTGTTACTCAGTTACTAGCGATGTCTAATCCGCCTGTCGTGGCCCGTGCAACGCAGTCAGCTGTCTGCCGCCCGGTCATTGACCCATCTTACTTCGAGAATTCCAGCAGGTTGTCGGCGCATGAATTTCTGCAGAACTTTGAAATGGTCGCTGCTGCTAATGGCTGGTCAGAAGAAATGAAATTGAAATGCTTTCCATGCTATTTACGAGATACTGCTGCATCATGGTTTCAAACTTTTCGCCATCGGCACCCTCACCATGATTGGGTTTTCTTGTCTACACAATTTTTAAATGCATTTCAGATAACAAACCGGAGTGATATTCTGGAAATGAAACTCAGACAGCGGGTACAGTTGGATGATGAACCTGTTATTAGTTACATCTATGACGTGCTATATTTATGTGACCAAGTCAACCCAGCTATGTTGCAGTTGGAACAAATTAAACACTTGCTTAAAGGTTTTAGACCTCTGTATGTACAATCTTTATTGCCATTAAATCCTCAAACTGTTGATGAGGTAATACAAATCATTCGACGAGTGGATAAAGCACAGTTTTATATGCAGAACCGTGAACATCTAGTGTCTGCTCAATCTCGGGCTGCAGTGGTTACGCCACCCTCTGTTCTATTTAATACTGCATCTGTTCCTGCTGTTACTTTACCAGCTTCTCCTCAGCCTTTTCAGGCTTCTTCTCTTGTGGGCGTACCTATCGATCCTATGCATCAGCTGATTGATCGTGTGGAACAGTTATGTAACAGAGTTAACCAGTTTCAGTTACCATCTTCGGAGAGAACTTCCCAGCATTCACAGCTTCCACGGTCATCTGACTTCAACCGGAGGGATCCACCCATCACCTGCTATAGATGCAACAGGCAGGGCCACCTGGCTCGCTTTTGCCGGAGCCGCCTCCCGCAGTCAAAAAACGACTGGCGCCGAGCCTCGCGCGACGAGACGTAGCAGCAGCAGCAGCAGCAGCAGCAGCAGCAGCAGCAGCAGCAGCAGCAGCAGCAGCACCACCACCGCCCACCAGCATGGCTGCACCTCAACGGGATGTGTCTGCATTATCAGGTCAGATATTGCAAGTTCCTGGTCGTATTGCCCAGACAGAGCTCTCCATCTTGCTCGATACAGGAAGCGCAGTGAGTATTGTGAATGCTGCACATGTTCTTGATCATTCTACATTAAAACCTATAGAGATGATGCTCCGCACTGCAGGAAACAAGTTACTTGATGCGTCTTACCACACTGTGTTAGATTTCCATATTAATGATGTTCTTTTTCAGGAGGATGTACTAGTTGTGAAAGAGTTGTCCCATGATTTGATTTTAGGCAATGACTTTTTGCAGACCCATGATGTTATAATTGACTATGCACATAATCTGATAACCCTGAAATCTTCTAAGAATGATGCGTTCAGTATACCAATAACCCTAACACAAGAACCTTTTGTTGATATGGCAGTAAACCCTCTCCAAGATGATTGTGCAGATTCTGGTGTTAAAATGGCAGTTATGAATGATGTTAAAATTCCACCTCTGTCTACATGCTATATATCAGTTAAGCCTTTGTCATCCATTAGCAATGAGGTTATGTTTGAACCTGCTCTTAACATAATGCAAAGGAAGAATCTGTCCATTCTACCGTTATTGTGTCATTCTGCCTCTGAACTTACTATTCCAGTGCATAATAATACTTCAGTTCCACAAACATTGTTTGCAAATACAGTCTTAGCCAAAGCGTATGATGTTGCACTCGTCCAGAGTAATTCTGTTTTATCATCCGATGTTACTCCTCTACCAGCTCCAAATTGTAATTTTAATGTTAATGGTAAACTCCTGGAAACCCAAAAGGCTGACTTACATGCTTTGTTATTGAAATATAGTGATCTTTTTGCCACAACATTACAAGAACTTGGTACTACGGAAGTTGCAGAATTTGATATCAAAGTAAATGACCCTAAGCCAATTAAGCAAAGACCATATAGAGTTCCTCATAAACAAAAGGAAATTATTGCTAAGCAAGTTAAAGAGATGCAAGATGCTGGCATTATCAAGGAATCACAGTCCTCCTGGGCTTCTCCTGTAGTACTTGTCAAAAAGAAAGATGGCTCCATGAGATTTTGTGTCGACTATAGAAAATTGAATGCTGTTACAGAGACCACCTCTTTCCCTTTACCATTGACAGATGATTTGTTAAGTTATTTGGGTAGGCTAAATGGTTTGTCTCATTAGATTTACTGTCAGCATACTTTCAGGTACCTATTGCAGAGGATAGCCAGAAATATACCTCTTTTGTTACTCTTCAGGGTCAATATCAATTTACACGCTTGAGTTTTGGGTTGGCAAATGCCCCTAGGTTTTTCAGTTACATCGCAGACAAGTTGTTAGGCGATTTGAATTTTAAAAAGGCTATTGCATATCTGGATGACATTGTTGTTTTTGCTAAAACCTTTGAGGAGTTGTTACAAAATCTTGAGGCTGTTTTTCAACGTCTGGATCACCACAAGTTTAAACTTAAACCAGAAAAATGTTTCTTCGCCATGCAAAAGATCAAACTCTTAAGCTTTGAAGTTTCTAAAGATGGCATTTCACCTGATTCTGACAAAGTTGTTTCCATTCAAAATTTGCCTCGTCCTAAAAATGTTCGAGATGTGAGAAAAGTTTTGGGATTGTTTAATTTTTACAGGAAATTCATCAAGGACTATGCTAATATTGCTCAACCACTAATTCAGTTGACTAGGAAGAATCAAAGTTTTATTTGGGGATCTGATCAGCAAACTGCATTTCAAAATTTGAAGGACTTATTAGTTTTGGCCCCTGTCTTAGCTCACTATACTCCTGGTGCTTATGCCGAACTACACTCTGATGCCAGTGGACTAGGGGTTGCCTCAGTGTTGTATCAGAAGATTGATAATGTGTTGAAACCAGTGGGCTATGCTTCGAGGACACTATCTAAATGTGAACGTAATTACAGTGTTCCTGAGTTGGAATTGTTGGCCATCCTGTTTGGACTTACCCACTTCCGCAGTTTTGTTTATGGCTACAAGGTTCATATTGTATCTGATCATCACTCCCTTTGTTATTTAAATAATTTGAAAGATTTGACTGGGCGTTTGGTACGATGGAGTTTGAAATTGCAAGAGTTTGATTATACCATTTCTTATAAATCTGGCAAGAAACATCATGATGCTGATACTCTATCGAGATTTCCTGTGTTACAACCTACAGAAAGTGATCTTGAACAGCTTGATGAACTCCCCACATGTTTGCTGTCATCAGTTGAAGTTGCTGACCACCAGAAGAAAGATACTGGGTTACTTGAGCTTATTAATGCTCTCCATGATCCTCTGTCAGCCCCTGCTAAGCTTCAGAGACAAGTTTCCAACTACACATTCAAATCAGGTGTTCTTTATCGTAAAAATGCTGGCTCCACTGGCCCTCTCCATCTGCTGGTTATTCCAGAAGCTCTAAAACATGAAATTCTTTCTTCATGTCATGATGATCCTCTTTCAGGCCACTTAGGATTCTCCAAAACATTTGCCAAAATTCACTCCAGGTATTACTGGGTTGGTATGAAGAAAGATATTGAACATTTTGTCCGAACCTGTCCCAGCTGTCAAACAAGAAAAGGACCGAAGAATCAGAAACCAGCAGGCTTATTACAACCAATTCCGGTTACATCTGTAGGCGAACGGTGGGGTATTGATTTGCTTGGGCCTCTCCCACGCTCAAATTCTAGACACAAGTATGTTGTCGTTGCAACCGAGTATGCTTCTCGCTGGGTCGAGTCTGCGTCGCTTTCTTCAGCAACAATCCCTCAGGTTGCTAAATTTATTTTGCATAACATCATCTGTAAGCATGGAGCCCCTGCTGCCTTGTTATCTGATCGTGGCTCAGTTTTCTTAAGTGAGGTGACACAAGAATTGTTGAGATCTCTATCAGTGTCTTCCAATTTCACCAGTGCTTATCATCCAGCTTGCAACGGACTTACTGAAAGATTTAACCAAACCCTCTTAAATATGCTCAGCCATTTTGTGGACAATAATCAGAAGAATTGGGACTCAATTTTGCCCTATGTTATCTTTTCGTATAACTCAAGTTTTCAAGAGTCTACTAAATTTTCACCCTTTTTCTTGATATATGGTCGAGAACCTTCTTTACCTAACCAGGTTCAGCTACAAGCTATGTCTAATGACCTTTTTGTGAGACAGACATTGCAAGAGATTCAGAAGGCACGGGAGGTTGCTGTTGCTAACATTACAAAGCAGCAGGTGAAGCAAAAAGAAGCATTTGATGCTAAACATAGAGATGTGGTTTATAATGTAGGTCAATTAGTTAAAGTTTTCACTCCCATTAGGAAGAAAGGTAAATGTACAAAGTTGCTACATAGATATTTTGGCCCTTTTGAAATTATCCGACAGATCACTCCTGTTACCTACCTTGTTGGTCGACCTCATGCTCCCCGTACCAAACATCAGAGTGTTCATGTGTCACGCCTTTACCCTTACTATGATCCTGTGGGTCCTTATAGACTGTAAAGTCTGAGTTTCTGATGCTTAATTAAGCTTTACTTTTCAGGAATATGTGATATGAATGTCTCTGCTAAATTACAAGTGTATTATTATTTTGGGTGTAACTTAAATTTTCAATTATGTTTTGGGAACTGCAAATCATTTGTTTTGTTGTATTATGCTGCAGGAATGTGTTTCATGTGTACTATGTGCTTAATTGAGCTTTCATTTTCAGGATTGTTATGTGACAATATTGTTTTGAGTAATGATGTGATGTTGTTTTGTTGCATTCGGTTTGATTTGATATGATTTGATTTGATTTGATTTGATTTTGGGTTTCATAATGATGCTGTGATTTTTATTTGCAGAAAATTGTTGCATGAATAGTGTGTGTATTTGAGGTTATGTGATATATGTGAGATTTCCTCGGTGGGAGTGCCAAAGAGTAACCCCGATGGTGTAGTGTGAGATTATGTGAGGAATAAGAGTTGAGATTTGCCTCGGTGGAAATGCCAAAGAGTAACCCCGACGGTGTTAATGAGATGAGGAGAGATGAGAAGAGATGAGATGATGTCAGCTTCAGTGGAAGTGCCACAGTGTAATCCCGACAGTTGTTGTATGATTTCAGAGATTTTGGCTTATTGGTGTTGCTGTAACGTGCCCAGTATAGCGTGTGTGATGAATTCACACGAGAGATTAAATGGATGGAAATGATTGTAATGTGAATAATTTTTTTTTTCTGTTTATGCAACAAGTTTATTACCATCTTAGATAGCAAATTTTAATACCAACTGTTTTCCAGCTTAAATTTTCATTTGGAGGATGTGGATGCAACAGTATAATGTCATGTTATTTGTGTAATTCCTGAAATTTTAATGTGATTTTTTGAAGGTTATGCCTATGTTAGATGTTTTGAATTTGCAGCATGTTAAATGAGACACGTCAGTGAAGATGTTTTGTTTTGAAGAGACAATTGAAAGTTGCGATAAAGATGATGATGATGATTGAAGTAATGATCGAGATTGCACTATATTACTGATGATGATTATGAAAGATGTTGATAATAATGAGATGAGAAAGATAGTGATGTGGACGAGCAGTTGTATTGGTGACAAGAGTAGGACAATAGTAGTTGAAAGCATGTCACGTGGCGTAGTTTAGAGATGTATTGTGGATGTAGTTTGTAGTGATGCATACACTAGTTTGAGTAGATAGTTAAGTGAGTGTTGTGTGTAATTTGGGCCATGGTCAGTGTGAATGAGTTCATTTCATTGTCATGTGGGATTGTTTTGTAAGTGCACTTACTTTCTTTTGTTAGTGATACCAGCTGGTTATTAAGATTTAATATTGGGATCCCAAAATAAGGTTATGTTTCATTTCTGTCATGTTCATGTATTCTGAGTCTGTTTTACTGTTTTATTTGGATTGTGAAGCATTGTAAGTTAAACTTTGGATGGCAACTCTGTAAAATTTCGTTCTTATGCCAATTTGTACTTATTTTTTTTCTCTTTCTTTGCCCCATGTCAAAAGAATTTTTAGTGTAAACTTTTCAACCTTTAAAATCTTTAATTGTACATGACATACCATTCTTTTTATGTGTGATTGTTTGTTGGAGCACCCTGTTTATTGTGTGGTGGTTTTGTTTTAGTATTTTGCTGTGGCGGAGAGCGAGAAAATCCAAGAGCATCCCCGGAGCACACCAGAAGTCAAGAAACAACACAGGGAAGCTGTCGGGCAGCCACTACTCTGCCGTGGCATAAGGAGCCACTATGTCGGGGGGCAGTCCAAGCCAGCGACTGCCCACCCTGTTGTCATCACCAGAGACCTGCAGTGATGATTCTACACCAGGACAAATCGTCGTTGTGGGCACTGTATAAAATCACCCACAAACAGTTACAGCAGACCATCGATATTTTGCGCAGTGTAGTGTGCCTGTGAACTGAGGCAGCGTGGTGTGTGCGTGTGCGGGATGCCCAAGTATAAGTGCATTAACAATACTAGTCGACAGCACTTCAGTTTCTCGTGTCTCCACATCACCCAGTACCATTGTGTCGTCGTCTGGGTGCTTATCACACATGTATATTATTGTTATATTTTGGTTCATCACACATGTGTATGTCATTTTTGTATGTCATTTTGTTTTGTTATTTTCATGTTTCTTGTTATATTTATTTTCCTTATGTCGACGAGGGCGTCGACTTCGGTGGCCAGGGGGAGATGTGGCATGTGCACAGATAGTCTTGTTAAGACGCTCTCTGGATACCGAAGCATGGCAGTTTGTCTGTGAGTAGGGGCGATTCAGGGGAAACAGTGTCATTGGAAGGGATATGGCGTTACTGACGCTTGGGGTGTTAGCGTGGCTTCTGTGTCATTCTGTGAGTAGGCTTCGAGTGAGACAGACGGGCAACTGCCTAAGACATGGCGTCCTCGCCCGGCAGACACATGGGGTAAGAAAACTTTTATAATAAATCTACCAGCTATCCATTCTCTTGCAGTTTTAATTATGATAGTGTAGAGTTCCTTTCCTCTCCCTTCAGCCAGATATTATGTTGGTGTAATAATATTTTGTGATTTAACTTAAGCTACGTCCTTCGTCGTTGCCTCGTAATGTAAAGTGCTTTGTTTGATTTAACGATCCCTCTCGCAAGCGAGTTGCTCCCATCTGCATTTCTAAGTTAATATAAAGTGAGGCTTACGACAATATCAACAACAGATTAGAAAAAGTAAAAGAAAGCAGTTTTCCGTAAAAGAAAAGTTAAAAATCTTAGAAGTTGATAAAGGTCTAAAAAAATTTGATATAGAGAACAAATAATCAATGCATCTATGCTTGTCAAATCAGATTCTATTCGTCTGCTGATTTTGAACAAATAGACAAAGCTGTTTCATGTAAGAAGAAAGTTGAAATTGATGGACCAATGTTGTGTATCAACATTCAACTTAACCCACTTCAAAGGCAGTATGGGATTGTTGATTGCACTGCGAGTGCAGAAGTCAACAGTTGAGGGAGGCGCTCCAGATGACATCCCTGATTATTGGTTAATATGGACATTCAAGATGCTTCAAAGGAATACAATCATGTCCTGTGAGTACTGCAACAACCAAAGAGCCTGAATGACTGGTGAAAAATTTCATTCTTGGTCTGTTGCACTGGAAACGAAAATAAAAGTAGCTAAATGAAAAATCCTGCTTTTAATAGACAACTTTCTCCCCATAAGAACATCCCAAGCCACATGGAATTTTGCCGAACTGTACCTCCATCCTGCAACCTCTTGACCATGCTACTGATCATGACTGATTCACAAGAATAGCCATTGGTGGAAATACAAACATATGAAGTTTAGAAGCCATAGAAATGGACATCTTTGCGCTAAAGAATTACCACTGACTGGAACAGTTGGACTCAGAAATGTGAGAAAAGCAGCATTCCTGCAGACATCTCACCAGAAAACTTCATTGGTATAAACAGTACAGTGATTGTAGGAGTAGACATATCAACAGTGTGACATGAATGGAAGTGATGATTGTGACACCAGTGATCATCTGTTGTCGAAGTGGTAAGTGTTGCTAATGAATTATGGATTTTTTTTGTCTGCACAGAAAAATGTCCCTGACAATCTCCAAAAAGTGCAAGTTGCATGTACAGTACTTGGAGGAATCAATTGTGAAATGATATTAGACTTTTTCTAAAAATAGAAGCATTTGTAGGGTATATTCATAGTGCATGAGCTTACTACATATTAATTATGCTATGTTGCCTTAGCAGCAAATTTTCAACGTATTGTTTCCTTCCATATCCATTTGTAACATACACATTCCATTTTTAAAAAAAATTGATACAGCATCATATTACATTTAAAAGTTGCTATTTTGGTCCTTTTAAGATAAAAATATTAAATGACTAATTTAACAAAATTTCAAAGTACCCAGAAATTTGTTATAATGGCATTTGACTTTAGTTTGTTGGACCATTGTACTGATGGGGGAGCAACACGATGCAGCATGGAGGCCTTTGTTACCAACTGCTAAAAACATTTTTTTCTTCAAGGAAGGAATAAATCACTTCTAACTACTTTAAAATAAGGAGTCTATGTAGATAAGTGCTACACTATTGTTTCAACAAGTTTCTTAAAAATAAAACGCCTGGTTTAGATTTTATCTACCCTCTTATAAGGTATACAAACTTCCAAAATATATCGGACTTAATCATAGAATAAGAGTGAGGCTGGAACAAATTTCAATATGCTATTTGTTGGATTATTATATTTCCAACTGCTACAACATAAATGTGAGAGTTATATTAGAATACCCAATGCTGCAGCAGGAGGCTTTTAAACTCCAACGGTAACTTAATTTGCCTCCGCTGTTTTTTATGAAATTATTATACAATGGTTTACAAGACTTTCATCTTCCACTTATAATTTAATTTTGTAGAGGCCCAGCTATTCCTAATATTGGGTGAAAACTCTCATTATATTCATACAAAAGGAAGTGAAACAACAGTAGAATGTTGCACTCCTCAGCTATTCCCAATAACCGGTGAAAACTCCCATTATATTCATACAAAAGGATGTGAAACATCAGTAGAATGTAGCACTACCCAGCTATTCCTAATAACACGTGAAAACCCCCATTATATTCATACAACGGGAAGTGAAACATTAGCAGAATATTGCATTCCCCAGCTATTCGCAATAACATGTGAAAACTCCTATTATATTCATACAAAAGGATGTAAAATACCAGTGTAAAGTTGCACTCGACAGCTGTTCCTAACAACCGGTGAAAACTCCCATTAGATTCATACAAAAGGATGTGAAACATCAGTAGAATGTTTCACTCCGCAGCTATTCCTAACAATGGGTAAAAACTCTCATTATATTCATACAAAAGGACGTGAAACATCAGTAGAATGTTGCACTCCTCAGCTATTCCTAATAATAGGTGAAAACTCCCATTATATTCATACAAAAGGATGTGAAACATCAGTAGAATGTTGCACTCCGCAGCTATTCCTAACAATGGGTAAAAACTCTCATTATATTAATACAAAAGGACATGAAACATCAGTAGAATGTTGCACTCCTCAGCTATTCCTAACAATGGGTAAAAACTCTCATTATATTCATACAAAAGGACGTGAAATATCAGTAGAATGTTGCACTCCTCAGCTATTCCTAACAATGGGTAAAAACTCTCATTATATTCAAACAAAAGGACGTGAAACATCAGTAGAATGTTGCACTCCTTAGCTATTCCTAACAATGGGTAAAAACTCTCATTATATTCATACACAAGGACGTGAAACATCAGTAGAATGTTGCACTCCTCGGCTATTCCTAACAATGGGTAAAAACTCTCATTATATTCATACAAAAGGACGTGAAACATCAGTAGAATGTTGCACTCCTCAGCTATTCCTAACAATGGGTAAAAACTCCCATTATATTCATACAAAAGGATGTAAAACATCAGTGGAATGTTGCACTCCTCACCTATTCCCATTAACAGGTGAAAACTCCTATTATATTCATGTAAAAGGATGAGAAACAACAGTAGAATGTTACATTGCACAGCTGTTCCTAATAACCGGTGAAAACTCCTATTATATTCAAATAAAAGGATGTGAAACATCAGTGGAATGTTACACTGCACAGCTGTTCCTAATAACCGGTGAAAACTCCTATTATATTCAAATAAAAGGATGTGAAACATCAGTGGAATGTTGCACTCCCTACCTATTCCCAACAACGCGTGATAACTCCTATTATATTCATATAAAAGGATGTGAAAAATCAGTGGAATGTTGCACTCCACAGCTGTTCCTAATAACCGGTATAACTCCTATTATATTCATATAAAAGGATGTGAAACATCAGTAGAATGTTGTACTCCCAGCTATTCCTAATAACGGTTGAAAACTCCCATTATATTCATGCAAAAGGATGAGAAACATTAGTAGAATGTTGCACTCTCCAGCTATTCCCAATAACCGGTGCAAACTCCTATTATATTCATGCAAAAGAATATAAAACATCAGTAGAATGTTGTACTCCCAGCTATTCCTAATAACGGTTGAAAACTCCCATTATATTCATGCAAAAGGATGAGAAACATTAGTAGAATGTTGCACTCCTCAGCTATTCCTAATAATAGGTGAAAACTCCCATTATATTCATACAAACAGATGTAAATCATGAGTAGAATGTTGCACTCCTCAGCTATTCGTAATAACCGGTTAAAACTCCCATTATATTCATGCAAAAGGATGTGAAACATCAGTAGAATGTTGCATTCGTCAGCTATTCCTAATAATAGGTGTAAACTCCCATTATATTCATGCAAAGGAATGTAAAACATCAGTAGAATGTTGCACTCTCCAGCTATTCCCAATAACCGGTGCAAACTCCCATTATATTCATGCAAAAGAATGTAAAACATGAGTAGAATGTTGTACTCCCAGCTATTCCTAATAACGGTTGAAAACTCCCATTATATTCATGCAAAAGGATGAGAAACATTAGTAGAATGTTGCACTCCTCAGCTATTCCTAATAACCGGTTCAAACTCCCATTATATTCATGCAAAAGGATGTGAAACATCAGTAGAATGTTGCACTTGTCAGCTAATCCTAATAATAGGTGAAAACTCCCATTATATTCATGCAAAAGAATGTAAAACTACAGTGGAATGTTGCATTCTCCAGCCATTCCTAATAACGGGTGAAAACTCCCATAATATTCATACAAAAGGATGTTATAATGAGTAGAATATGGCAGTCCCCAGCTATTCCTAATAACAGTAAAACTCCCATTATATTCATACAAAAGGATGTGAAACATCAGTAGAATGTTGCACTCCACAACTGTTCCTAATAACGGGTGAAAACTCCCATTATATTCGTTGAAAAGAATGTGTAACAGCAGCGGAATGTTGCACTCCCAGCAATTCCTAATAACGGTTGAAAACTCCTATTATATTCATGTAAAAGGATGAAAAACATTAGTAGAATGTTGCACTCCTCAGCTATTCCTAATAATAGGTGAAAACTCCCATTATATTCATGCAAAAGGATGTGAAACATCAGTAGAATGTTGCACTCCTCAGCTATTCCTAATAACGGTTGAAAACTCCCATTATATTCATGCAAAAGGATGTAAAACATCAGTAGAATGTTGCACTCTCCAGCTATTCCCAATAACCGGTGCAAACTCCCATTATATTCATACAAAAGGATGTAAAACATCAGTGGAATGTTGCAATCCTCACCTATACCTAATAACAGGTGAAAACAGTCACTATATTCATAAAAAAGGATGTAAAACATCAGTGGAATGTTGCACTCCCCAGCTATTCCTAATAACGGGTGAAAACTCCCATTATATTCATACAAAAGGATGTTATAATCAGTAGAATATTGCAGTCCCCAGCTATTCCTAATAACAGTAAAACTCCCATTATATTCATACAAAAGGATGTGAAACATCAGTAGATCGTTGCACTCCTCAGCTATTCCTAATAACGGTTGAAAACTCCCATTATATTCATGCAAAAGGATGAGAAACATTAGTAGAATGTTGCACTCCTCAGCTATTCCTAATAATAGGTGAAAACTCTCATTATATTCATACAAATGGATGTAAATCATCAGTAGAATGTTTCACTCTTTAGCTATTCCTATTAACCGGTTAAAACTCCCATTATATTCATGCAAAAGGATGTGAAACATCAGTAGAATGTTGCACTCCTCAGCTATTCCTAATAACGGTTGAAAAATCCGCAGGCCCAACTGGTGCTCTTTCAATGAATTGGCAATGGCAGAAGGAAGTTTCTCCTTGGACTAGTCAATGTTCTGCTTGTGAAAATGAAGCTGTTAATGGATTTCCTGCAACTACAGCACCAAGTGAGATTATCCAGGGAAGTGACTTAGTGCCATCATCCTGTTTTACGAAGATATGTGTATCCACTCCTGAAATGGATACAACAGTAGCAGAGAGGAACCGTTTCCAAAGTGCTTTTGAAATGAAGTCACATTCACAATCGCTCTGTGATATGTAAATGATGCAGGACTTCTTGCAGAATGGCAGTTAAAAAGCAACATCTGACAGAGCTTGTTTTGCTTCACGTTTACAGAGGAAAACACAAACCGCAACTGCAATATTCTCAGATGAGGTGAAACTTTCTTCCACACGTAAGGGATTGTTCCAAAGGGCTTCACAATTTCATCATGGTCGCGTATCTGTGGGCTGGAAGGTCTAGGTGTGTTGTGGCACCACTAAAAGTGTGCAATACATGGTAATATTTGATTCCCTATGTGAGGATGAGACATCCTGATCTATTCGTACAGGATAATCATCCTGTCCACACGTCTTGAAAGGTTTCAGAGAAGCAGGATATGAGACTGGCCTCCCTATTGAAAATGTATGGGCTGAGGTGAAAAGGGAGCTACAGATGTATGAAGAAGACTTCTCGGCAAACATTCAAAAAGTCTGGGATATTGTAGTTTTTTGTCCACATTACTAAAGGGATTTAATTTCATCTACGCTCCAATGATTGAGAACAGTAATACATGTTGAGTGTTCATACACTCAATATTAATTTTGTTTAGTTTTTATGTAATTTAGTTTTAGAAGATAATAGTTTATTTACATTTATTCCTTTATTTAAGACAAGTGTTTTACTATAATTATGCTTTTGTATGCACAAGTGTGTCTAAAAGTTCAAATGCTAAAGCTGTACAATATTATGTTCTACACATCCAGTCATAAATTTAATATAAAAAATAACCGATGCAAGATTTGAACTGAGGAGCTTATGAGTGCAAGCAGCTCGAACTCAATGGACTGTGACATCATCGTACCTTTTAGCCCTGATGCTCATGCATCTAGATACAGGCAGAAAGAAAGATCAAAGCAGATGCGGGGTAAGACAGTGGCAGCACAACTGTGTAATTTCCAATATCAGAAGATTTGAACTTTTATTAACAGTATTGACTGGTATCAAAGAAAAATGGAAATAATATTTCCTATTAAATCCAACTGGGTACTTTAAATTAACAGTCCATTTCTTAGCTGCTCCGCCTCTTATATACTGGTTCTGCATTTAATATTTACAACTGCATTCATTCCAGATGTCAAGCTTTTTGTACCCTTTCCACCTAATTATGTTTGGAGAACAAAGCCGAAGAATATATTTCAAGCTGTTCTCAGATGTTGGCTTCTGTGACCAGGTTTGCAAAGTTTCATTAATGCTCACACAGGTAAGTAGATCCAAAAATGCTTAATAGGTGGGCAGCGTGTTTGTGTAGACATGGAAATTTGGAATGAGAAAAGTTTAAGCAAAAATCAGTCAGGCTAGTTTTGTGAAGAAAGGACACTCATTTCCCAATCATCAACTGACTGATAGTATGGTGCTGATCATTTTTAGTAGTCATGATGTCTTTGAGCTTCTGTAGCATCACATAACCACCAGTGAATCACTGCTAAGAGTGTTGTATGTTTGAACAACCTTACCACGCACTAAATGTCTTGCTGCAGCACCTATGTCTATAAACAGATATTGTTCTTCCCAAAAAGACAGAAAAGTATATGGGTATGATGGGCAAGGCTTAGATGAGGTAGGTAGTCAAATAGTCACCTATAAGTATTCCAATGGTATAGTATTATTTAATTCACTTCCATCATATATTAAGGAACTGAAAACTAATAAAAATAAATTCAAGTTAGCATTAAAAAGATATCTCATCACTCACACCTTCTATACAGAGGAGGATTTCTTTCATTTAAAAAAATAACTGACTGTAAAATGTTACCAAATTTTATAACTACATTAAGTATAAATAATATTTTTAAAATTTTTTAGCTCTAACGTACTCTACATAAGAACTACAATTTATTTACATACACGTGCACAATGTAATTATGACGTAATCTACATCCTAGAGTAGACTAGCTTTCTTTAAGCTGGTCTAGCTCACTACAGGGTCTATAGATTGAGATCTTATGTTATGTTCAACATTCCACAAGCTGGCACTGCACTCAAACAAACAACTGTGACATGTCCACTGCCTGTTGTAATGTGACCATTCTACAGTTCCCGCATGTGCATTGTGAACAGAGCTACTACATGAAGCCCTCCTATCAGCACATGGAATCTGGAGAACAATCATTCTTTTTGTCCACGGGTTCTGCAGTTAGTTATTTAATGACATAAAAGTTATACAGTTTTCAGACAACATAAAAACCTTTAATATATACAACGAAACAGAAGTGAAGCTACTAAATATTAAGATTCTGCACCCCAAGGCCATTCCAGAACCTGTTTGAAAAACGTACACAGTCTGCAACCATCAAAAAAATTAATCTTCTTACTTAGTAAAATATAACATCTTTTCCAGGCTTGTAGGCCGTGGTCAAACAATAATTTTATTTAAATTTGATGTGTTTAATAACACCAGCTGTGAAAGCCTACAATCATATTTAATCTTCACATTTTTAATTATAAAATTGTCTCTCTTCATACAATTATTTAGCACACCCTGCTAATGAACTTTGATTACACATACAAAGGAAATAAAGCAGAACTTCTTTATATGAAGGTTATTAAAATATTTAGGTACTGGTATTGTATATGTACCATACCTTTATCAGCAGATTCACATCTCTCTTCTGTTGCTGCATCTTAGTTGCTAAATATTGAACATATTATACACGATGGAAAGGTAGAATCAGGGACTGAATGCCATAGCTGGGATTTGAACCATGCGTCTCCTGGTTTCGCTCTAACATGCCGGTAATGAAAGGGCAAAACCAGGAAGGGAAGAGTATTTACAGAGGAGATTGTAGAGGGTCCCATGATTACGAGGCTTGCCAAAGTGAAGCTTCCAAAATTGATGGTACTTCATTGTTGGTGGTGTTTAAGTGACAGTTTGAGGAGCCATTGCTACCCACAATGGTGGAAATGGCACAGATTTAATTAAACTGTTAGAGGGCCACTTTGAAGAGCATTACTTGCCGCTGCCTACTGGCCCAACTTACAAGAATGAGCAGCTAGCACAACAAGCATTGAGGATTTACCAGCTCTGGAGTGGAAGTCCACGCAGAACATCGTAATGTCAAAGGTGTCCTGCACATTAGAGCAGCAAAAATGATGATCAGAAGAGCCACCCGGCACTGGCCGAGAATGACTATTACTGGCGCCAACCACAACATCCAAAACGGGTGCGGGAGACCTATGTGCTGGAGTTTCAAAGTCCGGACATCTACAGGCAGATTGTGGCGACATTCCAGAATAGAATCAGAGAACTAACCAAGAGATGGCATGAAAAGGAACACATCGGCACTGTCATCACTTTCCTCTCATTTCCATTGAACGCTGTGGCTGCAAACAAGGATGGTACAGTAGTGACCATCTCTGGAGATGCTGGTGGTCTCATGGACTATTGCTAGGCTTGAAGTGGTGCAAAGACTAACAAAAAAGACCCCGATCAGGCACTATGAGCTTCAAAATGCCTCAGGTGAAACCCTTCCAGTGATTGAGGAAGCTCACATGGAGTTGGCCCTTGGCAGCAGACTCAAATAATCATCAAGGAGGTTATCCTGGTCCTGGACAGCCTTCGATTCTTCAATTGCAAAGAGGATGTCGGGCACCTCACATTGTAACTGGACTGCAACAACATCCTGCTGAACCAGTCAATAATGCTCTTACTTGCAGAGTGAGAGGTGATGACGTGGGCAGAGAAACTCCTAACGAGGAACATGATTCTGGACAGAGGACCCCACTTCCTGCTCTGGAAACTGTCCTGGTGAGGGTGCTTAATGCCAGCAACCAGGACCAGGAGCTGCTTACTGGACCATTTTGCAAAACTGTAAGCCAGTTGTCTCCATAATACCTGCAGCTAGAGACACCGAGGGCTGATCGAACACCAAGAAACTGGATCATCATCTGAGTAACCTTCTCCAGGAGGTGGTGAGAAGCACATGTTTAACCTGCTCGCAGAATTACAGGGCATCTTCAGCTTATCAGAAGATGATTATGGCTGTACCAATAGAGTGACACTGGCAATGCTAAACTCATTAGACAGCCATGGCGTCGTACCCCACCAGTGAAGCAGAAGGAAATAGATAACCCAATAGTGGGCATGAAAACCAGAGGCATAATAGAGGAATCCAATAACCTCTGGTCATCACCAGCAATGCTAGTGAAAGAGATGAATCTATGCTTCTGCATTGACTACTGGAAGCTGAACGATATCACCAGGAAAGACTGCTTTTGGCTGCCTCTGCGCATCTTAGTGGTTTTCCACTCTGGATCTGAACTTGGCAAGTGACACTTCATCCTGACAAGGCAAAGACAGTGTTTTCTACTAGACATGGTCTGTGGTAGTTCATGATAATGCCTTTTGGACCCTGCAACATCCCCACAATGTTCCGGAGACTTAGTCTGTAATGAGGAGCCTCACATACTAAATTTGCCTTGACGGTGTCACTATTACAGGCAAGACATTTGAGGATCAGCTGAGCAAGGTGTTGGAAATACTTTGCTAGGCCAATCTGAAGCTGAGCCCCAAGAAATGTCAGCTGTTTAGAAAGGAAGTGCACCACCTGGATGGAGTGGCTGCAGAAACTAGAGGTGATTAATGAGTAGCCAAGGTCATGGAATAATGAACAAGAACTATGGTGGTTCCTGGGCCTCTGCACATACTACTGGAAATTTGTGGTGGGGTATTCAAACACTGCCAAACTGCTGACAGAAAAATAACAAGTCTTCCAGTGATTTGGCCAGGCGGCTTTCCAGACATTGAAGAAAACCCTGTGCACTTTCCCAGTAATAGGATAACCCCATCTCCGGTAAGCAGTTCATAGTGGATGCCAGTGAGATCGGCATTGGGGGTTTCCTGTTGATGGAGCAGGACGGAGAACAGAGAGTACTGGCCTACTTCAGTAAAACCTTGTCTAACACTGAATGAAATTACTGGTGAACAGACGAGAGCTGCTGGCTACTGTAGAGACCCTAAGGCACCTCCACAAGTACCTTTATGGTCAGAAGTTCCACCTCCGAATGGACCATTCCACCCCAACTTGTATGTTGAGCTTTACAATTTGGAAGGACAGACGATCCACTAGGTCCAAAGGCTGCAGATTACATCATGCCAGGAAACCTGCAACCACTGTGTGAAGGTCAAGGTAAAAGAGACTTTTGGTCATGATGCAACCTGCAGTTACATGGGGTGATGAGTCCTTGCACGAACAGCTTGAGGAACAAAACACAGAGCTGACCCGACAAACAAGGAAACTGGCAAATGACCTGTGTGGGCAGACATCGCTCCAAGGGGCCCAATTTTTAAGAGATATTGGGTACAGTGGAACTCCCTGGTGGTCAAGGATGGTGTGCTGAAGAGAATGTAGGAGAAAGCAGAAGGAAAAACTAAGATGGTATAGCTAGTAGTCCCAAGGAGGAAGGTGAAAGAAGCCCTTGAGGTGACTCATGCAGGTATCACCGGAGCCACCTGGGAATTAATAAGACCTTGGAAATGCTACATTGTCGATTCTATTTGTTGCATTTTTGAAGCTACATGGAGAGGTGCCAGAAAGCAACATCTGCCCCCTCACATGCAGTCGAGGCAGTATACAACAGTACAACACTGGAGTGCCATTTAAAAGAATTGCCACTAACATGGCAGGCTCAAGAAATCGCTACCTGCTATGGACTATTTCACAAACAGCTAGAGGTTTATGCGATTCTCAGTCGACCATAGCTAATGCATTGGTAAATATCTTATTTTGCCTGTTCAGGATTCCTTGGGAGCCACACAAAGATTACAGGACGAATTCTGAATCCAATCTCATGCAACAGCTGCCCCAGCACTGTGCCACTCCTAGTGATCATTACATTAAGACAGTGGAGGAGCACCTCTGGGAGATTGGGATGTGCTCCACCTGGCCTACCAAACATCAGTACACAAATCCACTGGCATGACACCTGCTAACACAGTATTTATGTGGGAGTTATGGCTTTCTTGCGATTCATTATTCGGCACACCTGATGCTGATCAGCCGACAACAGATAGGCTGGAAGACACTCAACATATCGCCAGGGAGCACCTGAAATGACTGAATAAAAGCACAGTATGACCGTCTGGCAAACAGTGTCGGAACAAGAAGTGTGACCTAGTATGGCTCTAAAGGGGAGTTGCAACATTCCTGGGACGGCCCATATGAAGTAATCACTGCTATCAACCACATTTAGCATGAGCCATGAGGTGGTCCATCTTAATCAGCTTGCAACATATCACAGAGGTGCCCAGAATGACTAGCTCTGACGAGGGAACTATATGATGAAGCCAGACACTGTGATGTTCAATGCAACGCTAGCCAGCAGATTACTGGAGGAGCATCCAGCTGACATAAATAATTGCAGGTCAGCCTTCTAGATTTAAGGTGATTGTTTTGGAAGCTTCTGTTTCTCTCGGACTTTCCAAAACATTCAGCATGACTTTCCAGGAACTCTGCAACCACATGTAAGTGGGTGTGCTTGTGATGACAGGAGTTCAGAAATGAGTGCCACAAAAATGCTGTTTTCAGAGTGAGTGCTACCACTGAAGGAGACAAGAGAGATCTTAAGTTTGACTCCCCAGCGAGTGAGCCATCCAAAGAAGAGGCTGCATCATGTGAACTTCATTATGCCACTGCGTCACTTCATTTCACACACCTCTGCAGTATTTGATAAACAGCTATTAATGAAATAAATATAACATTCTACCATAACAAATAGGATCAATTGTCACTTTTGAAGCTCCGTCTTCTATTTGATTTATGACATATCATGGTCATCTATGTATATTGCTTGGAATCGGTTGTAACTAGGTTTTGTTTACATATACATTCTGTGAAGTAACAGCAACTCATCAACTTTTGTTTTTATGCAAATTCTCTGACGAATTAATAGCTATTTCCTATTCCATGCTATTCTCAACAACGGATGTGCAAATTCTTATAAGTCTTTTAACAACTTATGGATTGAAATTACTAGGTGTTTTATAGCTCAAGTCTGTCAGAAATAATAGTGCAATTAAAATCAATTGAGTACTTTTTGGGATTACCCTACATACATACATACAACTCTTCTCTCTTTATATTAGTATAGATAGTGAAACAGGTTCATACTTTAGTGGGGTCTTACCTTGGTGATTTTACTGGAGTAAAATCCCCATCCTGTAACAGAAAAATTCAAATGTACAGCTTCACACAATCATCTAAAGCCTTACTTAAATGTTCTGCATCACATAGTTAACTTTAAAGTACCAGGTTTTATTTATTTTTAAATTGGTATACAGTATTAGGAGTAATGCAGAAACAAAGATTAGACACTACGTCTTGTAAACAGATGAAAGAAAACAGAGCAAGGGAGAAAGTATTTGAACTGAATAGTTTGGTTTTAAGGACAGAGAACTGGCAAAAGGAATGTTTAGCAAATATGATTCAATTAGGTATTTAGGAAAATCTGATGTTATATATTCACATGAATTTCTCTACCAATAACAAATTTACACATCTTAGTGTTCATAGAGAGAATTGAGCCTTCATTCAAAATGAAAGGTAAGTACAAAAGCAAAACTGTTAAGCATGTTATTTAATGCAAACAATGACCTAGAGTCACATAAAATGTTTTGTAATACAAGAGACTTCAAACTCAAAACCTTATGCATGCTGCATTTCTTTTTCCAAGCATTGCCAGCTTAAGAATGTTGCGAAATTTTATGCCATCTACCGTATAATCATGGCACTCTTCCATCTGAGCTCGTGACACCAGACGCTGATCTGTTGTTTACTTCATACAAAACTTTTTATGTCTATGGATGAATTTCCACACTGGTCATGTTACTCATTTTGAAACCTGAGATGCACTCACATCATTTTCACATGCAATTTATGAAGCTGCGCCAAACATGCATTATGTCTACAGCTGCAGTGTAGTGGGGCCTTATTCTTTCATCCATTTCATGTTACAGTTGTTTTTTCCCCAAGAATTATTTCAAATTAATTGAGAAGTCTTTTATAATTCGTATGAAACAGTGAAATGATTCCTTAACAGTTTCAGATGCACTTACATGTATACAAATTTCTCTGAATTAGGTATTTACCTCAGAACTAGAAACATGAGCCTATAAAAGATACACATCATAATAGTGACACTTTTGGAAAGACCTAAAATCCAAGCCAGAGGTATTCCAAAAAGCTGTAAAGCAAATCAGTTAGTAATTTTGGATAAAGAAGATTACAACCAAAAGATGGAAGGGTTTCAAAAATCCTACAATACACCCAATAAAATGACTGTATTAACAAAGCCATCTGCATTATGAATGAAAGCTTAGCAGTTGTTAAATAAACTCTTTATGACAAAGATAAAAAACAATGAAAATTAGATAACTCTATGGCTGGATTCATAACCGAACCTTAACGTGAACTGAAGCATTTAAGTTATAAGCGCTTGTTCATGGTGAGTGAATCTTAAGGGGAGGATCTGTGAAATTTTGTATGTATTTGTGCCAAAGGGTATCTAGTAGGTCTACACTTTTTTATCTAAAATAGTTTTGCCCCCCCCCCAAAATAAATTATTGTTTTTTTGTTTTTGTGTAGTATATGTCGCAGTATCTGTTTGTGTTATCTTATTTGCTGGCGCCTGTTATTGTTTTACTATTTTGAATTTTGGGTTCTTTGTCCTCCGGCTAGCTATTATTACTCAGTCGAGCAAATCTCTTGAACAGGATGTGTAAACGGAAAGGAGTTGTTACTAAAAGATAACACTGATAAAAGAATTTGTTTTTACACTTTTATTGCTGTTACACTTTATTAATTTCACATAATTACTCTTGATACACGTCTGACTGAAACTGTTATATTTTCAAATGTAACTACAATCACTTATTTGCCACGCATTATTAATTTGCGTATTTCACATTTTGTAACTAACTTTACAATGCAAGAGATTCTGTAGAATTGCGTAATGTGTACTTCGTGAATGCTTCTGTTGAACTGTGCGACGTGTAACTCGTGAATGATTCTGTAGAACTGCGTGTTACTTGCATTTGGCTTCAGAATTTATACTCCCTCACCCCGATATGCCTAAACATTATAATCGAGCTGCTATTGGTTAATAAAGCACGCCAACATTAGCATCTATTTTTATATCCAATCAAAATTACGAACACATATTATGTAAGGAAAATATTCCTTCCATTTCTAAAGAAAGGCACGCTACTCTGACGTCATTTGTTTGTCTCTTCTAACTGATAAACAACTCACCCCCTCATTTCATTGTTACCCACTCCTATTGTCAGTTTCAGTGAGGCCGTGTAAACTTATTTCCTAACAATGCTTATAATTAACAAACATCTCAAATCATTGTCATATAATAATGCTAATTTACACTACAATCACTCTGGCATTCACAGTGTTGTGATATAAAATACTGGCTCATATGCCCCACTAGAAACATAATTATAAATATTTACAACTCTTTTTTGGAAATTTTATAATTGGGTTTTTAGTCTCCTGAATCTTGTAACACACAATATTTATCACTTGCACTTAACACTGCACACGCATTTAACACACGTACATCTTGCCCTTTTCTCGCCACTATTCACTGGCTCGGGTCTAATGTGTTATATACATACATCTGACATTACAAGGTTTTTTTTTTAAATAGCAAATACTTTATCCTGAACTATTTAGGTCAGTTACAAAATGGTTATACTTTTTTAGATTATTGACATAGAAATTTATACACTCAAGATTTTTAACCTGGTTCATCTTGTAATTATTGAACACATTTACCAAAATATTCATCCTCTACACAAATATATTTACATCTCTTAATTCTAGAATAATTTCACATTATCTGTGTGCTAATAAGTGTTTTGCTTTAATTATCTTTACACTTTTTTTTATTATTTTTTGTACTTTATATTAACAATACTCTTTGAATTATATTTACATACTTTTACTTTAATATGACATTAACTGATCATTATTTCATTATTACATGCTTCATTTCAAATGTGGTTACAGTTTACTAAGAAAATGTTCTTTTTCCCCTTTAAACATTTATTTTTGTCCTGAATTTATTTCTTCTTTCTTATGACATATATACATAGTTAACCCTCTTACATTCCAATACTTTGTTCTGCAGTTCAGCTTTAACTATCCTGGATTTGCTTGCTTTTTTTTTTTTTTTTTTTTTTTCTTGTTTTTTTTGTTTAGCGGTCATTGCTATTCCCTCTCCTGGATCAAATTGTCCATGGCTAAACATTACTCGTATTCTATACTGTATCGTGACATTCCAAAATCTGTTCATGAATAGCCTCTTTAAGGATTCATATGAAATTTCGCCCCCTGATACAATTTGTAACCAATCTAAAGTTTTCTGATCCAAACATCTTTTGACAACTATCATTTTTAATGCTTCCGGTATCTTTTTAATTTGAAAATACTCTGACAAGTCTGCAATAAACTGTACTGGATTGGAGTTTTCATTAAATTTTGGAAGTGGCAAATCACTTGATATAATTATAGTTTTGCATATCCCTTATTCCCATATTTAAATTCTCTGTTACTTGTGCACTATGAGTTCCAGCGTGAGCTATGAATGAAGCCGCCGCGTCACTCACATTATTAGTCATACCTGAGGAACTACCTCTATCATTATTCTGTGCATCAGATACATTAACATCACATATATTGACCCTTGAATTCAATTCTAACCTATTTACAGTACCTTGCAGACTTTCTATTGTCTGTTCCAACTTTTTATTGTTCTCATTTTGAACAGCTTGTGCTTGTTAATTTCAGAAGTTAGTTTTTGATTCAAATCTATAGACAAAACTTTAACTTCTTCAGACAACTTATTTCTTTGAGCTTCCGATTCCTGCTGAGTTTCAGATATCTCCCCTCTGAAATTAACTTGCACCTGAATTAAATCTGCATTCATCTCTCTTAGCTCACTTGAAATGCTACTCATTCGACTTCCTAACTCTGTACATTTTACACTAACATGTTCAAACTTAGTATCAACGTCACTTTTTGGTTAGATATTTCCCTGCTCATGTCTGACATTTTCTTTGAAATTTTCCCTATCACATTTGCTATCATTTCCTGATTTTCATTCCTCATTCTTATCATACTACTATCTAGCTCCATAAATTTCTTTTCAATTTCTTCCGTTTTGTTTTAAACTCTTACCAATATCGTCCCTCAATTCCTTATTATTCTTTTCCATATTCTGAGTTAGTTTTTCTAATTTCTCATTACTCTTACCAATATCTTCCCTTAGTTGATCTGATGTTTGCTCTAATTTCTCAATATTCTGCATTAGTTTTTGTTTTAAACTCCTATCAATATCTTCCCTTAATTGATTTGTACTGGTAATACTCTTATTTAATGTTTCACCAAAATTTCTCAGCATTTCCATCATCATACCAGCATCAAAATTAACATTTCCTGCTATTCTATTCTCACTTTCTTCACTAATATTTCCTCCCTCAAATCCTACATTTTTGAGATATTTTCCGTAACCTGCATTGAATTACGGCCAACTGTTACATTATATCCTTCCATAATTATTTCTTCAGTATTATTAGTAGACATTATTTTCTTAATCCTTCCACTTCTCAACAACATTTAATTTCTCACAATTTGTTTTCTTTTTTTTAGGATACAGATAAAATTTACAATTTTCTAACCTTTATGATGCTATCTGATGATGTTGCTTTGATGTCCAGCTTCCTGCCCCTCTCCCCTAGATGTATATGTCGCCTGTGCATCGTACTACGATGGATCTGCGTCGTCTCGCTGTCTTGGTGTCCTGTAGTCGAATTCCCCTGTTGCCTTCTATTCTCATAGTTACTGATGTCCACTCATCCGCGTCGTTGGTCATTCTGGTGGTTGTTTCTGGGATCTGCGTCTTGTAGTTAATTTCACTGCTCCATTCACTCCACATCTTGGTTATTTCGTCCCTTCCTGGTTTTTTCGCCCCACGCCCTGGGAGCCAATTTGTCGCGGTATCGTTCGTGTTATCTTATTTGCTGGCGCCTGTTATTGTTTTACTATTTTGAATTTTGGGTTCTTTGTCCTCCGGCTAGCTATTATTACTCAGTCGAGCAAATCTCTTGAACAGGATGTGTAAATGGAAAGGAGTTGTTACTAAAAGATAACACTGATAAAAGAATTTGTTTTTACACTTTTATTGCTGTTACACTTTATTAATTTCACATGATTACTCTTGATATATGCCTGACTGAAACTGCTATATTTTCAAATGTAACTACAATCACTTATTTGCCACGCATTATTAATTTGCATATTTCACATTTTGTAACTAACTTTACAACGCGAGAGATTCTGTAGAATTGCGTAATGTGTACTTCGTGAATGCTTCTGTTGAACTGCGCAACGTGTAACTCGTGAATGATTCTGTAGAACTGCGTGTTACTTGCATTTGGCTTCAGAATTTATACTCCCTCACCCCGATATGCCTAAACATTATAATCGGGCTGCTATTGGTTAATAAAGCATGCCAACATTAGCGTCTATTTTTATATCCAATCAAAATTACGAACACATATGCTCTAGGGAAAATATTCCCTCCATTTCTAAAGAAAGGCACGCTACTCTGACGTCATTTGTTTGTCTCTTCTAACTGATAAACAACTCATCCCCTCGTTTCATTGTTACCCGCTCCTATTGTCAGTTTCAGTGAGGCCGTGTAAACTTATTTCCTAACAATGCTTATAATTAACAAACATCTCAAATCATTGTCATACAATAATGCTAATTTACATTACAATCACTCTGGCATTCACAGTGTTGTGATATAAAATACTGGCTCATATAAGAAATACTCCATGCAAAACATTATTAACTATAAATAAACTAAACTCTGGATGTATGTTTCTTTTGATTGTATCTACAAAAGTTGGTATTTTTTTCAACTATGTCAAATTGTTTTGGAGAAAAAATTATTGAATGCATAGATGACCTTTTTTTACTCCAAATTATTAATAATTTTCAAAATAAACATTCCATAACAATTAAACTGCTCTATCTAGATCATTTAAAATACCAAGTTTTATGAAGCAACTATTTAAGAACATGTGTGCAAAATTTCAAAGAAATCTATTAAAAACTGCATTACAAGGAGCATTTTGAACATTAAAAAATGTAGAAAAACAGAAAGCGAAGAAAAATGACTTTAAAGCTATAAACGTATATTTACTGCTTTAGAATTCCACTGAACCATATGAAGGTCCTTGAGATAACTGTTTAGATTCGTCTTGCTCTTAACTATTTATTATTTTAATGCACTTAGTGTACTCTGCATTAATCTTCGCCTATCCCTATAATTCTTTTGCTGACTAGACTTACTCTATTAGCTGTGACCCTTTCCTTTGCATACAGAGTAGCCTCACACCCTGATAGCTGAAGTCACAGCAATTTGTAATTTCTTTCTAGAAACAAAAGCTTCTTTGGGACATTTACTCCATATTAAACTATGCACACTCAAATTTGCATTTTGAGTTATTTTGCTTTTGTACACTTCTGTAATAAGTTAGTACTGGCTAATACCTGATATACTGGCAATTCACTACACTGGATGAAAGAAATCTTATCCTTTCCTTTCATGTTTAGGGGTTCCTCACTTTTAGCAACAGCACAATTATAAAAGCTCCAAAATGATTCACCTCCAAGACATTTAAAGTGCTGTGGCTTTTCATCAGTTGACATGCAGTGATAGAGAGTTGCAAATATTGCAGGTTTCATCTGATCTACATTTGGAACATTGTTTTAATTGCACTTCTGTAATAATTTTGAAGCTTTACAATGGTTTCAACTTTCAAATTGCCTGATTTCTTGCCCTGAGAACTTTACCTTTCAATTTTGATTCTTCCACTGCATGTCTAAGGCCCGTTCCCAAACACTTAGCAATGTGGTTCAAACATTCATCTTCAGTAATCTGAATATTTGGACCATACATTATAAGGGTTGAAGAGCAGGTGGGTCTTTGAGTTGCCATCAGAAACAATGGTAGTGTAATACATATTACACAATTCAATGGATCTTTGGTAGCAGCTGCTTCCGTAATTTGACTAACATATATCATTTTCCTTGCGATTCTTAACCCATGCTTTACATTCACTGCTGCTTTCACCTAACTCTTTATCTTTGGCTACACATGTGCCACAATACTTGGATTTAATTTCAAAATCTATGAGCAAACCTGTGAGAACACCTATTACAATCCCTATCCCATAAATTGATGAACCACCGTATATCAACAATGTCATGCTCAGACATATCTGCATTTACATATAAGTGCCTTGTGGGCCATACTTAGCACTTCACTCTGCAGCAATTGTAAGTAGAGGAACTCATGCGTTCCATACCCATGGCCATACAAAATTTCTGCATTACTTTTTCCAATGCCCAGAAATGCATCAACCATTTTGCTATTTACATCAAAAGGTGGCCTAGATGAATTATTGCTAACTCTAGGAGTCGTGTATGTATCCACATAACTTTTATGACAAGAGCATTGTACAATTACTTTACTGACAAAACCTTTTGTATCACTAAGTTTTGCTTCCAAACCTTGAAATCCACAATCTGTGCATGTTAAATGTTAAATATTTGACTCCAAACTTCATTGTGCACAAGACATAATCTGAAACTTGGTAGTTCCACATTCATTTCATTTTCACCATCCATGGAGAAATTTTGAAATTTTTTACTACTTGAACTTGCTTCTTCAAAATCTACTGTAAGCCTAACTTTGCTTGTTCCCCCCTTGGATTTTCCAGCTTGCCATCTAGACATTATATTTTTTCTTGCTGCAAGAGATTTCTTTGTCTGCCTTCTCTCACTAGGCCTACTCATTTTGTAATAATGTTATGCCAATTAATAACAAGAAATTTATGGAAAGTTAGTCCACCTAGCACACAATTTTTACAATCTTATAGTAGATTCTTACAATAAGAAGAGAATTAGGCGCTTGTATGTTTACAAACAGCTAAACAAAGAACCAGATGTTCTCTTACACCAAGAAGACACTTATTTAGTATGCCCTGCTATATTATACCTATTCTTATTCTAAATTGTACTTATCTATTTGTAGGTCACTATAAAGAAGACTTCTCTCCCGTACAAGGTGTATATCTTGTCTTAAGATTTACAAAAACACAAGCTCATGGTCACTCAATCAGGACAAACGAACCAACTAAAGCCATGATTTCCCGGGATGAATGTTTGCAGAAGATGTCTCTGCTAGCACATTTGCCAGCAATGAATGCGGCTGCCTGATTTAAACTTCAAAATTGTACGCGATTCTGCTGCTAATGGGTAATAAATGCATTTCAGGAACCACCAGCACATGGGCATTTAAATCATTAAGTAGCAGCCTTTTAAATAGCGATGCAGTGTAAACTACAATAGATTCTGAAAGTAAAAAGTACAAGCAGAATTTAAAGGCAAAAAAAAAAAAATCCGATTTTTCATCATTTTTGCCCATATTTCACCGATGCCTCCACTTAGATCATAGATGGCAGTTACAGGGCATGTGATCTGTGAACCTTTACAACCATAAAAGACATGGCAACATGCAAAGATCTATGACATCTTTTCTATTCTCGCATGCCATTGGTCATTTGACGACGAACGCACACAAGTTTCACACACATTTCCATTTTGTTTGTTGCTGCTGCTGGAGGAATAGCACATATGGAATTTCTAACAGCTGTTTTTTTTTTTGGTATAGTTTGTGTTTTTGCATTTTTTAAAGAAAGCATTACAGTGGAAAGAGATTGCTCACGTACAAAAGGTACTTAATAGTAGAAGCTTTTAATTTGTTTTGGTTAGAAGCTATGTAGAAGGCAGTGATTTCGGTAATTTATGATAAATGTTGTGGCCAAAACTACTGCAATGCAACTTGTTGCTTTCACTTCTCAAACAGAAGCTGTGTGAATGATTAACTTTCATCTAAAACTCATGCAACATTTACAATTTATAGCAGGTTTGCTGGAACATGTGAAACTAAAAGAAGTTGCATTTGCTTGTGGTTAGGTTTTAATACAAAGACAGAAATAGCATTGCTTATGATTAAAAGCAAGCACTTACTACAATGTTAATGTGAAATGAATGATTCTTTATTATATTTTATATTAAGGCGTTATGCTTTAGAAAATTGCTTCTTGTAGCTGGAAAGGTTAGTTCATAACCAAGGGAAAAAATATAGCACTTTCACTGCTCTTTGTAAAACTGGATAATTTTTATATAAAATAAATTATTATTATTATTATTATTATTATTATTATTATTATTATTATTATTATTATTATTATTATTATTATTATTATTATTATTATTATTATTATTATTATTATACATTCAAATACAATGCACAGTTTGCTGTTTGTAATACCTAAGTAGAAGCTCCATGAAACAAAATAAAACCGCAAATAGAGGAAGGTGGCAATCGGCTTCATTGTGCCAATAACCATTTAAGAGCAGTAAGAGTGAAAAGCAGCTAAGTTTGTTTCATATGCATATTACTTACTCTTTTTGCACTGAAGCATGTTTAAAAATAGGGAAATAATAGATTATGGGGTTATTGGTTGACAAAGTATTTGCCATGCTTACAGTTTCTGAGTTATAGGTTAGGTTTTGTGTATATTGATACTGCTCAACGTATTGTTTGCAAACCTAATGCAGAAAGCATTATCAACATGAGCTACATATTCTTCCTCTTCAACTATGTTATGGTCTGCTGATACATAAACAAGTGAACGAGCAGGCACCCTTAAGTGGCAAATGTGAATTGAAACGCAACCCTTGGACTACTTGTACTTGAGTGCTGACTATGAATCTGGCCCTTAATGTCTCAAAATGTATGGTTTAGCAAAAATCCATTAACCTGCAAAAGAACTATGACCAATCATATCAGAGCACCAAACTGCCAAAATGGTTACCCAACAATTTTCAAGAATTGCCAAAATTTTAATCAATAAGAATTCTTTGGAATTAGTAAAAAAGGTAGAACTTGAAGCTGATGATGACACATTTCACGTATTCCCAAGTGTGCCCAAAGAGCGTGTTCAAAAATTTTGTTAACCTCCATCAACAGAAATGAAATTGAAAAACAAAATTTTGCATGGAGCAAACATTTCTCACTTTTGTATGAAATTACTTTGAGCAAAATATAGGTGTAGCCACTGTCGCCCTTCTTGGCCAACTTATTTATGAGACAAAAGTGGTTAATGCATTCCCATGGGTTAAACATGCATGCCTTCACAATAGTTAAGAGGAAATGCTCTAAACTCATTTAACATGCAAGATAGAAGCTTCATGAAATTGAGTCTGACAACCAACTCCCTTTACCTAGATTTAAAAATCATAAAGAACAGTAAGTTGGCTTTTGGAACACACAGGAAGAACACTTATACAGACAACTATATTAAAAACAATAATTATAACTCCAAGGTTTGATCCACACATTAGGAATAATCCTCTCACAAAGAAGACAGCTTATAATTCTAGGAAATAAATCTTAAGAACAGCTAGGAAAAATGCCTTTAAAATAGAACTGATGCATAGATTAAACATAAAGTTCAGGCAAAGAGAATACACAAATCTAAAATCTCAAAAACAAATTGTGTGTTCAAAAAGGTAATGTTCCACCCATGAGCACATAAAAAATTTCAGATCTTCAAAGATGGCAACATAACACTCATTCCCGAAAATAAATTTGATATAAAATTTATAATAAAAACTAACCAAAAAGAAAAAATACTCTCCACAAAAGAATTTGAGATTTACAGTATAAAAGACTGTAAACTTAATTTTAATACGCCAAATGAAAGGAGACTCACGGATCATTTTAGGAACATCAAATCCAGAAAAGGGGAAAAATCAGTGCAGTAGTGGTACAATTTCTCTCACAAAATGTCATGAAATTGTCAACACAGTGACACTAATTAAACAAGCACAAATTACACTGAACTGAATATTTTAGAAAAATCAACCAGCTTAATGAACTTAGAGATCCTAATGTCGTAAATATCATCACAAAACTTGTACAACTACTAACAGCGGTACAAGTAGCGAGTCATAATCTTCAGCAACAGTCAGCTGACAATGAGGAAGACATTCCTCAAAGCTAGTTATCAGGTAACACCTAATTTACTGAAATTTTTATATGTGCTACCACATCTAAACCTTTAAACAAAGAAGAGCCTTAGTTACAACATGTGGACAAGGAGCAGGGGGGGGGGGAACAAAAAATTTTGGGAAACAAACTTGAATATGCAATATTTGGGAAACAGTAAACAACATAAAAAACCTCAGAAATTGTGTATGAGATGCGCAACACATTTTACGTTTATATTTATGTCTGATCTTCAGGTTTCTTATATATAATTATAAAACATTCAATCAAATAAACGTTCATTATAATCTGATCAGTAAACTCCAACATCTACATAATATCACTTATGTTTTAAGTATGAATAGCCCATTACAAAGGTCGAATCAGACTGCCATTGCAACAACACAGTAACACTTCTGAGAAAATGCAAGCTTTTAAATAGTCACAGCAAGTGAAATCTTAAATCTTGTACATTCTCCATCCCACATTATTTAACAACCTACAAGCCAAATCTCACAGAAACACTTTTCATACACAAAAAAACAGATAAATATGAATATTCTGTACTCCCAGACTACCAAGTAAATATATTCAACAAAACCGAACTGAATATAAATATTCTGTACATCCAGACTACCAAGTTAACATATACAACAAAACAGAGAGGTGAATATAAAGATTCTGTACTCTCTAGACTACCAAGTAAATATATACAAGAAAACAGAGGTGAATATAAAGATTCTGTACATCCAGACTACCAAGTTAACATATACAACAAAACAGAGCTGAATATAAAGATTCTGTACATCCAGACTACCAAGTTAACATATACAACAAAACAGAGAGGTGAATATAAAGATTCTGTACTCTCTAGACTACCAAGTAAATATATACAAGAAAACAGAGGTGAATATAAAGATTCTGTACATCCAGACTACCAAGTTAACATATACAACAAAACAGAGGTGAATATCAAGATTCTGTACACCCAGACTATCAAGTAATCATATACAACAAAACAGAGGTGAATTTGAAGATTTTGTACACCCAGACTACCAAGTTAACATATTCAACAAAACAGAGGTGAATATGAAGATTCTGTACTCCCAGACTACCAAGTTAACATATTCAACAAAACAGAGGTGAATATGAAGATTTTGTACACCCAGACTACCAAGTTAACATATTCAACAAAACAGAGGTGAATATGAAGATTTTGTACACCCAGACTACCAAGTTAACATATTCAACAAAACAGAGGTGAATATGAAGATTCAGTACACCCAACTACCAAGTTAAAATATACAACAAAACAGATGTGAAGATGAAGATTCTGTACTCCCAGAGTACCAACTTGACACATACAACAAAACAGAGGTGAATATGAAGATTCTGTACTCCCAGAATACCAAGTTAACATATTCAACAAAACAGAGGTGAATATGAAGATTCTATACACCCAGAATACCAAGTTAACATATTCAACAAAACAGAGGTGAATATGAAGATTCTATACACCCAACCACCAAATAAACATATACAACAAAACAGAGGTGAATATGAAGATTCTATACACCCAACTACCAAATAAACATATACAACAAAACAGAGGTGAATATGAAGATTCCATACACCCAACCACCAAATAAACATATACAACAAAACAGAGGTGACTATGAAGATTCTATACACCCAACCACCAAATAAACATATACAACAAAACAGAGGTGAATATGAAGATTCTATACACCCAACCACCAAATAAACATATACAACAAAACAGAGGTGAATATGAAGATTCTATACACCCAACCACCAAATAAACATATACAACAAAACAGAGGTGAATATGAAGATTCTATACACCCAGAATACCAAGTTAACATATTCAACAAAACAGAGGTGAATATGAAGATTCTATACACCCAACCACCAAATAAACATATACAACAAAACAGAGGTGAATATGAAGATTCTATACACCCAACCATCAAATAAACATATACAACAAAACAGAGGTGAATATGAAGATTCTGTACACCCAGAATACCAAGTTAACATATTAAACAAAACAGAGGTGAATATGAAGATTCTATACACCCAACCACCAAATAAACATATACAACAAAACAGAGGTGAATATGAAGATTCTGTACACCCAACCACAAAATAAACATATACAACAAAACAGAGGTGAATATGAAGATTCTGTACACCCAGAATACCAAGTTAACATATTCAACAAAACAGAGGTGAATATGAAGATTCTATACACCCAACCACCAAATAAACATATACAACAAAACAGAGGTGAATATGAAGATTCTATACACCCAACCTTCAAATAAACTTATACAACAAAACAGAGGTGAATATGAAGATTCTATACACCCAACTACCAAATAAACATATACAACAAAACAGAGGTGAATATGAAGATTCTATACACCCAGAATACCAAGTTAACATATTCAACAAAACAGAGGTGAATATGAAGATTCTATACACCGAACCACCAAATAAACATATACAACAAAACAGAGGTGAATATGAAGATTCTATACACCCAGAATACCAAGTTAACATATTCAACAAAACAGAGGTGAATATGAAGATTCTATACACCCAACCACCAAATAAACATATACAACAAAACAGAGGTGAATATGAAGATTCTATACACCCAACCACCAAATAAACATATACAACAAAACAGAGGTGAATATGAAGATTCTATACACCCAACCACCAAATAAACATATACAACAAAACAGAAGTGAATATGAAGATTCTATACACACAACCACCAAATAGACATATACAACAAAACAGAGGTGAATATGAAGATTCTATACACCCAACTACCAAATAAACATATACAATGAAACAGAGGTGTATTTGAAGATTCTATACACCCAACCACCAAATAAACATATACAACAAAACAGAGGTGAATATGAAGATTCTATACACCCAACCACCAAATAAACATATACAACAAAACAGAGGTGAATATGAAGATTCTATACACCTAACCACCAAATAAACATATACAACAAAACAGAGGTGAATATGAAGATTCTATACACCCAACCACCAAATAAACATATACAACAAAACAGAGGTGAATATGAAGATTCTATACACCCAACCACCTAATAAACATAAACAAAACAGAGGTGAATATGAAGATTCTATACACCCAACCACCAAATAAACATATACAACAAAACAGAGGTGAATATGAAGATTCTGTACACCCAGAGTACCAAGTTAACATATTCAACAAAACAGAGGTGAATATGAAGATTCTATACACCCAACCACCAAATAAACATATACAACAAAACAGAGGTGAATATCAAGATTCTATACACCCAACCACCAAATAAACATATACAACAAAACAGAGGTGAATATGAAGATTCTATACACCCAACTACCAAATAAACATATACAATGAAACAGAGGTGTATTTGAAGATTCTATACACCCAACCACCAAATAAACATATACAACAAAACAGAGGTGAATATGAAGATTCTATACACCCAACCACCAAATAAACATACAACAAAAAAGAGGTGAATATGAAGATTCTATACACCCAACCCCAAATAAACATATACAACAAAACAGAGGTGAATATGAAGATTCTATACACCCAACCACCAAATAAACATATACAACAAAACACAGGTGTATTTGAAGATTCTATACTCCCAACTACTAAGTTAACATATTCAACAAAACAGACGTGAATATGAAGATTCTATACACCGAACCACCAAATAAACATATACAAAAAAACAGAGGTGAATATGAAGATTCTGTACTCCCAGACTACTAAGTTAACATATTCAACAAAACAGACGTGAATATGAAGATTCTATACACCGAATCACCAAATAAACATATACAAAAAAACAGAGGTGAATATGAAGATTCTGTATTCCCAGACTACTAAGTTAACATACTCAACAAAACAGACGTGAATATGAAGATTCTATACACCGAACCACCAAATAAACATATAAAAAAAACAGAGGTGAATATGAAGATTCTGTACTCCCAGACTACTAAGTTAACATATTCAACAAAACAGACGTGAATATGAAGATTCTATACACCGAACCACCAAATAAACATATACAAAAAAACAGAGGTGAATATGAAGATTCTGTATTCCCAGACTACCAAGTAAACATATACAACAAAACAAGAGGTGAATATGAAGATTCTGTACACCGAACTACCAAATAAACATATACAAAAAAACAAAGGTGAATATGAATATTCTATACACCGAACGACCAAAAAAACATATACACAAAAACAGAGGTGAATATGAAGATTCTGTACTCCCAGACTACCAAATAAACATATACAACAAAACAGAGGTGTATATGAAGATTCTGTACCCCCAGACTACCAAATAAACATATACAACAAAACAGAGGTGTATTTGACGATTCTGTACTCCCAGACTACTAAGTTAACATATTTAACAAAACGGAGGTGAATATGAAGATTCTGTATTCCCAGACTACCAAATAAACATATAGAACACAACAAGAGGTGTATATGAAGATTCTGTACCCCCAGACTACCAAATAAACATATACAACAAAACAGAGGTGTATTTGACGATTCTGTACTCCCAGACTACTAAGTTAACATATTTAACAAAACGGAGGTGAATATGAAGATTCTGTATTCCCAGACTACCAAATAAACATATAGAACACAACAAGAGGTGAATATGAAGATTCTGTATTCCCAGACTACCAAGTAAACATATACAACAAAACAAGAGGTGAATATGAAGATTCTGTATTCCCAGACTACCAAATAAACATATACAACAAAACAGAGGTGAATATGAAGATTCTGTACACACAGACTACCAAGTAAACATACACAACAAAACAAGAGGTGAATATGAAGATTCTGTAAACCCAGACTACCAAGTTCACATATACAACAAAACAAGAGGTGAATATGAAGATTCTGTACACCCAGACTACCAAGTAAACATATACAACAAAACAGAGGTGAATATGAAGATTCTGTACTCCCAGACTACTAAGTTAACATATTTAACAAAACACACGTGAATATGAAGATTCTATACAAAGAACCACCAAATAAACATATACAAGAAAACAGAGGTGAATATGAAGATTCTGTATTCCCAGACTACTAAGTTAACATATTCAACAAAACAGACGTGAATATGAAGATTCTATACACCGAACCACCAAATAAACATATAAAAAAAACAGAGGTGAATATGAAGATTCTGTATTCCCAGACTACCAAATAAACATATAGAACAAAACATGAGGTGAATATGAAGATTCTGTATTCCCAGACTACCAAATAAACATATAGAACAAAACAAGAGGTGAATATGAAGATTCTGTATTCCCAGACTACCAAGTAAACATATACAACAAAACAAGAGGTGAATATGAAGATTCTGTATTCCCAGACTACCAAGTAAACATATACAACAAAACAAGAGGTGAATATGAAGATTCTGTATTCCCAGACTACCATATAAACATATAGAACAAAACAAGAGGTGAATATGAACATTCTGTATTCCCAGACTACCAAATAAACATATAGAACAAAACAAGAGCTGAATATAAAGATTCTGTATTCCCAGACTACCAAATAAACATATACAACAAAACAAGAGGTGAATATGAAGATTCTGTATTCCCAGACAACCAAATAAACATATACAACAAAACAAGAGGTGAATATAAAGATTCTGTATTCCCAGACTACCAAGTAAACATATACAACAAAAAAGAGGTGAATATAAAGATTCTGTACACCCAACCACCAAATAAACATATACAGCAAAACAAGAGGTGAATATGAAGATTCTATACACCGAACCACCAAATAAACATATAGAACAAAACAGAGGTGAATATGAAGATTCTGTATTCCCAGACCACCAAGTAAAAATATACAACAAAACAAGAGGTGAATATGAAGATTCTGTACACCCAACCACCAAATAAACATATAGATCAAAACAAGAGGTGAATATGAAGATTCTGTATTCCCAGACTACCAAATTCACATATGCAACAAAACAAGAGATGAAAATGAAGATTCTGTATTCCCAGACTACCAAATTCACATATGCAACAAAACAAGAGGTGAAAATGAAGATTCTGTATTCCCAGACTACCAAATTCACATATGCAACAAAACAAGAGGTGAAAATGAAGATTCTGTATTCCCAGACTACCAAATTCACATATGCAACAAAACAAGAGATGAAAATGAAGATTCTGTATTCCCAGACTACCAAATTCACATATGCAACAAAACAAGAGATGAAAATGAAGATTCTGTATTCCCAGACTACCAAATTCACATATGCAACAAAACAAGAGGTGAATATGAAGATTCTGTATTCCCAGACTACCAAATTCACATATGCAACAAAACAAGAGGTGAATATGAAGATTCTGTATTCCCAGACTACCAAATTCACATATGCAACAAAACAAGAGGTGAATATGAAGATTCTGTATTCCCAGACTACCAAATTCACATATGCAACAAAACAAGAGGTGAATATGAAGATTCTGTATTCCCAGACTACCAAGTTCACATATAGAACAAAACAAGAGGTGAATATGAAGATTCTGTATTCCCAGACTACCAAGTAAACATATACAACAAAACAAGAGGTGAATATGAAGATTCTGTATTCCCAGACTACCAAATAAACATAGAGAACAAAACAAGAGGTGAATATGAACATTCTGTATTCCCAGACTACCAAGTTCACATATACAACAAAACAAGAGATGAATATGAAGATTCTGTATTCCCAGACTACCAAATAAACATATAGAACAAAACAAGAGGTGAATATGAAGATTCTGTATTCCCAGACTACCAAGTTCACATATACAACAAAACAAGAGATGAATATAAAGATTCTGTATTCCCAGACCACCAAGTTAATATATACAATAAAACAGAGGTGTATATAAAGATTCTGTACTCCCAGACTACCAAGTTAATATATACAATAAAACAGAGGTGAATATAAAGATTCTGTACTCCCAGACTACCAAGTTAATATATACAATAAAACAGAGGTGTATATAAAGATTCTGTACTCCCAGACTACCAAGTTAATATATACAACAAAACAAAGGTGAATATAAAGATTCTGTACTCCCAGACTACCAAGTTAATATATACAAAAAAACAGAGGTGTATATAAAGATTCTGTACTCCCAGACTACCAAGTTAATATATACAAAACAACAAAGGTGAATATAAAGATTCTGTACTCCCAGAATACCAAGTTAATATATAATACAAAACAAAGGTGAATATAAAGATTCTGTACTCCCAGACTACCAAGTTAATATATACTACAAAACAGAGGTGTATATAAAGATTCTGTACTCCCAGACTACCAAGTTAATATATACAACAAAACAAAGGTGAATATAAAGATTCTGTAGTCCCAGACTACCAAGTTAATATATACAACCAAAACAAAGGTGAATATAAAGATTCTGTACTCCCAGACTACCAAGTTAATATATACAACAAAACAAAAGTGAATATAAAGATTCTGTGCTACCAGAGTACCAAGTTCACATATATAACAAAACAAAGGTGAATATAAAGATTCTGTACTCCCAGACTACCAAGTTCACATATACTACAAAACAAAGGTGAATATAAAGATTCTGTACTCCCAGACTACCAAGTTCACATATACAACAAAACAAAGGTGAATATAAAGATTCTGTACTCCCAGACTACCAACTTCACATATACAACAAAACAAAGGTGAATATAAAGATTCTGTACTCCCAGAATACCAAGTTCACATATACAACAAAACAGAGGTGAATATAAAGATTCTGTACTCCCAGACTACCAAGTTCACATATACAACAAAACAGAGGTGAATATAAAGATTCTGTACTCCCAGACTACCAAGTTCACATATACAACAAAACAGAGGTCAATATAAAGATTCTGTACTCCCAGACTACCAAGTTAATATATACAAAAAAACAGAGGTGAATATAAAGATTCTGTACTCCCAGACTACCAAGTTAATATATACAACAAAACAAAGGTGAATATAAACATTCTGTAAACCCAGACTACCAAGTTAATATATACAACAAAACAAAGGTGAATATAAAGATTCTATACACCTAGACTACCAAGTTAATATATACAACAAAACAAAGGTGAATATAAAGATTCTGTAAACCCAGACTACCAAGTTAATATATACAATAAAACAGACGTGAATATAAAGATTCTATACACCCAGACTACCAAGTTAATAAATACAACAAAACAGAGGTGAATATAAAGATTCTGTACTCCCAGACTACCAAGTTAATATATACAACAAAACAGACGTGAATATAAAGATTCTGTACTCCCAGACTATCAAGTTAATATATTCAATAAAACAGACGTGAATATAAAGATTCTATACACCCAGACTACCAAGTTAATATATACAATAAAACAGACGTGAATATAAAGATTCTATACACCCAGACTACCAAGTTAATATATACAACAAAACAAAGGTGAATATAAAGATTCTGTAAACCCAGACTACCAAGTTAATATATACAATAAAACAGACATGAATATAAAGATTCTATACACCCAGACTACCAAGTTAATATATACAACAAAACAGAGGTGAACATAAAGATTCTGTACTCCCAGACCAACAAGTTAATATATACAACAAAACAGACGTGAATATAAAGATTCTGTACTCCCAGACTATCAAGTTAATATATACAATAAAACAGACGTGAATATAAAGATTCTATACACCCAGACTACCAACTTAATATATACAACAAAACAGACGTGAATATAAAGATTCTGTAAACCCAGACTATCAAGTTAATATATACAATAAAACAGACGTGAATATAAAGATTCTATACACCCAGACTACCAAGTTAATATATACAACAAAACAAAGGTGAATATAAAGACTCTGTACTCCCAGACTACCACGTTAATATATACAACAAAACAGACGTGAATATAAAGATTCTGTACTCCCAGACTAGCAAGTTAATATATACAACAAAACAGCGGTGAATACAAATATTCTGTACTCCCAGACTAACAAGTTAATATATACAACAAAACAGAGGTGAATATGAAGATTCTGTACTCCCAGACTACCAAGTTAACATATACAACAAAACAGAGGTGAATATAAAGATTCTGTACTCCCAGACTACCAAGTTAATATATAGAACAAAACAGACGTGAATACAAAGATTCTATACACCCAGACTACCAAGTTAATATATACAACAAAACAGACGTGAATATAAAGTTTCTGTACTCCCAGACAACCAAGTTAATATATACAACAAAACAGACGTGAATATAAAGTTTCTGTACTCCCAGACTACCAAGTTAATATATACAACAAAACAGACGTGAATATAAAGTTTCTGTACTCCCAGACTATCAAGTTAATATATACAACAAAACAGACATGAATATAGAGTTTCTGTACTCCCAGACTACCAAGTTAATATATACAACAAAACAGACGTGAATATAAAGTTTCTGTACTCCCAGACTATCAAGTTAATATATACAACAAAACAGACGTGAATATAAAGTTTTTGTACTCCCAGACTACCAAGTTAATATATACAACAACACAGACGTGAATATAAAGTTTCTGTACTCCCAGACCACCAAGTTAATATATACAACAAAACAGACATGAATATAAAGTTTCTGTACTCCCAGACTATCAAGTTAATATATACAAAAAAACAGACGTGAGTATAGAGTTTCTGTACTCCCAGACTACCAAGTTAATATATACAACAAAACAGAGGTGTATATAAAGATTCTGTACTCCCAGACTACCAAGTTAATATATACAACAAAACAAAGGTGAATATAAAGATTCTGTACTCCCAGACTACCAAGTTAATATATACAACAAAACAAAGGTGAATATAAAGATTCTGTACTCCCAGACTACCAAGTTAATATATACAACAAAACAGAGGTGTATATAAAGATTCTGTACTCCCAGACTACCAAGTTAATATATACAACAAAACAAAGGTGAATATAAAGATTCTGTACTCCCAGACTACCAAGTTAATATATACAACAAAACAAAGGTGAATGTAAAGATTCTGTACTCCCAGACTACCAAGTTAATATATACAACAAAACAGACGTGAATATAAAGTTTCTGTACACCCAGACTACAAACTTAATATATACAACAAAACCGACGTGAATATAAAGTTTCTGTACTCCCAGACTACGAAGTTAATATATACAACAAAACAGAGGTGAATATAAAGATACTGTACTCCCAGACTACCAAGTTAGTACATACAACAAAATGCACATGAATATGAAGATTCTGTACTCCCAGACTACCAAGTTAGTATATAAAACAAAAAGGACATGAATATAAAGATTCTGTAGTTTAAGACTACCAAGTTAGTATATAGAACAAAATGAACATGAATGTGAAGATTCTGTACTCTCAGACTACCAAGTTAATATATACAACAAAACAGAGGTGAATATAAAGTTTCTGTACTCCCAGACTACCAAGTTAATATATCCAACAAAACAAAGGTGAATATAAAGATTCTGTACACCCAGACTATCAAGTTAATATATAAAATAAAACAGAGGTGAATATAAAGATTCTGTACTCCCAGACTACCAAGTTAATATATACAACAAAACAGAGGTGAATATAAATATTCTGTATTCCCAGACTAACAAGTTAATATATACAACAAAACAGAGGTGAATATGAAGATTCTGTACTCCCAGACTACCAAGTTAACATATACAAACAAACAGAGGTGAATATAAAGATTCTGTAAACCCAGACTACCAAGTTAATATATACAACAAAACAAAGGTGAATACAAAGATTCTATACACCTAGACTACCAAGTTAATATATACAACAAAACAAAGGTGAATATAAAGATTCTGTAAACCCAGACTACCAAGTTAATATATACAATAAAACAGACGTGAATATAAAGATTCTATACACCCAGACTACCAAGTTAATAAATACAACAAAACAGAGGTGAATATAAAGATTCCGTACTCCGAGACTACCAACTTAATATATACAACAAAACAGACGTAAATATAAAGATTCTGTACTCCCAGGCTATCAAGTTAATATATACAATAAAACAGACGTGAATATAAAGATTCTATACACCCAGACTACCAAGTTAATATATACAACAAAACAGACGTGAATATAAAGATTCTATACACCCATACTAACAAGGTAATATATACAACAAAACAAAGGTGAATATAAAGATTCTGTAAACCCAGACTACCAAGTTATTATATACACTAAAACAGACGTGAATATAAAGATTCTATACACCCAGACTACCAAGTTAATATATACAACAAAACAGAGGTGAATATAAAGATTCTGTACCCCCAGACCAACAAGTTAATATATACAATAAAACAGACGTGAATATAAAGATTCTGTACTCCCAGACTATCAAGTTAATATATACAATTAAACAGACGTGAATATAAAGATTCTATACACCCAGACTACCAAGTTAATATATACAACAAAACAGACGTGAATGAAAAGATTCTGTACTCCCAGACTATCAAGTTAATATATACAATAAAACAGACGTGAAAATAAAGATTCTATACACCCAGACTACCAAGTTAATATATACAAATCAACAGAGGTGAATATAAAGATTCTGTACTCTCAGAATATCAAGTTAATATATACAATAAAACAGACGTGAATATAAAGATTCTGTACTCCCAGACTACCTAGTTAATATATACAACAAAACAGAGGTGAATATAAAGATTCTGTACTCCCAGACTATCAAGTTAATATATACAATAAAACAGACGTGAATATAAAGATTCTATACACCCAGACTACCAACTTAATATATACAACAAAACAGACGTGAATATAAAGATTCTGTAAACCCAGACTATCAAGTTAATATATACAATAAAACAGACGTGAATATGAAGATTCTGTAATCCCAGACCAACAAGTTAATATATACAACAAAACAGACGTGAATATAAAGATTCTGTACTCCCAGACTATCAAGTTAATATATACAATATAACAGACGTGAATATAAAGATTCTATACACCCAGACTACCAAGTTAATATATACAACAAAACAGACGTGAATGAAAAGATTCTGTACTCCCAGACTATCAAGTTAATATATACAATAAAACAGACGTGAAAATAAAGATTCTGTACTCCCAGACTATCAAGTTAATATATACAATAAAACAGACGTGAAAATAAAGATTCTGTACTCCCAGACTACCTAGTTAATATATACAACAAAACATAGGTGAATATAAAGATTCTGTACTCCCAGAATATCAAGTTAATATATACAATAAAACAGACGTGAATATAAAGATTCTGTACTCCCAGACTACCTAGTTAATATATACAACAAAACAGAGGTGAATATAAAGATTCTGTACTCCCAGACTATCAAGTTAATATATACAATAAAACAGACGTGAATATAAAGATTCTATACACCCAGACTACCAACTTAATATATACAACAAAACAGACGTGAATATAAAGATTCTGTAAACCCAGACTATCAAGTTAATATATACCATAAAACAGACGTGAATATGAAGATTCTGTACTCCCAGACTACCAAGTTAACATATACAACAAAACAGAGGTGAATATAAAGATTCTGTACTCCCTGACTACCAAGTTAATATATACAACAAAACAGACGTGAATACAAAGATTCTATACACCCAGACTACCAAGTTAATATATACAACAAAACAGACGTGAATATAAAGTTTCTGTACTCCCAGACTATCAAGTTAATATATACAACAAAACAAACGTGAATATAGAGTTTCTGCACTCCCAGACTACCAAGTTAATATATACAACAAAACAGACATGAATATAAAGTTTCTGTACACCCAGACTACAAACTTAATATATACAACAAAACAGACGTGAATATAAAGTTTCTGTACTCCCAGACTACCAAGTTAATATATACAACAACACAGACGTGAATATAAAGTTTCTGTACTCCCAGACTCCCAAGTTAATACATACAACAAAACAGACGTGAATATAAAGATTCTGTACTCCCAGACTACCAAGTTAGTACATACAACAAAATGCACATGAATATGAAGATTCTGTACTCCCAGACTACCAAGTTAGTATATAAAACAAAAAGGACATGAATATAAAGATTCTGTAGTTTAAGACTACCAAGTTAGTATATAGAACAAAATGAACATGAATGTGAAGATTCTGTACTCTCAGACTACCAAGTTAATATATACAACAAAACAGAGGTGAATATAAAGATTCTGTACTCCCAGACTACCAAGTTAATATATACAACAAAACAAAGGTGAATATAAAGATTCTGTACACCCAGACTATCAAGTTAATATATAAAATAAAACAGAGGTGAATATAAAGATTCTGTACTCCCAGACTACCAAGTTAATATATACAACAAAACAGACGTGAATATAAAGTTTCTGTACTCCCAGACTATCAAGTTAATATATACAACAAAACAGCAGTGAATACAAATATTCTGTACTCCAAGACTAACAAGTAAATATATACAACAAAACAGAGGTGAATATGAAGATTCTGTACTCCCAGACTACCAAGTTAACATATACAACAAAACAGAGGTGAATATAAAGATTCTGTACTCCCAGACTACCAAGTTAATATATACAACAAAACAGAGGTGAATACAAAGATTCTATACACCCAGACTACCAAGTTAATATATACAACAAAACAGACGTGAATATAAAGTTTCTGTACTCCCAGACTATCAAGTTAATATATACAACAAAACAGACATGAATATAGAGTTTCTGTACTCCCAGACTACCAAGTTAATATATACAACAAAACAGACGTGAATATAAAGTTTCTGTACTCCCAGACTACCAAGTTAATATATACAACAAAACAGACGTGAATATAAAGATTCTATACACCCAGACTACCAAGTTAATATATACAATAAAACAGAGGTGTATATAAAGATTCTGTACTCCTAGACTACCAAGTTAATATATACAACAAAACAAAGGTGAATATAAAGATTCTGTAAACCCAGACTACCAAGTTAATATATACAATAAAACAGACGTGAATATAAAGATTCTATACACCCAGACTACCAAGTTAATAAATACAACAAAACAGAGGTGAATATAAAGATTCTGTACTCCCAGACTACCAAGTTAATATATACAACAAAACAGACGTGAATATAAAGATTCTGTACTCCCAGACTATCAAGTTAATATATTCAATAAAACAGACGTGAATATAAAGATTCTATACACCCAGACTACCAAGTTAATATATACAATAAAACAGACGTGAATATAAAGATTCTATACACCCAGACTACCAAGTTAATATATACAACAAAACAGAGGTGAATGTAAAGATTCTGTACTCCCAGACTACCTAGTTAATATATACAACAAAACCGAGGTGAATATAAAGATTCTGTACTCCCAGACTATCAAGTTAATATATACAATAAAACAGACGTGAATATAAAGATTCTATACACCCAGACTACCAACTTAATATATACAACAAAACAGACGTGAATATAAAGATTCTGTAAACCCAGACTATCAAGTTAATATATACAATAAAACAGACGTGAATATAAAGATTCTATACACCCAGACTACCAAGTTAATATATACAACAAAACAAAGGTGAATATAAAGACTCTGTACTCCCAGACTACCAAGTTAATATATACAACAAAACAGACGTGAATATAAAGATTCTGTACTCCCAGACTAGCAAGTTAATATATACAACAAAACAGCGGTGAATACAAATATTCTGTACTCCCGGACTAACAAGTTAATATATACAACAAAACAGAGGTGAATATGAAGATTCTGTACTCCCAGACTACCAAGTTAACATATACAACAAAACAGAGGTGAATATAAAGATTCTGTACTCCCAGACTACCAAGTTAATATATACAACAAAACAGACGTGAATATAAAGTTTCTGTACTCCCAGACTATCAAGTTAATATATACAACAAAACAGACGTGAATATAAAGTTTCTGTACTCCCAGACCACCAAGTTAATATATACAACAACACAGATGTGAATATAAAGTTTCTGTACTCCCAGACCACCAAGTTAATATATACAACAAAACAGACATGAATATAAAGTTTCTGTACTCCCAGACTATCAAGTTAATATATACAAAAAAACAGACGTGAGTATAGAGTTTCTGTACTCCCAGACTACCAAGTTAATATATACAACAAAACAGAGGTGTATATAAAGATTCTGTACTCCCAGACTACCAAGTTAATATATACAACAAAACAAAGGTGAATATAAAGATTCTGTACTCCCAGACTACCAAGTTAATATATACAACAAAACAAAGGTGAATGTAAAGATTCTGTACTCCCAAACTACCAAGTTAATATATACAACAAAACAAAGGTGAATATAAAGATTCTGTACTCCCAGACTACCAAGTTAATATATACAACAAAACAGAGGTGTATATAAAGATTCTGTACTCCCAGACTACCAAGTTAATATATACAACAAAACAAAGGTGAATATAAAGATTCTGTACTCCCAGACTACCAAGTTAATATATACAACAAAACAAAGGTGAATGTAAAGATTCTGTACTCCCAGACTACCAAGTTAATATATACAACAAAACAAAGGTGAATAGAAAGATTCTGTGCTCCCAGAGTACCAAGTTCACATATATAACAAAAAAAGGTGAATATAAAGTTTCTGTACACCCAGACTACAAACTTAATATATACAACAAAACCGACGTGAATATAAAGTTTCTGTACTCCCAGACTACGAAGTTAATATATACAACAAAACAGAGGTGAATATAAAGATACTGTACTCCCAGACTACCAAGTTAGTACATACAACAAAATGCACATGAATATGAAGATTCTGTACTCCCAGACTACCAAGTTAGTATATAAAACAAAAAGGACATGAATATAAAGATTCTGTAGTTTAAGACTACCAAGTTAGTATATAGACCAAAATGAACATGAATGTGAAGATTCTGTACTCTCAGACTACCAAGTTAATATATACAACAAAACAGAGGTGAATATAAAGATTCTGTACTCCCAGACTACCAAGTTAATATATACAACAAAACAAAGGTGAATATAAAGATTCTGTACACCCAGACTATCAAGTTAATATATAAAATAAAACAGAGGTGAATATAAAGATTCTGTACTTCCAGACTACCAAGTTAATATATACAACAAAACAGAGGTGAATATAAATATTCTGTATTCCCAGACTAACAAGTTAATATATACAACAAAACAGAGGTGAATATGAAGATTCTGTACTCCCAGACTACCAAGTTAACATATACAACAAAACAGAGGTGAATATAAAGATTCTGTACTCCCAGACTACCAAGTTAATATATACAACAAAACAGATGTGAATATAAAGATTCTATACACCCAGACTACCAAGTTAATATATACAACAAAACAGACGTGAATACAAAGATTCTATACACCCAGACTACCAAGTTAATATATACAACAAAACAGACGTGAATATAAAGTTTCTGTACTCCCAGACAACCAAGTTAATATATACAACAAAACAGACGTGAATATAAAGTTTCTGTACTCCCAGACTACCAAGTTAATATATACAACAAAACAGACGTGAATATAAAGTTTCTGTACTCCCAGACTATCAAGTTAATATATACAACAAAAAAGACGTGAATATAAAGATTCTGTACTCCCAGACTACCAAGTTAATATATAAAACAAAACAGCAGTGAATACAAATATTCTGTACTCCAAGACTAACAAGTAAATATATACAACAAAACAGAAGTGAATATGAAGATTCTGTACTCCCAGACTACCAAGTTAACATATACCACAAAACAGAGGTGAATATAAAGATTCTGTACTCCCAGACTACCAAGTTAATATATACAACAAAACAGAGGTGAATACAAAGATTCTATACACCCAGACTACCAAGTTAATATATACAACAAAACAGACGTGAATATAAAGTTTCTGTACTCCCAGACTATCAAGTTAATATATACAACAAAACAGACATTAATATAGAGTTTCTGTTCTCCCAGACTAGCAAGTTAATATATACAACAAAACAGACGTGAATATAAAGTTTCTGTACTCCCAGACTACCAAGTTAATATATACAACAAAACAGACGTGAATATAAAGATTCTATACACCCAGACTACCAAGTTAATATATACAATAAAACAGAGGTGTATATAAAGATTCTGTACTCCCAGACTACCAAGTTAATATATACAACAAAACAAAGGTGTATATAAATATTCTGTACTCCCAGACTACCAAGTTAATATATACAACAAAACAAAGGTGAATATAAAGATTCTGTACTCCCAGACTACCAAGTTAATATATACAACAAAACAGAGGTGTATATAAAGATTCTGTACTCCCAGACTACCAAGTTAATATATACAACAAAACAAAGGTGAATATAAAGATTCTGTACTCCCAAACTACCAAGTTAATATATACAACAAAACAAAGGTGAATATAAAGATTCTGTACTCCCAGACTACCAAGTTAATATATACAACAAAACAGAGGTGTATATAAAGATTCTGTACTCCCAGACTACCAAGTTAATATATACAACAAAACAAAGGTGAATATAAAGATTCTGTACTCCCAGACTACCAAGTTAATATATACAACAAAACAAAGGTGAATGTAAAGATTCTGTACTCCCAGACTACCAAGTTAATATATACAACAAAACAAAGGTGAATAGAAAGATTCTGTGCTCCCAGGGTACCAAGTTCACATATATAACAAAACAAAGGTGAATATAAAGATTCTGTACTCCCAGACTACCAAGTTCACATATACTACAAAACAAAGGTGAAAATAAAGATTCTGAACTCCCAGACTACCAAGTTCACATATACAACAAAACAAAGGTGAATATAACGATTCTGTACTACCAGACTACCAAGTTCACATATACAACAAAACAAAGGTGAATATAAAGATTCTGTACTCCCAGACTACCAAGTTCACATATACAACAAAACAGAGGTGAATATAAAGATTCTGTACTCCCAGACTACCAAGTTCACATATACAACAAAACAGAAGTGAATATAAAGATTCTATACACCCAGACTACCAAGTTGATATATACAACAAAACAGACGTGAATATAAAGATTCTATACACCCAGACTACCAAGTTAATATATACAACAAAACAAAGGTGAATATAAAGATTCTGTAAACCCAGACTACCAAGTTAATATACACAATAAAACAGACGTGAATATAAAGATTCTATACACCCAGACTACCAAGTTAATATATACAACAAAACAGAGGTGAATATAAAGATTCTGTACTCCCAGACCAACAAGTTAATATATACAACCAAACCGACGTGAATATAAAGATTCTGTACTCCCAGACTACCAAGTTAATATATACAACAAAACAGAGGTGTATATAAAGACTCTGTACTCCCAGACTACCAAGTTAATATATACAACAAAACAAAGGTGAATATTAAGATTCTGTACTCCCAGACTACCAAGTTAATATATACAACAAAACAAAGGTGAATATAAAGATTCTGTACTCCCAGACTACCAAGTTAATATATACAACAAAACAGAGGTGTATATAAAGATTCTGTACTCCCAGACTACCAAGTTAATATATACAACAAAACAAAGGTGAATATAAAGATTCTGTACTCCCAGACTACCAAGTTAATATATACAACAAAACAAAGGTGAATATAAAGATTCTGTACTCCCAGACTACCAAGTTAATATATACAACAAAACAAAGGTGAATAGAAAGATTCTGTGCTCCCAGAGTACCAAGTTCACATATATAACAAAACAAAGGTGAATATAAAGATTCCGTACTCCCAGACTACCAAGTTCACATATACTACAAAACAAAGGTGTATATAAAGATTCTGTACTCCCAGACTACCAAGTTCACATATACAACAAAACAAAGGTGAATATAAAGATTCTGTACTCCCAGACTACCAAGTTCACATATACAACAAAACAAAGGTGAATATAAAGATTCTGTACTCCCAGACTACCAAGTTCACATATACAACAAAACAAAGGTGAATATAAAGATTCTGTACTCCCAGACTACCAAGTTCACATATACAACAAAATAGAGGTGAATATAAAGATTCTGTACTTCCAGACCACCAAGTTAATATATACAACAAAACAGAGGTGAATATAAAGATTCTGTACTCCCAGACTACCAAGTTAATATATACAACAAAACAAAGGTGAATATAAAGATTCTGTAAACCCAGACTACCAAGTTAATATATACAACAAAACAAAGGTGAATATAAAGATTCTGTAAACCCAGACTACCAAGTTAATATATACAATAAAACAGACGTGAATATAAAGATTCTATACACCCAGACTACCAAGTTAATAAATACAACAAAACAGAGGTGAATATAAAGATTCCGTACTCCGAGACTACCAACTTAATATATACAACAAAACAGACGTAAATATAAAGATTCTGTACTCCCAGGCTATCAAGTTAATATATACAATAAAACAGACGTGAATATAAAGATTCTATACACCCAGACTACCAAGTTAATATATACAACAAAACAGACATGAATATAAAGATTCTATACACCCATACTAACAAGGTAATATATACAACAAAACAAAGGTGAATATAAAGATTCTGTAAACCCAGACTACCAAGTTAATATATACACTAAAACAGACGTGAATATAAAGATTCTATACACCCAGACTACCAAGTTAATATATACAACAAAACAGAGGTGAATATAAAGATTCTGTACCCCCAGACCAACAAGTTAATATATACAACAAAACAGACGTGAATATAAAGATTCTGTACTCCCAGACTATCAAGTTAATATATACAATAAAACAGACGTGAATATAAAGATTCTATACACCCAGACTACCAAGTTAATATATACAACAAAACAGACGTGAATGTAAAGATTCTGAACTCCCAGACTATCAAGTTAATATATACAATAAAACAGACGTGAAAATAAAGATTCTATACACCCAGACTACCAAGTTAATATATACAAATCAACAGAGGTGAATATAAAGATTCTGTACTCCCAGACTACCTAGTTAATATATACAACAAAACATAGGTGAATATAAAGATTCTGTACTCCCAGAATATCAAGTTAATATATACAATAAAACAGACGTGAATATAAAGATTCTGTACTCCCAGACTACCTAGTTAATATATACAACAAAACAGAGGTGAATATAAAGATTCTGTACTCCCAGACTATCAAGTTAATATATACAATAAAACAGACGTGAATATAAAGATTCTATACACCCAGACTACCAACTTAATATATACAACAAAACAGACGTGAATATAAAGATTCTGTAAACCCAGACTATCAAGTTAATATATACAATAAAACAGACGTGAATATGAAGATTCTGTACTCCCAGACTACCAAGTTAACATATACAACAAAACAGAGGTGAATATAAAGATTCTGTACTCCCAGACTACCAAGTTAATATATACAACAAAACAGACGTGAATACAAAGATTCTGTAAACCCAGACTATCAAGTTAATATATACAATAAAACAGACGTGAATATGAAGATTCTGTACTCCCAGACAACCAAGTTAACATATACAACAAAACAGAGGTGAATATAAAGTTTCTGTACTCCCAGACTATCAAGTTAATATATACAACAAAACAAACGTGAATATAGAGTTTCTGTACTCCCAGACTACCAAGTTAATATATACAACAAAACAGACATGAATATAAAGTTTCTGTACACCCAGACTACAAACTTAATATATACAACAAAACAGACGTGAATATAAAGTTTCTGTACTCCCAGACTACCAAGTTAATATATACAACAAAAAAGACGTGAATATAAAGATTCTGTACTCCCAGACTACCAAGTTAATATATACAACAAAACAGAGGTGTATATAAAGATTCTGTACTCCCAGACTACCAAGTTAATATATACAACAAAACAAAGGTGAATATAAAGATTCTGTACTCCCAGACTACCAAGTTAATATATACAACAAAACAAAGGTGAATGTAAAGATTCTGTACTCCCAGACTACCAAGTTAATATATACAACAAAACAAAGGTGAATAGAAAGATTCTGTGCTCCCAGAGTACCAAGTTCACATATATAACAAAAAAAGGTGAATATAAAGTTTCTGTACACCCAGACTACAAACTTAATATATACAACAAAACCGACGTGAATATAAAGTTTCTGTACTCCCAGACTACGAAGTTAATATATACAACAAAACAGAGGTGAATATAAAGATACTGTACTCCCAGACTACCAAGTTAGTACATACAACAAAATGCACATGAATATGAAGATTCTGTACTCCCAGACTACCAAGTTAGTATATAAAACAAAAAGGACATGAATATAAAGATTCTGTAGTTTAAGACTACCAAGTTAGTATATAGACCAAAATGAACATGAATGTGAAGATTCTGTACTCTCAGACTACCAAGTTAATATATACAACAAAACAGAGGTGAATATAAAGATTCTGTACTCCCAGACTACCAAGTTAATATATACAACAAAACAAAGGTGAATATAAAGATTCTGTACACCCAGACTATCAAGTTAATATATAAAATAAAACAGAGGTGAATATAAAGATTCTGTACTCCCAGACTACCAAGTTAATATATACAACAAAACAGAGGTGAATATAAATATTCTGTATTCCCAGACTAACAAGTTAATATATACAACAAAACAGAGGTGAATATGAAGATTCTGTACTCCCAGACTACCAAGTTAACATATACAACAAAACAGAGGTGAATATAAAGATTCTGTACTCCCAGACTACCAAGTTAATATATACAACAAAACAGATGTGAATATAAAGATTCTATACACCCAGACTACCAAGTTAATATATACAACAAAACAGACGTGAATACAAAGATTCTATACACCCAGACTACCAAGTTAATATATACAACAAAACAGACGTGAATATAAAGTTTCTGTACTCCCAGACAACCAAGTTAATATATACAACAAAACAGACGTGAATATAAAGTTTCTGTACTCCCAGACTACCAAGTTAATATATACAACAAAACAGACGTGAATATAAAGTTTCTGTACTCCCAGACTATCAAGTTAATATATACAACAAAAAAGACGTGAATATAAAGATTCTGTACTCCCAGACTACCAAGTTAATATATAAAACAAAACAGCAGTGAATACAAATATTCTGTACTCCAAGACTAACAAGTAAATATATACAACAAAACAGAAGTGAATATGAAGATTCTGTACTCCCAGACTACCAAGTTAACATATACCACAAAACAGAGGTGAATATAAAGATTCTGTACTCCCAGACTACCAAGTTAATATATACAACAAAACAGAGGTGAATACAAAGATTCTATACACCCAGACTACCAAGTTAATATATACAACAAAACAGACGTGAATATAAAGTTTCTGTACTCCCAGACTATCAAGTTAATATATACAACAAAACAGACATTAATATAGAGTTTCTGTTCTCCCAGACTAGCAAGTTAATATATACAACAAAACAGACGTGAATATAAAGTTTCTGTACTCCCAGACTACCAAGTTAATATATACAACAAAACAGACGTGAATATAAAGATTCTATACACCCAGACTACCAAGTTAATATATACAATAAAACAGAGGTGTATATAAAGATTCTGTACTCCCAGACTACCAAGTTAATATATACAACAAAACAAAGGTGTATATAAATATTCTGTACTCCCAGACTACCAAGTTAATATATACAACAAAACAAAGGTGAATATAAAGATTCTGTACTCCCAGACTACCAAGTTAATATATACAACAAAACAGAGGTGTATATAAAGATTCTGTACTCCCAGACTACCAAGTTAATATATACAACAAAACAAAGGTGAATATAAAGATTCTGTACTTCCAAACTACCAAGTTAATATATACAACAAAACAAAGGTGAATATAAAGATTCTGTACTCCCAGACTACCAAGTTAATATATACAACAAAACAGAGGTGTATATAAAGATTCTGTACTCCCAGACTACCAAGTTAATATATACAACAAAACAAAGGTGAATATAAAGATTCTGTACTCCCAGACTACCAAGTTAATATATACAACAAAACAAAGGTGAATGTAAAGATTCTGTACTCCCAGACTACCAAGTTAATATATACAACAAAACAAAGGTGAATAGAAAGATTCTGTGCTCCCAGGGTACCAAGTTCACATATATAACAAAACAAAGGTGAATATAAAGATTCTGTACTCCCAGACTACCAAGTTCACATATACTACAAAACAAAGGTGAAAATAAAGATTCTGAACTCCCAGACTACCAAGTTCACATATACAACAAAACAAAGGTGAATATAACGATTCTGTACTACCAGACTACCAAGTTCACATATACAACAAAACAAAGGTGAATATAAAGATTCTGTACTCCCAGACTACCAAGTTCACATATACAACAAAACAGAGGTGAATATAAAGATTCTGTACTCCCAGACTACCAAGTTCACATATACAACAAAACAGAAGTGAATATAAAGATTCTATACACCCAGACTACCAAGTTGATATATACAACAAAACAGACGTGAATATAAAGATTCTATACACCCAGACTACCAAGTTAATATATACAACAAAACAAAGGTGAATATAAAGATTCTGTAAACCCAGACTACCAAGTTAATATACACAATAAAACAGACGTGAATATAAAGATTCTATACACCCAGACTACCAAGTTAATATATACAACAAAACAGAGGTGAATATAAAGATTCTGTACTCCCAGACCAACAAGTTAATATATACAACCAAACCGACGTGAATATAAAGATTCTGTACTCCCAGACTACCAAGTTAATATATACAACAAAACAGAGGTGTATATAAAGACTCTGTACTCCCAGACTACCAAGTTAATATATACAACAAAACAAAGGTGAATATTAAGATTCTGTACTCCCAGACTACCAAGTTAATATATACAACAAAACAAAGGTGAATATAAAGATTCTGTACTCCCAGACTACCAAGTTAATATATACAACAAAACAGAGGTGTATATAAAGATTCTGTACTCCCAGACTACCAAGTTAATATATACAACAAAACAAAGGTGAATATAAAGATTCTGTACTCCCAGACTACCAAGTTAATATATACAACAAAACAAAGGTGAATATAAAGATTCTGTACTCCCAGACTACCAAGTTAATATATACAACAAAACAAAGGTGAATAGAAAGATTCTGTGCTCCCAGAGTACCAAGTTCACATATATAACAAAACAAAGGTGAATATAAAGATTCCGTACTCCCAGACTACCAAGTTCACATATACTACAAAACAAAGGTGTATATAAAGATTCTGTACTCCCAGACTACCAAGTTCACATATACAACAAAACAAAGGTGAATATAAAGATTCTGTACTCCCAGACTACCAAGTTCACATATACAACAAAACAAAGGTGAATATAAAGATTCTGTACTCCCAGACTACCAAGTTCACATATACAACAAAACAAAGGTGAATATAAAGATTCTGTACTCCCAGACTACCAAGTTCACATATACAACAAAATAGAGGTGAATATAAAGATTCTGTACTTCCAGACCACCAAGTTAATATATACAACAAAACAGAGGTGAATATAAAGATTCTGTACTCCCAGACTACCAAGTTAATATATACAACAAAACAAAGGTGAATATAAAGATTCTGTAAACCCAGACTACCAAGTTAATATATACAACAAAACAAAGGTGAATATAAAGATTCTGTAAACCCAGACTACCAAGTTAATATATACAATAAAACAGACGTGAATATAAAGATTCTATACACCCAGACTACCAAGTTAATAAATACAACAAAACAGAGGTGAATATAAAGATTCCGTACTCCGAGACTACCAACTTAATATATACAACAAAACAGACGTAAATATAAAGATTCTGTACTCCCAGGCTATCAAGTTAATATATACAATAAAACAGACGTGAATATAAAGATTCTATACACCCAGACTACCAAGTTAATATATACAACAAAACAGACGTGAATATAAAGATTCTATACACCCATACTAACAAGGTAATATATACAACAAAACAAAGGTGAATATAAAGATTCTGTAAACCCAGACTACCAAGTTAATATATACACTAAAACAGACGTGAATATAAAGATTCTATACACCCAGACTACCAAGTTAATATATACAACAAAACAGAGGTGAATATAAAGATTCTGTACCCCCAGACCAACAAGTTAATATATACAACAAAACAGACGTGAATATAAAGATTCTGTACTCCCAGACTATCAAGTTAATATATACAATAAAACAGACGTGAATATAAAGATTCTATACACCCAGACTACCAAGTTAATATATACAACAAAACAGACGTGAATGTAAAGATTCTGAACTCCCAGACTATCAAGTTAATATATACAATAAAACAGACGTGAAAATAAAGATTCTATACACCCAGACTACCAAGTTAATATATACAAATCAACAGAGGTGAATATAAAGATTCTGTACTCCCAGACTACCTAGTTAATATATACAACAAAACATAGGTGAATATAAAGATTCTGTACTCCCAGAATATCAAGTTAATATATACAATAAAACAGACGTGAATATAAAGATTCTGTACTCCCAGACTACCTAGTTAATATATACAACAAAACAGAGGTGAATATAAAGATTCTGTACTCCCAGACTATCAAGTTAATATATACAATAAAACAGACGTGAATATAAAGATTCTATACACCCAGACTACCAACTTAATATATACAACAAAACAGACGTGAATATAAAGATTCTGTAAACCCAGACTATCAAGTTAATATATACAATAAAACAGACGTGAATATGAAGATTCTGTACTCCCAGACTACCAAGTTAACATATACAACAAAACAGAGGTGAATATAAAGATTCTGTACTCCCAGACTACCAAGTTAATATATACAACAAAACAGACGTGAATACAAAGATTCTGTAAACCCAGACTATCAAGTTAATATATACAATAAAACAGACGTGAATATGAAGATTCTGTACTCCCAGACAACCAAGTTAACATATACAACAAAACAGAGGTGAATATAAAGTTTCTGTACTCCCAGACTATCAAGTTAATATATACAACAAAACAAACGTGAATATAGAGTTTCTGTACTCCCAGACTACCAAGTTAATATATACAACAAAACAGACATGAATATAAAGTTTCTGTACACCCAGACTACAAACTTAATATATACAACAAAACAGACGTGAATATAAAGTTTCTGTACTCCCAGACTACCAAGTTAATATATACAACAAAACAGACGTGAATATAAAGATTCTGTACTCCCAGACTACCAAGTTAGTACATACAACAAAATGCACATGAATATGAAGATTCTGTACTCCCAGACTACCAAGTTAGTATATAAAACAAAAAGGACATGAATATAAAGATTCTGTAGTTTAAGACTACCAAGTTAGTATATAGAACAAAATGAACATGAATGTGAAGATTCTGTACTCTCAGACTACCAAGTTAATATATACAACAAAACAGAGGTGAATATAAAGATTCTGTACTCCCAGACTACCAAGTTAATATATACAACAAAACAAAGGTGAATATAAAGATTCTGTACACCCAGACTATCAAGTTAATATATAAAATAAAACAGAGGTGAATATAAAGATTCTGTACTCCCAGACTACCAAGTTAATATATACAACAAAACAGACGTGAATATAAAGTTTCTGTACTCCCAGACTATCAAGTTAATATATACAACAAAACAGACGTGAATATAAAGATTCTGTACTCCCAGACTACCAAGTTAATATATACAACAAAACAGCAGTGAATACAAATATTCTGTACTCCAAGACTAACAAGTAAATATATACAACAAAACAGAGGTGAATATGAAGATTCTGTACTCCCAGACTACCAAGTTAACATATACAACAAAACAGAGGTGAATATAAAGATTCTGTACTCCCAGACTACCAAGTTAATATATACAACAAAACAGAGGTGAATACAAAGATTCTATACACCCAGACTACCAAGTTAATATATACAACAAAACAGACGTGAATATAAAGTTTCTGTACTCCCAGACTATCAAGTTAATATATACAACAAAACAGACATGAATATAGAGTTTCTGTACTCCCAGACTACCAAGTTAATATATACAACAAAACAGACGTGAATATAAAGTTTCTGTACTCCCAGACTACCAAGTTAATATATACAACAAAACAGACGTGAATATAAAGATTCTATACACCCAGACTACCAAGTTAATATATACAATAAAACAGAGGTGTATATAAAGATTCTGTACTCCCAGACTACCAAGTTAATATATACAACAAAACAAAGGTGTATATAAAGATTCTGTAGTCCCAGACTACCAAGTTAATATATACAACAAAACAAAGGTGAATATAAAGATTCTGTACTCCCAGACTACCAAGTTAATATATACAACAAAACAGAGGTGTATATAAAGATTCTGTACTCCCAGACTACCAAGTTAATATATACAACAAAACAAAGGTGAATATAAAGATTCTGTACTCCCAAACTACCAAGTTAATATATACAACAAAACAAAGGTGAATATAAAGATTCTGTACTCCCAGACTACCAAGTTAATATATACAAAAAAACAGAGGTGTATATAAAGATTCTGTACTCCCAGACTACCAAGTTAATATATACAACAAAACAAATGTGAATATAAGATTCTGTACTCCCAGACTACCAAGTTAATATATAATACAAAACAAAGGTGAATATAAAGATTCTGTACTCCCAGACTACCAAGTTAATATATACTATAAAACAGAGGTGTATATAAAGATTCTGTACTCCCAGACTACCAAGTTAATATATACAACAAAACAAAGGTGAATATAAAGATTCTGTACTCCCAGACTACCAAGTTAATATATACAACCAAAACAAAGGTGAATATAAAGATTCTGTACTCCCAGACTACCAAGTTAATATATACAACAAAACAAAGGTGAATATAAAGATTCTGTGCTCCCAGAGTACCAAGTTCACATATATAACAAAACAAAGGTGAATATAAAGATTCTGTACTCCCAGACTACCAAGTTCACATATACTACAAAACAAAGGTGAATATAAAGATTCTGTACTCCCAGACTACCAAGTTCACATATACAACAAAACAAAGGTGAATATAAAGATTCTGTACTCCCAGACTACCAAGTTCACATATACAACAAAACAAAGGTGAATATAAAGATTCTGTACTCCCAGAATACCAAGATCACATATACAACAAAACAGAGGTGAATATAAAGATTCTGTACTCCCAGACTACCAAGTTAATATATACAACAAAACAGAGGTGTATATAAAGATTCTGTACTCCCAGACTACCAAGTTAATATATACAACAAAACAAAGGTGAATATAAAGATTCTGTACTCCCAGACTACCAAGTTAATATATACAACAAAACAAAGGTGAATGTAAAGATTCTGTACTCCCAGACTACCAAGTTAATATATACAACAAAACAAAGGTGAGTAGAAAGATTCTGTGCTCCCAGAGTACCAAGTTCACATATATAACAAAAAAAGGTGAATATAAAGTTTCTGTACACCCAGACTACAAACTTAATATATACAACAAAACCGACGTGAATATAAAGTTTCTGTACTCCCAGACTACGAAGTTAATATATACAACAAAACAGAGGTGAATATAAAGATACTGTACTCCCAGACTACCAAGTTAGTACATACAACAAAATGCACATGAATATGAAGATTCTGTACTCCCAGACCACCAAGTTAGTATATAAAACAAAAAGGACATGAATAAAAGGTTCTGTAGTTTAAGACTACCAAGTTAGTATATACAACAAAACAAAGGTGAATATAAAGATTCTGTACACCCAGACTATCAAGTTAATATATAAAATAAAACAGAGGTGAATATAAAGATTCTGTACTCCCAGACTACCAAGTTAATATATACAACAAAACAGAGGTGAATATAAATATTCTGTATTCCCAGACTAACAAGTTAATATATACAACAAAACAGAGGTGAATATGAAGATTCTGTACTCCCAGACTACCAAGTTAACATATACAACAAAACAGAGGTGAATATAAAGATTCTGTACTCCCAGACTACCAAGTTAATATATACAACAAAACAGATGTGAATATAAAGATTCTATACACCCAGACTACCAAGTTAATATATACAACAAAACAGACGTGAATACAAAGATTCTATACACCCAGACTACCAAGTTAATATATACAACAAAACAGACGTGAATATAAAGTTTCTGTACTCCCAGACAACCAAGTTAATATATACAACAAAACAGACGTGAATATAAAGTTTCTGTACTCCCAGACTACCAAGTTAATATATACAACAAAACAGACGTGAATATAAAGTTTCTGTACTCCCAGACTATCAAGTTAATATATACAACAAAAAAGACGTGAATATAAAGATTCTGTACTCCCAGACTACCAAGTTAATATATAAAACAAAACAGCAGTGAATACAAATATTCTGTACTCCAAGACTAACAAGTAAATATATACAACAAAACAGAAGTGAATATGAAGATTCTGTACTCCCAGACTACCAAGTTAACATATACCACAAAACAGAGGTGAATATAAAGATTCTGTACTCCCAGACTACCAAGTTAATATATACAACAAAACAGAGGTGAATACAAAGATTCTATACACCCAGACTACCAAGTTAATATATACAACAAAACAGACGTGAATATAAAGTTTCTGTACTCCCAGACTATCAAGTTAATATATACAACAAAACAGACATGAATATAGAGTTTCTGTTCTCCCAGACTAGCAAGTTAATATATACAACAAAACAGACGTGAATATAAAGTTTCTGTACTCCCAGACTACCAAGTTAATATATACAACAAAACAGACGTGAATATAAAGATTCTATACACCCAGACTACCAAGTTAATATATACAATAAAACAGAGGTGTATATAAAGATTCTGTAGTCCCAGACTACCAAGTTAATATATACAACAAAACAAAGGTGTATATAAAGATTCTGTACTCCCAGACTACCAAGTTAATATATACAACAAAACAAAGGTGAATATAAAGATTCTGTACTCCCAGACTACCAAGTTAATATATACAACAAAACAGAGGTGTATATAAAGATTCTGTACTCCCAGACTACCAAGTTAATATATACAACAAAACAAAGGTGAATATAAAGATTCTGTACTCCCAAACTACCAAGTTAATATATACAACAAAACAAAGGTGAATATAAAGATTCTGTACTCCCAGACTACCAAGTTAATATATACAACAAAACAGAGGTGTATATAAAGATTCTGTACTCCCAGACTACCAAGTTAATATATACAACAAAACAAAGGTGAATATAAAGATTCTGTACTCCCAGACTACCAAGTTAATATATACAACAAAACAAAGGTGAATGTAAAGATTCTGTACTCCCAGACTACCAAGTTAATATATACAACAAAACAAAGGTGAATAGAAAGATTCTGTGCTCCCAGAGTACCAAGTTCACATATATAACAAAACAAAGGTGAATATAAAGATTCTGTACTCCCAGACTACCAAGTTCACATATACTACAAAACAAAGGTGAAAATAAAGATTCTGAACTCCCAGACTACCAAGTTCACATATACAACAAAACAAAGGTGAATATAAAGATTCTGTACTCCCAGACTACCAAGTTCACATATACAACAAAACAAAGGTGAATATAAAGACTCTGTACTCCCAGACTACCAAGTTCACATATACAACAAAACAGAGGTGAATATAAAGATTCTGTACTCCCAGACTACCAAGTTCACATATACAACAAAACAGAGGTGAATATAAAGATTCTATACACCCAGACTACCAAGTTGATATATACAACAAAACAGACGTGAATATAAAGATTCTATACACCCAGACTACCAAGTTAATATATACAACAAAACAAAGGTGAATATAAAGATTCTGTAAACCCAGACTACAGGGTTAATATACACAATAAAACACACGTGAATATAAAGATTCTATACACCCAGACTACCAAGTTAATATATACAACAAAACAGAGGTGAATATAAAGATTCTGTACTCCCAGACCAACAAGTTAATATATACAACAAAACAGAGGTGTATATAAAGATTCTGTACTCCCAGACTACCAAGTTAATATATACAACAAAACAAAGGTGAATATTAAGATTCTGTACTCCCAGACTACCAAGTTAATATATACAACAAAACAAAGGTGAATATAAAGATTCTGTACTCCCAAACTACCAAGTTAATATATACAACAAAACAGAGGTGTATATAAAGATTCTGTACTCCCAGACTACCAAGTTAATATATACAACAAAACAAAGGTGAATATAAAGATTCTGTACACCCAGACTACCAAGTTAATATATACAACAAAACAAAGGTGAATATAAAGATTCTGTACTCCCAGACTACCAAGTTAATATATACAACAAAACAAAGGTGAATAGAAAGATTCTGTGCTCCCAGAGTACCAAGTTCACATATATAACAAAACAAAGGTGAATATAAAGATTCCGTACTCCCAGACTACCAAGTTCACATATACTACAAAACAAAGGTGTATATAAAGATTCTGTACTCCCAGACTACCAAGTTCACATATACAACAAAACAAAGGTGAATACAAAGATTCTGTACTCCCAGACTACCAAGTTCACATATACAACAAAACAAAGGTGAATATAAAGATTCTGTACTCCCAGACTACCAAGTTCACATATACAACAAAACAAAGGTGAATATAAAGATTCTGTACTCCCAGACTACCAAGTTCACATATACAACAAAATAGAGGTGAATATAAAGATTCTGTACTTCCAGACTACCAAGTTAATATATACAACAAAACAGAGGTGAATATAAAGATTCTGTACTCCCAGACTACCAAGTTAATATATACAACAAAACAAAGGTGAATATAAAGATTCTGTAAACCCAGACTACCAAGTTAATATATACAACAAAACAAAGGTGAATATAAAGATTCTGTAAACCCAGACTACCAAGTTAATATATACAATAAAACAGACGTGAATATAAAGATTCTATACACCCAGACTACCAAGTTAATAAATACAACAAAACAGAGGTGAATATAAAGATTCCGTACTCCGAGACTACCAACTTAATATATACAACAAAACAGACGTAAATATAAAGATTCTATACTCCCAGGCTATCAAGTTAATATATACAATAAAACAGACGTGAATATAAAGATTCTATACACCCAGACTACCAAGTTAATATATACAACAAAACAGACGTGAATATACAGATTCTATACACCCATACTAACAAGGTAATATATACAACAAAACAAAGGTGAATATAAAGATTCTGTAAACCCAGACTACCAAGTTAATATATACACTAAAACAGACGTGAATATAAAGATTCTATAAACCCAGACTACCAAGTTAATATATACAACAAAACAGAGGTGAATATAAAGATTCTGTACCCCCAGACCAACAAGTTAATATATACAACAAAACAGACGTGAATATAAAGATTCTGTACTCCCAGACTATCAAGTTAATATATACAATAAAACAGACGTGAATATAAAGATTCTATACACCCAGACTACCAAGTTAATATATACAACAAAACAGACGTGAATGTAAAGATTCTGAACTCCCAGACTATCAAGTTAATATATACAATAAAACAGACGTGAAAATAAAGATTCTATACACCCAGACTACCAAGTTAATATATACAAATCAACACAGGTGAATATAAAGATTCTGTACTCCCAGACTACCTAGTTAATATATACAACAAAACATAGGTGAATATAAAGATTCTGTACTCCCAGAATATCAAGTTAATATATACAATAAAACAGACGTGAATATAAAGATTCTGTACTCCCAGACTACCTAGTTAATATATACAACTAAACAGAGGTGAATATAAAGATTCTGTACTCCCAGACTATCAAGTTAATATATACAATAAAACAGACGTGAATATAAAGATTCTATACACCCAGACTACCAACTTAATATATACAACAAAACAGACGTGAATATAAAGATTCTGTAAACCCAGACTATCAAGTTAATATATACAATAAAACAGACGTGAATATGAAGATTCTGTACTCCCAGACTACCAAGTTAACATATACAACAAAACAGAGGTGAATATAAAGATTCTGTACTCCCAGACTACCAAGTTAATATATACAACAAAACAGACGTGAATACAAAGATTCTGTAAACCCAGACTATCAAGTTAATATATACAATAAAACAGACGTGAATATGAAGATTCTGTACTCCCAGACTACCAAGTTAACATATACAACAAAACAGAGGTGAATATAAAGTTTCTGTACTCCCAGACTATCAAGCTAATATATACAACAAAACAAACGTGAATATAGAGTTTCTGTACTCCCAGACTACCAAGTTAATATATACAACAAAACAGACATGAATATAAAGTTTCTGTACACCCAGACTACAAACTTAATATATACAACAAAACAGACGTGAATATAAAGTTTCTGTACTCCCAGACTACCAAGTTAATATATACAACAACACAGACGTGAATATAAAGTTTCTGTACTCTCAGACTACCAAGTTAATATATACAACAAAACAGACGTGAATATAAAGATTCTGTACTCCCAGACTACCAAGTTAGTACATACAACAAAATGCACATGAATATGAAGATTCTGTACTCCCAGACTACCAAGTTAGTATATAAAACAAAAAGGACATGAATATAAAGATTCTGTAGTTTAAGACTACCAAGTTAGTATATAGAACAAAATGAACATGAATGTGAAGATTCTGTACTCTCAGACTACCAAGTTAATATATACAACAAAACAGAGGTGAATATAAAGATTCTGTACTCCCAGACTACCAAGTTAATATATACAACAAAACAAAGGTGAATATAAAGATTCTGTACACCCAGACTATCAAGTTAATATATAAAATAAAACAGAGGTGAATATAAAGATTCTGTACTCCCAGACTACCAAGTTAATATATACAACAAAACAGACGTGAATATAAAGATTCTGTACTCCCCGACTACCAAGTTAATATATACAACAAAACAGCAGTGAATACAAATATTCTGTACTCCAAGACTAACAAGTAAATATATACAACAAAACAGAGGTGAATATGAAGATTCTGTACTCCCAGACTACCAAGTTAACATATACAACAAAACAGAGGTGAATATAAAGATTCTGTACTCCCAGACTACCAAGTTAATATATACAACAAAACAGAGGTGAATACAAAGATTCTATACACCCAGACTACCAAGTTAATATATACAACAAAACAGACGTGAATATAAAGTTTCTGTACTCCCAGACTATCAAGTTAATATATACAACAAAACAGACATGAATATAGAGTTTCTGTACTCCCAGACTACCAAGTTAATATATACAACAAAACAGACGTGAATATAAAGTTTCTGTACTCCCTGACTACCAAGTTAATATATACAACAAAACAGACGTGAATATAAAGATTCTATACACCCAGACTACCAAGTTAATATATACAATAAAACAGAGGTGTATATAAAGATTCTGTACTCCCAGACTACCAAGTTAATATATACAACAAAACAAAGGTGTATATAAAGATTCTGTACTCCCAGACTACCAAGTTAATATATACAACAAAACAAAGGTGAATAGAAAGATTCTGTGCTCCCAGAGTACCAAGTTCACATATATAACAAAACAAAGGTGAATATAAAGATTCCGTACTCCCAGACTACCAAGTTCACATATACTACAAAACAAAGGTGTATATAAAGATTCTGTACTCCCAGACTACCAAGTTCACATATACAACAAAACAAAGGTGAATACAAAGATTCTGTACTCCCAGACTACCAAGTTCACATATACAACAAAACAAAGGTGAATATAAAGATTCTGTACTCCCAGACTACCAAGTTCACATATACAACAAAACAAAGGTGAATATAAAGATTCTGTACTCCCAGACTACCAAGTTCACATATACAACAAAATAGAGGTGAATATAAAGATTCTGTACTTCCAGACTACCAAGTTAATATATACAACAAAACAGAGGTGAATATAAAGATTCTGTACTCCCAGACTACCAAGTTAATATATACAACAAAACAAAGGTGAATATAAAGATTCTGTAAACCCAGACTACCAAGTTAATATATACAACAAAACAAAGGTGAATATAAAGATTCTGTAAACCCAGACTACCAAGTTAATATATACAATAAAACAGACGTGAATATAAAGATTCTATACACCCAGACTACCAAGTTAATAAATACAACAAAACAGAGGTGAATATAAAGATTCCGTACTCCGAGACTACCAACTTAATATATACAACAAAACAGACGTAAATATAAAGATTCTATACTCCCAGGCTATCAAGTTAATATATACAATAAAACAGACGTGAATATAAAGATTCTATACACCCAGACTACCAAGTTAATATATACAACAAAACAGACGTGAATATACAGATTCTATACACCCATACTAACAAGGTAATATATACAACAAAACAAAGGTGAATATAAAGATTCTGTAAACCCAGACTACCAAGTTAATATATACACTAAAACAGACGTGAATATAAAGATTCTATAAACCCAGACTACCAAGTTAATATATACAACAAAACAGAGGTGAATATAAAGATTCTGTACCCCCAGACCAACAAGTTAATATATACAACAAAACAGACGTGAATATAAAGATTCTGTACTCCCAGACTATCAAGTTAATATATACAATAAAACAGACGTGAATATAAAGATTCTATACACCCAGACTACCAAGTTAATATATACAACAAAACAGACGTGAATGTAAAGATTCTGAACTCCCAGACTATCAAGTTAATATATACAATAAAACAGACGTGAAAATAAAGATTCTATACACCCAGACTACCAAGTTAATATATACAAATCAACAGAGGTGAATATAAAGATTCTGTACTCCCAGACTACCTAGTTAATATATACAACAAAACATAGGTGAATATAAAGATTCTGTACTCCCAGAATATCAAGTTAATATATACAATAAAACAGACGTGAATATAAAGATTCTGTACTCCCAGACTACCTAGTTAATATATACAACAAAACAGAGGTGAATATAAAGATTCTGTACTCCCAGACTATCAAGTTAATATATACAATAAAACAGACGTGAATATAAAGATTCTATACACCCAGACTACCAACTTAATATATACAACAAAACAGACGTGAATATAAAGATTCTGTAAACCCAGACTATCAAGTTAATATATACAATAAAACAGACGTGAATATGAAGATTCTGTACTCCCAGACTACCAAGTTAACATATACAACAAAACAGAGGTGAATATAAAGATTCTGTACTCCCAGACTACCAAGTTAATATATACAACAAAACAGACGTGAATACAAAGATTCTGTAAACCCAGACTATCAAGTTAATATATACAATAAAACAGACGTGAATATGAAGATTCTGTACTCCCAGACTACCAAGTTAACATATACAACAAAACAGAGGTGAATATAAAGTTTCTGTACTCCCAGACTATCAAGCTAATATATACAACAAAACAAACGTGAATATAGAGTTTCTGTACTCCCAGACTACCAAGTTAATATATACAACAAAACAGACATGAATATAAAGTTTCTGTACACCCAGACTACAAACTTAATATATACAACAAAACAGACGTGAATATAAAGTTTCTGTACTCCCAGACTACCAAGTTAATATATACAACAACACAGACGTGAATATAAAGTTTCTGTACTCTCAGACTACCAAGTTAATATATACAACAAAACAGACGTGAATATAAAGATTCTGTACTCCCAGACTACCAAGTTAGTACATACAACAAAATGCACATGAATATGAAGATTCTGTACTCCCAGACTACCAAGTTAGTATATAAAACAAAAAGGACATGAATATAAAGATTCTGTAGTTTAAGACTACCAAGTTAGTATATAGAACAAAATGAACATGAATGTGAAGATTCTGTACTCTCAGACTACCAAGTTAATATATACAACAAAACAGAGGTGAATATAAAGATTCTGTACTCCCAGACTACCAAGTTAATATATACAACAAAACAAAGGTGAATATAAAGATTCTGTACACCCAGACTATCAAGTTAATATATAAAATAAAACAGAGGTGAATATAAAGATTCTGTACTCCCAGACTACCAAGTTAATATATACAACAAAACAGACGTGAATATAAAGTTTCTGTACTCCCAGACTATCAAGTTAATATATACAACAAAACAGACGTGAATATAAAGATTCTGTACTCCCCGACTACCAAGTTAATATATACAACAAAACAGCAGTGAATACAAATATTCTGTACTCCAAGACTAACAAGTAAATATATACAACAAAACAGAGGTGAATATGAAGATTCTGTACTCCCAGACTACCAAGTTAACATATACAACAAAACAGAGGTGAATATAAAGATTCTGTACTCCCAGACTACCAAGTTAATATATACAACAAAACAGAGGTGAATACAAAGATTCTATACACCCAGACTACCAAGTTAATATATACAACAAAACAGACGTGAATATAAAGTTTCTGTACTCCCAGACTATCAAGTTAATATATACAACAAAACAGACATGAATATAGAGTTTCTGTACTCCCAGACTACCAAGTTAATATATACAACAAAACAGACGTGAATATAAAGTTTCTGTACTCCCAGACTACCAAGTTAATATATACAACAAAACAGACGTGAATATAAAGATTCTATACACCCAGACTACCAAGTTAATATATACAATAAAACAGAGGTGTATATAAAGATTCTGTACTCCCAGACTACCAAGTTAATATATACAACAAAACAAAGGTGTATATAAAGATTCTGTACTCCCAGACTACCAAGTTAATATATACAACAAAACAAAGGTGAATATAAAGATTCTGTACTCCCAGACTACCAAGTTAATATATACAACAAAACAGAGGTGTATATAAAGATTCTGTACTCCCAGACTACCAAGTTAATATATACAACAAAACAAAGGTGAATATAAAGATTCTGTACTCCCAAACTACCAAGTTAATATATACAACAAAACAAAGGTGAATATAAAGATTCTGTACTCCCAGACTACCAAGTTAATATATACAAAAAAACAGAGGTGTATATAAAGATTCTGTACTCCCAGACTACCAAGTTAATATATACAACAAAACAAAGGTGAATATAAGATTCTGTACTCCCAGACTACCAAGTTAATATATAATACAAAACAAAGGTGAATATAAAGATTCTGTACTCCCAGACTACCAAGTTAATATATACTACAAAACAGAGGTGTATATAAAGATTCTGTACTCCCAGACTACCAAGTTAATATATACAACAAAACAAAGGTGAATATAAAGATTCTGTACTCCCAGACTACCAAGTTAATATATACAACCAAAACAAAGGTGAATATAAAGATTCTGTACTCCCAGACTACCAAGTTAATATATACAACAAAACAAAGGTGAATATAAAGATTCTGTGCTCCCAGAGTACCAAGTTCACATATATAACAAAACAAAGGTGAATATAAAGATTCTGTACTCCCAGACTACCAAGTTCACATATACTACAAACCAAAGGTGAATATAAAGATTCTGTACTCCCAGACTACCAAGTTCACATATACAACAAAACAAAGGTGAATATAAAGATTCTGTACTCCCAGACTACCAAGTTCACATATACAACAAAACAAAGGTGAATATAAAGATTCTGTACTCCCAGAATACCAAGATCACATATACAACAAAACAGAGGTGAATATAAAGATTCTGTACTCCCAGACTACCAAGTTCACATATACAACAAAACAGAGGTGAATATAAAGATTCTGTACTCCCAGACTACCAAGTTAATATATACAAAAAAACAGAGGTGTATATAAAGATTCTGTACTCCCAGACTACCAAGTTAATATATACAACAAAACAAAGGTGAATATAAGATTCTGTACTCCCAGACTACCAAGTTAATATATAATACAAAACAAAGGTGAATATAAAGATTCTGTACTCCCAGACTACCAAGTTAATATATACAACAAAACAGAGGTGAATATAAAGATTCTGTACTCCCAGACTACCTAGTTAATATATACAACAAAACCGAGGTGAATATAAAGATTCTGTACTCCCAGACTATCAAGTTAATATATACAATAAAACAGACGTGAATATAAAGATTCTATACACCCAGACTACCAACTTAATATATACAACAAAACAGATGTGAATATAAAGATTCTGTACAGCCAGACTACCAAGTTAATAAATACAACAAAACAGAGGTGAATATAAAGATTCTGTACTCCCAGACTACCAAGTTAATATATACAACAAAACAGACGTGAATATAAAGATTCTGTACTCCCAGACTACCAAGTTAATATATACAACAAAACAGACGTGAATATAAAGATTCTGTACTCCCAGACTAGCAAGTTAATATATACAACAAAACAGAGGTGTATATAAAGATTCTGTACTCCCAGACTACGAAGTTAATATATACAACAAAACAGAGGTGAATATAAAGATTCTGTACTCCCAGACTACCAAGTTAGTACATACAACAAAATGCACATGAATATGAAGATTCTGTACTCCCAGACTACCAAGTTAGTATATAAAACAAAATGGACATGAATATACAGATTCTGTACTCCCAGACTACCAAGTTAATATATACTACAAAACAGCGGTGAATACAAATATTCTGTACTCCCAGACAAACAAGTTAATATATACAACAAAACAGAGGTGAATATGAAGATTCTGTACTCCCAGACTACCAAGTTAACATATACAACAAAACAGAGGTGAATATAAAGATTCTGTACTTCCAGACTACCAAGTTAATATATACAACAAAACAGACGTGAATACAAAGATTCTATACACCCAGACTACCAAGTTAATATATACAACAAAACAGACGTGAATATAAATTTTCTGTACTCCCAGACAACCAATTTAATATATACAACAAAACTGACGTGAATATAGACTTTCTGTACTCCCAAACTACCAAGTTAATATATACAACAAAACAGACATGAATATAAAGTTTCTGTACACCCAGACTACAAACTTAATATATACAACAAAACAGACGTGAATATAAAGTTTCTGTACTCCCAGACTACGAAGTTAATATATACAACAAAACAGAGGTGAATATAAAGATTCTGTACTCCCGGACTACCAAGTTAGTACATACAACAAAATGCACATGAATATGAAGATTCTGTACTCCCAGAATACCAAGTTAGTATATAAAACAAAAAGGACATGAATATAAAGATTCTGTAGTTTAAGACTACCAAGTTAGTATATAGAACAAAATAAACATGAATGTGAAGATTCTGTACTCTCAGACTACCAAGTTAATATATACAACAAAACAGAGGTGAATATAAAGATTCTGTACACCCAGACTACCAAGTTAATATATACAACAAAACAAAGGTGAATATAAAGATTCTGTACACCCAGACTATCAAGTTAATATATACAATAAAACAGAGGTGAATATAAAGATTCTGTACTCCCAGACTACCAAGTTAACATATACAACAAAACAGAGGTAAATATAAATATTCTGTATTCCTAGACTACCAAGTAAATATATATATACAACAAAACAGACGTGAATATAAAGTTTCTGTACTCCCAGACTACTAGTTAATATATACAAAAAACAGATGTGAATATAAAGTTTCTGTACTCCCAGACTACTAGTTAATATAAACAAAAAACAGATGTGAATATAAAGTTTCTGTACTCCCAGACTATCAAGTTATAATATACAACAAAACAGACGTGAATATAAGGTTTCTGTACTCCCAGACTACGAAGTTAATATATACAAAAAAACAGAGGTGAATATAAAGATTCTGTACTCCCAGACTACCAAGTTAGTACATACAACAAAATGCACATGAATATGAAGATTCTGTACTCCCAGACTACCAAGTTATTATGTAAAACAAAATGGACATGAACATAAATATTCCGTAGTTTAAGACTACCAAGTTAGTATATAGAACAAAATGAACATGAATGTGAAGCTTCTGTACTCTCAGACTAACAAGTTAATATATACAACAAAACAGAGGTGAATATAAAGATTCTGTACTCACAGACTACCAAGTTAATATATACAAATAACAGAGGTGAATATAAAGATTCTGTACTCCCAGACTACCAAGTTAATATATACAACAAATCACAGGTGAATATAAAGATTCTGTACTCCCAGGCTACCAAGTTAATATATACAACAAAACAGACGTGAATATAAAGATTCTGTACTCCTAGACTACCAACTTAATATATACAACAAAACAGAGGTGAATATAAAGATTCTGTACTCCCAGACTACCAAGTTAATATATACAACAAAAAAGAGGTGTATATAAATATTCTGTACTCCCAGATTACCAAATTAATATATACAACAACACAGAGTGAATATGAAGATTCTGTACTCCCAGACTACCAAGTTAATATACACAACAAAACAGACGTGAATATAAAGTTTCTGTACACCCAGACTACCAAGTTAATATATACAACAAAACAGAGGGGAATACAAAGATTCTGTACACCCAGACTACCAACATAATATATACAACAAACAAAGGTGAATATAAAGATTCTGTACACCCATACTATCAAGATAATATATATGCAACCCAACACAGGTGAATATAAAGTTTCTGTAGTCCCAGACTACAAACTTAATATATACAAAAAAACAGAGGTGATTATAAACATTCTGTACACCCAGACTACCAAATAAACACTTACAACAAAAAAGAGGTGCATATAAAGAGTCTTTCACCCAGACTACCAAATAAACATGTACAACAAAACAGAGGTGAATATAAAGATTCTGTACACCCAGACTACCAAATAAAAATATACAACAAAACAAAGGTGAATATAAAGATTCTGTACACCCAGACTATCAAGTTAATATATAGTACCAAACACAGGTGAATATAAAGTTTCTTTACTCCCAGACTACCAACATAATATATACAACAAAATAGAGGTGAATATAAAGATTCTGTACACCCAGACTACCAAGTAAATATATACATTAAAACAAAGGTGAATATAAAGATTCTGTACACCCAGACTACCAACTTAATATACACAACAAAACAATGGTGAATATAAAGATTCTGTACTCCCAGACTACAAACTTAATATATACATCAAAACAGAGGTGAATATAAAGATGCCGTACACCCAGACTACCAAATAAAGATATACAACAAAACAGAGGTGAATATAAATATTCTGTACACCCAAACTACCAAATAAAGATATACAGCAAAACAGAGGTGAATATAAAGATTCTGTACACCCAGACTATCAAGTTAATATATACAACCAAACAGCAGTGAATATAAAGCTTCTGTACTCGCAGACTACCAACTTGATATATGCAACAAAACAGAGGTGAATATAAAGATTCTGTACATTCAAACTACCAAGTTAACATTTACAACAAACAAAGGTGAATATAAAGATTCTGAACACCCAGACTACCAACTTAATATATACAACAAAACAAAGGTGAATATAAAGATTCTGTACACCCAGACTACCAACTTAATATATACAACAAAACAGCCGTCAATATAAAGATTTTCTACTCCCAGACTACCAACTTAATATATGCAACAAAACAGTGGTGAATACAAAGATTCTGTACTCCCAGACTACCAAATTAACATATTCAACAAAACAGAAGTGAATATAAAGTTTCTCTACTCCCAGACTACCAACTTAATATATACAACAAAACAGACGTGAATATAAGGATTCTCCACTCCCAGACTACCAAGTTAATATATACAACAAAACAGAGGTGAATATAAAGATTCTCTACTCCCATATTACCATGTTAACATATACAGCAAAACAGACGTGAATATAAAGATTCTATACTCCCATACTACCATGTTAATATATACAACAAAACAGAGGTGAATATAAAGATTCTCTACTCCCATACTACCATGTTAACATATACAGCAAAACAGAGGTGAATACAAAGATTCTCTACTCCCAGACTACAAAGTTAATATATACTACAAAACACAGGTGAATATAAAGATTCTCTACTCCCAGACTACAAAGTTAATATATACTACAAAACAGACGTGAATATAAAGGTTCTGTACATCCAGACTACCAAGTTACTATATACAACAAAACAAAGGTGAATATAAAGATTCTGTACTCCCAGACTACCAAGTTAATATATACTACAAAACAGAGGTGAATATAAAGATTCTCTACTCCCAGAGTACAAAGTTAATATATACTACAAAACAGACGTGAATATAAAGGTTCTGTACATCCAGACTACCAAGTTAATATATACAACAAAACAAAGGTGAATATAAAGATTCTGTACTCCCAGACTACCAAGTTAATATATACAACAAAACAGACGTGAATATAAAGATTCTGTATTCCCAGACTACCAAATAAACATATAGAACAAAACAAGAGGTGAATATGAAGATTCTGTATTCCCAGACTACCAAGTTAATATATACACCAAAACAAAGGTGAATATAAAGATTCTGTACTCCCAGACTACCAAGTTAATGTATACAACAAAACAGAGGTGACGATAGAGATTCTGTACTCCAAACCTACCAAGATAATATATACAACAAAACAGAGGTGAATATAAAGATTCTCTACTCCCAGACTACAAAGTTAATATATACTACAAAACACAGGTGAATATAAAGATTCTCTACTCCCAGACTACAAAGTTAATATATACTACAAAACAGACGTGAATATATAGGTTCTGTACATCCAGACTACCAAGTTACTATATACAACAAAACAAAGGTGAATATAAAGATTCTGTACTCCCAGACTACCAAGTTAATATATACTACAAAACAGAGGTGAATATAAAGATTCTGTACTCCCAGACTACCAAGTTAATATATACAACAAAACAGACGTAATTATAAAGATTCTGTACTCCCAGACTACCAAGTTAATATATACAACAAAACAGAGGTGAATATAAAGATTCTGTACTCCCAGACTACCAAGTTAATATATACAACAAAACAGAGGTGAATATAAATATTCTGTACTCCCAGACTAGCAAGTTAATATATACAACAAAACAGAGGTGAATATGAAGATTCTGTACTCTCAGACTACCAAGTTAATATATACAACAAAATAGAGGTGAATATAAAGATTCTGTACTCCCAGACTAATAAGTTAATATATTCAACAAAACAGAGGTGAATATAAATATTCTGTACTCCCAGACTAGAAGGTTAATATATACAACAACACAGAGGTGAATATAAAGTTTCTGTACTCACAGATTACCAAGTTAATATATACAACAAAACAGACGTGAATATAAAGTTTCTGTACTCCCAGACTAACAAGTTAATATATACAACAAAACAGACGTGAATATAAAGATTCTGTACTCCCAGACTACCAAGTTAATACATACAACAAAACAGACGTGAATATAAAGTTTCTGTACACCCAGACTACCAAGTTAATATATACAACAAAACAGACGTGAATATAAAGATTCTGTACTCCCAGACTACCAGGTTAATATAATCAACAAAACAGACGTGAATATAAAGATTCCATACACTCAGACTACCAAGTTAATATATACAACAAAACGGACCTGAATATAGAGTTTCTGTACTACCAGACTACCAAGTTAATATATACAACAAAACAGACGTGAATATAAAGTTTCTGTACACCCAGACTACAAACTTAATATATACAACAAAACAGACGTAAATATAAAGTTTCTGTACTCCCAGGCTACGAGGTTAATATATACAACAAAACAGAGGTGAATATAAAGATTCTGTACTCCCATACTACCAAGTTAGTACATACAACAAAATGCACATGAATATGAAGATTCTGTACTCCCAAACTACCAAGTTAGTATATAAAACAAAATGGACATGAATATAAAGATTCTGTAGTTTAAGACTACCAAGTTAGTATATAGAACAAAATGAACATGAATGTGAAGATTCTGTACTCTCAGACTACCTAGTTAATATATACAACAAAACAGAGGTGAATATAAAGATTCTGTACTCCCAGACTACCAAGTTAATATATACAACAAAACAAAGGTGAATATAATGATTCTGTACACCCAGACTATCAAGTTAATATATACAATAAAGCAGACGTGAATATAAAGATTCTGTACTCCCAGACTACCAAGTTAATATATACAACAAAACAGAGGTGTATATAAAGATTCTGTACTCCCAGACTACCAAGTTAATATATACAACAAAACAGAGGTGAATACAAGTATTGTGTACTCCCAGACTAACAAGTTAATATATACAACAAAACAGAGGTGAATATGAAGATTCTGTACTCCCAGACTACCAAGTTAACATATACAACAAAACAGAGGTGAATATAAAGATTCTGTACTCCCAGACTACCAAGTTAATATATACAACAAAACAGACGTGAATACAAAGATTCTATACACCCAGACTACCAAGTTAATATATACAACATAACAGACGTGAATATAAAGTTTCTGTACTCCCAGACTACCAGGTTAATATAATCAACAAAACAGACGTGAATATAAAGTTTCTGTACACCCAGACTACAAACTTAATATATACAACAAAACAGAAGTGAATATAAAGTTTCTGTACTCCCAGACTACCAAGTTAATATATACAACAAAACAGAGGTGAATACAAGTATTGTGTACTCCCAGACTAACAAGTTAATATATACAACAAAACAGACGTGAATATAAAGATTCTGTACTCCCAGACTAGCAAGTTAATATATACAACAAAACAGAGGTGAATATAAATATTCTGTACTCCCAGACTACCAAGTTAAGATATACAACACAGAGATGAATATAAAGATTCTGTACTCCCAGACTACCAAGTTAATATACACGACAAAACAGACGTGAATATAAAGTTTCTGTACACCCAGACTACCAGGTTAATATAATCAACAAAACAGACGTGAATATAAAGTTTCTGTACACCCAGACTACAAACTTAATATATACAACAAAACAGAAGTGAATATAAAGTTTCTGTACTCCCAGACTACGATGTTAATATATACAACAAAACAGAGGTGAATATAAAGATTCTGTACTCCTAGACTACCAATTTAGTAAATACAACAAAATGCACATGAATATGAAGATTCTGTACTCCCAGACTACCAACTTAGTATGTAAAACAAAATGGACATGAATATAAAGATTCTGTAGTTTAAGACTACCAAGTTAGTATATAGAACAAAATGAACATGAATGTGAAGATTCTGTACTCTCAGACTACCAAGTTAATATACACAACAAAAAAGAGGTGAATATAAATATTCTGTATTCCCAGACTAACAAGTTAATATATACAACAAAACAGAGGTGAATATGAAGATTCTGTACTCCCAGACTACCAAGTTAATATATACAACAAAACCGATGTGAATATAAAGATTCTATACACGCAGACTACCAAGTTAATATATACAACAAAACAGACGTGAATATAAAGATTCTATACACCCAGACTACCAAGTTAATATATACAACAAAACAGACGTGAATATAAAGTTTCTGTACTCCCAGACTACCAACTTAATATATACAACAAAACAGAGTTGAATATAAATATTCTGTACTCCCAGACCAACAAGTTAATATATACAACAAAACAGAGGTGAATATGAAGATTCTGTACTCCTAGACTACCAAGTTAACATATACAACAAAACAGAGGTAAATATAAAGATTCTGTACTCCCAGACTACCAAGTTAATATATACAACAAAACAGACGTGAATATAAAGTTTCTGTACTCACAGACTACCAAGTTAATATATACAACAAAACAGACGTGATTATAAAGTTTCTGTACTCCCAGACTATCAAGTCAATATATACAACAAAACAGACGTGAATATAAGGTTTTGTACTCCCAGACCACGAAGTTAATATATACAACAAAACAGAGGTGAATATAAAGATTCTGTACTCCCAGACTACCAAGTTAGTACATACAACAAAATGCACATGAATATGAAGATTCTGTACTCCCAGACTACCAAGTTATTATATAAAACAAAATGGACATGAATATAAAGATTCTGTAGTTTAAGACTACCAAGTTAGTACATAGAACAAAATGAACATGAATGTGAAGATTCTGTACTCTCAGACTAACAAGTTAATATATATACAAAACAGACGTGAATATAAAGATTCTATATACCCAGACTACCAAGTTAATATATACAACAAAACAGACGTGAATATAAAGTTTCTTTACTCCCAGACTACCAAGTTAATATATACAACAAAACAGACGTGAATATCAAGTTTCTGTACTCCCAGACTACCAAGTTAATATATACAACAAAACAGACGTGAATATAAAGATTCTGTACTCCCAGACTACCAAGTTAATATATACAACATAACAGACGTGAATATAAAGTTTCTGTACACCCAGACTACCAAGTTAATATATACAACAAAACGGACGTGAATATAGAGTTTCTGTACTCCCAGACTACCAAGTTAATATATACAACAAAACAGGCATGAATATAAAGTTTCTGTACACCCAAACTACAAACGTAATATATACAACAAAACAGACCTGAATATAAAGTTTCTGTACTCCCAGACTACGAAGTTAATATATACAACAAAACAGAGGTGAATATAAAGATTCTGTACTCCCAGACTACCAAGTTAGTACATACAACAAAATGCACAAGAATATGAAGATTCTGTACTCCCAGACTACCAAGTTAGTATATAAAACAAAATGGACATGAATATAAAGATTCTGTAGTTTAAGACTACCAAGTTAGTATACAGAACAAAATGAACATGAATGTGAAGATTCTGTACTCTCAGACTACCTAGTTAATATATACAACAAAACAGAGGTGAATATAAAGATTCTGTACTCCCAGACTACCAAGTTAATATATACAATAAAACAGACGTGAATATAAAGATTCTGTACTACCAGACTACCAAGTTAATATATACAACAAAACAGAGGTCTATATAAAGATTCTGTACTCCCAGACAACCAAGTTAATATATACAACAAAACAGACGTGAATATAAAGATTCTGTACTCCCAGACTACCAAGTTAATATATACAACAAAACAGAGGTGAATACAAATATTCTGTACTCCCAGACTAACAAGCTAATATATTCAACAAAACAGAGGTGAATATGAAGATTCTGTACTCCCAGACTACCAAGTTAGTACATACAACAAAATGCACATGAATATGAAGATTCTGGACTCCCAGACTACCAAGTTAATATATACAACAAAACAGACGTGAATACAAAGATTCTATACACCCAGACTACCAAGTTAATATATACAACAAAACAGACGTGAATATAAAGTTTCTGTACTCCCAGACTACCAAGTTAATATATACAACAAAACAGACGTGAATATAAAGTTTCTGTACTCCCAGACTACCAAGTTAATATATACAACAAAACAGACGTGAATATAAACATTCTGTACTCCCAGACTAGCAAGTTAATATATACAACAAAACAGAGGTGAATATAAAGATTCTGTACTCCCAGACTACCAAGTTAATATATACAAAAAACAGAGGTGAATATTAATATTCTGTACTCCCAGACTACCAAGTTAATATATATAACACAGCGGTGAATATAAAGATTCTGTACTCAAAGACTACCAAGTTAATATACACGACAAAACAGACGTGAATATAAAGTTTCCGTACACCCAGACTACCAGGTTAATATATACAACAAAACAGACGTGAAAATAAAGATTCTGTACTCCCAGACTACCAGGTTAATATAATAAACAAAACAGACGTGAATATAAAGAATCTATACACCCAGACTACCAAGTTAATATATACAACAAAACGGACGTGAATATAGAGCTTCTGTACTCCCAGACTACAAAGTTAATATATACAACAAAACAGACGTGAATATAAAGTTTCTGTACACCCAGACTACAAACTTAATATATACAACAAAACAGACGTGAATATAAAGTTTCTGTACTCCCAGACTACGAAGTTAATATATACAAAAAAACAGAGGTGAATATAAAGATTCTGTACTCCCAGACTACCAAGTTAGTACATACAACAAAATCCACATGAATATGAAGATTCTGTACTCCCAGACTACCAAGTTAGTATATAAAACAAAATGGACATGAATATACAGATTCTGTACTCCCAGACTACCAAGTTAATATATACTACAAAACAGCGGTGAATACAAATATTCTGTACTCCCAGACTAACAAGTTAATATATACAACAAAACAGAGGTGAATATGAAGATTCTGTACTCCCAGACTACCAAGTTAACATACACAACAAAACAGAGGTGAATATAAAGATTCTGTACTTCCAGACTACCAAGTTAATATATACAACAAAACAGACGTGAATACAAAGATTCTATACACCCAGACTACCAAGTTAATATATACAACAAAACAGACGTGAATATAAATTTTCTGTACTCCCAGACAACCAAGTTAATATATACAACAAAACTGACGTGAATATAGACTTTCTGTACTCCCAGACTACCAAGTTAATATATACAACAAAACAGACATGAATATAAAGTTTCTGTACACCCAGACTACAAACTTAATATATACAACAAAACAGACGTGAATATAAAGTTTCTGTACTCCCAGACTACGAAGTTAATATATACAACAAAACAGAGGTGAATATAAAGATTCTGTACTCCCGGACTACCAAGTTAGTACATACAACAAAATGCACATGAATATTAAGATTCTGTACTCCCAGAATACCAAGTTAGTATATAAAACAAAAAGGACATGAATATAAAGATTCTGTAGTTTAAGACTACCAAGTTAGTATATAGAACAAAATAAACATGAATGTGAAGATTCTGTACTCTCAGACTACCAAGTTAATATATACAACAAAACAAAGGTGAATATAAAGATTCTGTACACCCAGACTATCAAGTTAATATATACAATAAAACAGAGGTGAATATAAAGTTTCTGTACTCCCAGACTATCAAGTTATAATATACAACAAAACAGACGTGAATATAAGGTTTTTGTACTCCCAGACTACGAAGTTAATATATACAAAAAAACAGAGGTGAATTTAAAGATTCTGTACACCCAGACTACCAAATTAGTACATACAACAAAATGCACATGAATATGAAGATTCTGTACTCCCAGACTACCAAGTTTTTATGTAAAACAAAATGGACATGAACATAAATATTCTGTAGTTTAAGACTACCAAGTTAGTATATAGAACAAAATGAACATGAATGTGAAACTTCTGTACTCTCAGACTAACAAGTTAATATATACAACAAACAGAGGTGAATATAAAGATTCTGTACTCCCAGACTACGAAGATAATATATACAACAAAACAGAGGTGAATATAAAGATTCTGTACTCCCGGACTACCAAGTTAGTACATACAACAAAATGCACATGAATATGAAGATTCTGTACTCCCAAACTACCAAGTTAGTATATAAAACAAAATGGACATGAATATAAAGATTCTATAGTTTAAGACTACCAAGTTAGTATATAGAACAAAATGAACATGAATGTGAAGATTCTGTACTCTCAGACTACCTAGTTAATATATACAACAAAACAGAGGTGAATATAAAGATTCTGTACTCCCAGACTACCAAGTTAATATATACAACAAAACAAAGGTGAATATAATGATTCTGTACACCCAGACTATCACGTTAATATATACAATAAAACAGACGTGAATATAAAGATTCTGTACTCCCAGACTACCAAGTTAATATATACAACAAAACAGAGGTGTATATAAAGATTCTGTACTCCCAGACTACCAAGTTAATATATACAACAAAACAGAGGTGAATACAAATATTGTGTACTCCCAGACTAACAAGTTAATATATACAACAAAACAGAGGTGAATATGAAGATTCTGTACTCCCAGACTACCAAGTTAACATATACAACAAAACAGAGGTGAATATAAAGATTCTGTACTCCCAGACTACCAAGTTAATATATACAACAAAACAGACGTGAATACAAAGATTCTATACACCCAGACTACCAAGTTAATATATACAACATAACAGACGTGAATATAAAGTTTCCGTACTCCCAGACTACCAAGTTAATATGTACAACAAAACAGACGTGAATATAAAGATTCTGCACTCCCAGACTAGCAAGTTAATATATACAACAAAACAGAGGTGAATATAAATATTCTGTACTCCCAGACTACCAAGTTAATATACACGACAAAACAGACGTGAATATAAAGTTTCTGTACACCCAGACTACCAGGTTAATATAATCAACAAAACAGACGTGAATATAAAGTTTCTGTACACCCAGACTACAAACTTAATATAGACAACAAAACAGAAGTGAATATAAAGTTTCTGTACTCCCAGACTACGATGTTAATATATACAACAAAACAGAGGTGAATATAAAGATTCTGTACTCCTAGACTACCAATTTAGTAAATACAACAAAATGCACATGAATATGAAGATTCTGTACTCCCAGACTACCAACTTAGTATGTAAAACAAAATGGACATGAATATAAAGATTCTGTAGTTTAAGACTACCAAGTTAGTATATAGAACAAAATGAACATGAATGTGAAGATTCTGTACTCTCAGACTACCAAGTTAATATACACAACAAAAAAGAGGTGAATATAAATATTCTGTATTCCCAGACTAACAAGTTAATATATACAACAAAACAGAGGTGAATATGAAGATTCTGTACTCCCAGACTACCAAGTTAATATATACAACAAAACCGATGTGAATATAAAGATTCTATACACGCAGACTACCAAGTTAATATATACAACAAAACAGACGTGAATATAAAGATTCTATACACCCAGACTACCAAGTTAATATATACAACAAAACAGACGTGAATATAAAGTTTCTGTACTCCCAGACTACCAACTTAATATATACAACAAAACAGAGGTGAATATAAATATTCTGTACTCCCAGACCAACAAGTTAATATATACAACAAAACAGAGGTGAATATGAAGATTCTGTACTCCTAGACTACCAAGTTAACATATACAACAAAACAGCGGTAAATATAAAGATTCTGTACTCCCAGACTACCAAGTTAATATATACAACAAAACAGACGTGAATATAAAGTTTTTGTACTCACAGACTACCAAGTTAATATATACAACAAAACAGACGTGATTATAAAGTTTCTGTACTCCCAGACTATCAAGTCAATATATACAACAAAACAGACGAGAATATAAGGTTTCTGTACTCCCAGACCACGAAGTTAATATATACAACAAAACAGAGGTGAATATAAAGATTCTGTACTCCCAGACTACCAAGTTAGTACATACAACAAAATGCACATGAATATGAAGATTCTGTACTCCCAGACTACCAAGTTATTATATAAAACAAAATGGACATGAATATAAAGATTCTGTAGTTTAAGACTACCAAGTTAGTACATAGAACAAAATGAACATGAATGTGAAGATTCTGTACTCTCAGACTAACAAGTTAATATATACAACAAAACAGACGTGAATATAAAGATTCTATACACCCAGACTACCAAGTTAATATATACAACAAAACAGACGTGAATATAAAGTTTCTTTACTCCCAGACTACCAAGTTAATATATACAACAAAACAGACGTGAATATCAAGTTTCTGTACTCCCAGACTACCAAGTTAATATATACAACAAAACAGACGTGAATATAAAGATTCTGTACTCCCAGACTACCAAGTTAATATATACAACATAACAGACGTGAATATAAAGTTTCTGTACACCCAGACTACCAAGTTAATATATACAACAAAACGGACGTGAATATAGAGTTTCTGTACTCCCAGACTACCAAGTTAATATATACAACAAAACAGGCATGAATATAAAGTTTCTGTACACCCAAACTACAAACGTAATATATACAACAAAACAGACCTGAATATAAAGTTTCTGTACTCTCAGACTACGAAGTTAATATATACAACAAAACAGAGGTGAATATAAAGATTCTGTACTCCCAGACTACCAAGTTAGTACATACAACAAAATGCACAAGAATATGAAGATTCTGTACTCCCAGACTACCAAGTTAGTATATAAAACAAAATGGACATGAATATAAAGATTCTGTAGTTTAAGACTACCAAGTTAGTATACAGAACAAAATGAACATGAATGTGAAGATTCTGTACTCTCAGACTACCTAGTTAATATATACAACAAAACAGAGGTGAATATAAAGATTCTGTACTCCCAGACTACCAAGTTAATATATACAATAAAACAGACGTGAATATAAAGATTCTGTACTCCCAGACTACCAAGTTAATATATACAACAAAACAGAGGTCTATATAAAGATTCTGTACTCCCAGACAACCAAGTTAATATATACAACAAAACAGACGTGAATATAAAGATTCTGTACTCCCAGACTACCAAGTTAATATATACAACAAAACAGAGGTGAATACAAATATTCTGTACTCCCAGACTAACAAGCTAATATATTCAACAAAACAGAGGTGAATATGAAGATTCTGTACTCCCAGACTACCAAGTTAGTACATACAACAAAATGCACATGAATATGAAGATTCTGGACTCCCAGACTACCAAGTTAATATATACAACAAAACAGACGTGAATACAAAGATTCTATACACCCAGACTACCAAGTTAATATATACAACAAAACAGACGTGAATATAAAGTTTCTGTACTCCCAGACTACCAAGTTAATATATACAACAAAACAGACGTGAATATAAAGTTTCTGTACTCCCAGACTACCAAGTTAATATATACAACAAAACAGACGTGAATATAAACATTCTGTACTCCCAGACTAGCAAGTTAATATATACAACAAAACAGAGGTGAATATAAAGATTCTGTACTCCCAGACTACCAAGTTAATATATACAAAAAACAGAGGTGAATATAAATATTCTGTACTCCCAGACTACCAAGTTAATATATATAACACAGCGGTGAATATAAAGATTCTGTACTCAAAGACTACCAAGTTAATATACACAACAAAACAGACGTGAATATAAAGTTTCCGTACACCCAGACTACCAGGTTAATATATACAACAAAACAGACGTGAAAATAAAGATTCTGTACTCCCAGACTACTAGGTTAATATAATAAACAAAACAGACGTGAATATAAAGAATCTATACACCCAGACTACCAAGTTAATATATACAACAAAACGGACGTGAATATAGAGCTTCTGTACTCCCAGACTACAAAGTTAATATATACAACAAAACAGACGTGAATATAAAGTTTCTGTACACCCAGACTACAAACTTAATATATACAACAAAACAGACGTGAATATAAAGTTTCTGTACTCCCAGACTACGAAGTTAATATATACAAAAAAACAGAGGTGAATATAAAGATTCTGTACTCCCAGACTACCAAGTTAGTACATACAACAAAATCCACATGAATATGAAGATTCTGTACTCCCAGACTACCAAGTTAGTATATAAAACAAAATGGACATGAATATACAGATTCTGTACTCCCAGACTACCAAGTTAATATATACTACAAAACAGCGGTGAATACAAATATTCTGTACTCCCAGACTAACAAGTTAATATATACAACAAAACAGAGGTGAATATGAAGATTCTGTACTCCCAGACTAGCAAGTTAACATACACAACAAAACAGAGGTGAATATAAAGATTCTGTACTTCCAGACTACCAAGTTAATATATACAACAAAACAGACGTGAATACAAAGATTCTATACACCCAGACTACCAAGTTAATATATACAACAAAACAGACGTGAATATAAATTTTCTGTACTCCCAGACAACCAAGTTAATATATACAACAAAACTGACGTGAATATAGACTTTCTGTACTCCCAGACTACCAAGTTAATATATACAACAAAACAGACATGAATATAAAGTTTCTGTACACCCAGACTACAAACTTAATATATACAACAAAACAGACGTGAATATAAAGTTTCTGTACTCCCAGACTACGAAGTTAATATATACAACAAAACAGAGGTGAATATAAAGATTCTGTACTCCCGGACTACCAAGTTAGTACATACAACAAAATGCACATGAATATGAAGATTCTGTACTCCCAGAATACCAAGTTAGTATATAAAACAAAAAGGACATGAATATAAAGATTCTGTAGTTTAAGACTACCAAGTTAGTATATAGAACAAAATAAACATGAATGTGAAGATTCTGTACTCTCAGATTACCAAGTTAATATATACAACAAAACAAAGGTGAATTAAAGATTCTGTACACCCAGACTATCAAGTTAATATATACAATAAAACAGAGGTGAATATAAAGTTTCTGTACTCCCAGACTATCAAGTTATAATATACAACAAAACAGACGTGAATATAAGGTTTCTGTACTCCCAGACTACGAAGTTAATATATACAAAAAAACAGAGGTGAATATAAAGATTCTGTACACCCAGACTACCAAGTTAGTACATACAACAAAATGCACATGAATATGAAGATTCTGTACTCCCAGACTACCAAGTTTTTATGTAAAACAAAATGGACATGAACATAAATATTCTGTAGTTTAAGACTACCAAGTTAGTATATAGAACAAAATGAACATGAATGTGAAACTTCTGTACTCTCAGACTAACAAGTTAATATATACAACAAACAGAGGTGAATATAAAGATTCTGTACTCCCAGACTACCAGGTTAATATACAAATAACAGAGGTGAATATAAAGATTCTGTACTCCCAGACTACCAAGTTAATATATACAACAAAACACAGGTGAATATAAAGATTCTGTACTCCCAGGCTACCAAGTTAATATATACAACAAAACAGACAGAATATAAAGATTCTGTACTCCTAGACTACCAACTTAATATATACAACAAAACAGAGGTGAATATAAAGATTCTGTACTCCCAGACTACCAAGTTAATATATACAACAAAACAGAGGTGTATATAAATATTCTGTACTCCCAGACTACCAAATTAATATATACAACAACACAGAGTGAATATGAAGATTCTGTACTCCCAGACTACCAAGTTAATATACACAACAAAACAGACGTGAATATAAAGTTTCTGTACACCCAGACTACCAAGTTAATATATACAACAAAACAGAGGGGAATACAAAGATTCTGTACACCCAGACTACCAACATAATATATACAACAAACAAAGGTGAATATAAAGATTCTGTACACCCATACTATCAAGATAATATATATGCAACCTAACACAGGTGAATATAAAGTTTCTGTAGTCCCAGACTACAAACTTAATATATACAAAAAAACAGAGGTGATTATAAACATTCTGTACACCCAGACTACCAAATAAACATTTACAACAAAAAAGAGGTGCATATAAAGAGTCTTTCACCCAGACTACCAAATAAACATGTACAACAAAACAGAGGTGAATATAAAGATTCTGTACACCCAGACTACCAAATAAAAATATACAACAAAACAAAGCTGAATATAAAGATTCTGTACACCCAGACTATCAAGTTAATATATAGTACCAAACACAGGTGAATATAAAGTTTCTGTACTCCCAGACTACCAACATAATATATACAACAAAATAGAGGTGAATATAAAGATTCTGTACACCCAGACTACCAAGTAAATATATACATTAAAACAAAGGTGAATATAAAGATTCTGTACACCCAGACTACCAACTTAATATACACAACAAAACAATGGTGAATATAAAGATTCTGTACTCCCAGTCTACAAACTTAATATATACATCAAAACAGAGGTGAATATAAAGATTCCGTACACCCAGACTACCAAATAAAGATATACAACAAAACAGAGGTGAATATAAATATTCTGTACACCCAAACTACCAAATAAAGATATACAACAAAACAGAGGTGAATATAAAGATTCTGTACACCCAGACTATCAAGTTAATATATACAACCAAACAGCAGTGAATATAAAGCTTCTGTACTCGCAGACTACCAACTTGATATATGCAACAAAACAGAGGTGAATATAAAGAATCTTTACATTCAAACTACCAAGTTAACATTTACAACAAACAAAGGTGAATATAAAGATTCTGAACACCCAGACTACCAACTTAATATATACAACAAAACAAAGGTGAATATAAAGATTCTGTACACCCAGACTACCAACTTAATATATACAACAAAACAGACGTCAATATAAAGATTTTCTACTCCCAGACTACCAACTTAATATATGCAACAAAACAGTGGTGAATACAAAGATTCTGTACTCCCAGACTACCAAATTAACATATTCAACAAAACAGAAGTGAATATAAAGTTTCTCTACTCCCAGACTACCAACTTAATATATACAACAAAACAGACGTGAATATAAGGATTCTCCACTCCCAGACTACCAAGTTAATATATACAACAAAACAGAGGTGAATATAAAGATTCTCTACTCCCATACTACCATGTTAACATATACAGCAAAACAGACGTGAATATAAAGATTCTATACTCCCATACTACCATGTTAATAAATACAACAAAACAGAGGTGAATATAAAGATTCTCTACTCCCATACTACCATGTTAACATATACAGCAAAACAGAGGTGAATACAAAGATTCTCTACTCCCAGACTACAAAGTTAATATATACTACAAAACAGAGGTGAATATAAAGATTCTCTACTCCCAGACTACAAAGTTAATATATACTACAAAACAGACGTGAATATAAAGGTTCTGTACATCCAGACTACCAAGTTACTATATACAACAAAACAAAGGTGAATATAAAGATTCTGTACTCCCAGACTACCAAGTTAATATATACTACAAAACAGAGGTGAATATAGAGATTCTCTACTCCCAGACTACAAAGTTAATATATACTACAAAACAGACGTGAATATAAAGGTTCTGTACATACAGACTACCAAGTTAATATATACAACAAAACAAAGGTGAATATAAAGATTCTGTACTCCCAGACTACCAAGTTAATATATACAACAAAACAGACGTGAATATAAAGATTCTGTATTCCCAGACTACCAAATAAACATATAGAACAAAACAAGAGGTGAATATGAAGATTCTGTATTCCCAGACTACCAAGTTAATATATACAACAAAACAAAGGTGAATATAAAGATTCTGTACTCCCAGACTACCAAGTTAATGTATACAACAAAACAGAGGTGACGATAAAGATTCTGTACTCCAAACCTACCAAGATAATATATACAACAAAACAGAGGTGAATATAAAGATTCTGTACTCCCAGACTACCAAGTTAATATATACAACAAAACAGACGTAATTATAAAGATTCTGTACTCCCAGACTACCAAGTTAATATATACAACAAAACAGAGGTGAATATAAAGATTCTGTACTCACAGACTACCAAGTTAACATATACAACAAAACAGAGGTGAATATAAATATTCTGTACTCCCAGACTAGCAAGTTAATATATACAACAACACAGAGGTGAATATGAAGATTCTGTACTCCCAGACTACCAAGTTAATATATAAACAAAACAGAGGTGAATATAAAAATTCTGTACTCCCAGACTAGCAAGTTAATATATACAACAAAACAGAGGTGAATATGAAGATTCTGTACTCTCAGACTACCAAGTTAATATATACAACAAAACAGAGGTGAATATAAAGATTCTGTACTCCCAGACTAATAAGTTAATATATACAACAAAACAGAGGTGAATATAAATATTCTGTACTCCCAGACTAGAAGGTTAATATATACAACAACACAGAGGTGAATATAAAGTTTCTGTACTCACAGATTACCAAGTTAATATATACAACAAAACAGACGTGAATATAAAGTTTCTGTACTCCCAGACTACCAAGTTAATATATACAACAAAACAGACGTGAATATAAAGATTCTGTACTCCCAGACTACCAAGTTAATATATACAACAAAACAGACGTGAATATAAAGTTTCTGTACACCCAGACTACCAAGTTAATATATACAACAAAACAGACGTGAATATAAAGATTCTGTACTCCCAGACTACCAGGTTAATATAATCAACAAAACAGACGTGAATATAAAGATTCCATACACCCAGACTACCAAGTTAATATATACAACAAAACGGACGTGAATATAGAGTTTCTGTACTACCAGACTACCAAGTTAATATATACAACAAAACAGACGTGAATATAAAGTTTCTGTACACCCAGACTACAAACTTAATATATACAACAAAACAGACGTAAATATAAAGTTTCTGTACTCCCAGACTACGAGGTTAATATATACAACAAAACAGAGGTGAATATAAAGATTCTGTACTCCCAGACTACCAAGTTAGTACATACAAACAAATGCACATGAATATGAAGATTCTGTACTCCCAAACTACCAAGTTAGTATATAAAACAAAATGGACATGAATATAAAGATTCTGTAGTTTAAGACTACCAAGTTAGTATATAGAACAAAATGAACATGAATGTGAAGATTCTGTACTCTCAGACTACCTAGTTAATATATACAACAAAACAGAGGTGAATATAAAGATTCTGTACTCCCAGACTACCAAGTTAATATATACAACAAAACAAAGGTAAATATAATGATTCTGTACACCCAGACTATCAAGTTAATATATACAATAAAACAGACGTGAATATAAAGATTCTGTACTCCCAGACTACCAAGTTAATATATACAACAAAACAGAGGTGTATATAAAGATTCTGTACTCCCAGACTACCAAGTTAATATATACAACAAAACAGAGGTGAATACAAATATTGTGTACTCCCAGACTAACAAGTTAATATATACAACAAAACAGAGGTGAATATGAAGATTCTGTACTCCCAGACTACCAAGTTAACATATACAACAAAACAGAGGTGAATATAAAGATTCTGTACTCCCAGACTACCAAGTTAATATATACAACAAAACAGACGTGAATACAAAGATTCTATACACCCAGACTACCAAGTTAATATATACAACATAACAGACGTGAATATAAAGTTTCTGTACTCCCAGACTACCAAGTTAATATATACAACAAAACAGACGTGAATATAAAGATTCTGTACTCCCAGACTAGCAAGTTAATATATACAACAAAACAGAGGTGAATATAAATATTCTGTACTCCCAGACTACCAAGTTAAGATATACAACACAGAGATGAATATAAAGATTCTGTACTCCCAGACTACCAAGTTAATATACACGACAAAACAGACGTGAATATAAAGTTTCTCTACACCCAGACTACCAGGTTAATATAATCAACAAAACAGACGTGAATATAAAGTTTCTGTACACCCAGACTACAAACTTAATATATACAACAAAACAGAAGTGAATATAAAGTTTCTGTACTCCCAGACTACGATGTTAATATATACAACAAAACAGAGGTGAATATAAAGATTCTGTACTCCTAGACTACCAATTTAGTAAATACAACAAAATGCATATGAATATGAAGATTCTGTACTCCCAGACTACCAAGTTAATATACACAACAAAAAAGAGGTGAATATAAATATTCTGTATTCCCAGACTAACAAGTTAATATATACAACAAAACAGAGGTGAATATGAAGATTGTGTACTCCCAGACTACCAAGTTAACATATACAACAAAACAGAGGTGAATATAAAGATTCTGTACTCCCAGACTACCAAGTTAATATATACAACAAAACAGAGGTGAATATAAAGATTCTATACACGCAGACTACCAAGTTAATATATACAACAAAACAGACGTGAATATAAAGATTCTATACACCCAGACTACCAAGTTAATATATACAACAAAACAGACGTGAATATAAAGTTTCTGTACTCCCAGACTACCAACTTAATATATACAACAAAACAGAGGTGAATATAAATATTCTGTACTCCCAGACCAACAAGTTAATATATACAACAAAACAGAGGTGAATATGAAGATTCTGTACTCCTAGACTACCATGTTAACATATACAACAAAACAGAGGTAAATATAAAGATTCTGTACTCCCAGACTACCAAGTTAATATATACAACAAAACAGACGTGAATATAAAGTTTCTGTACTCACAGACTACCAAGTTAATATATACAACAAAACAGACGTGATTATAAAGTTTCTGTACTCCCAGACTATCAAGTCAATATATACAACAAAACAGACGTGAATATAAGGTTTCTGTACTCCCAGACCACGAAGTTAATATATACAACAAAACAGAGGTGAATATAAAGATTCTGTACTCCCAGACTACCAAGTTAGTACATACAACAAAATGCACATGAATATGAAGATTCTGTACTCCCAGACTACCAAGTTATTATATAAAACAAAATGGACATGAATATAAAGATTCTGTAGTTTAAGACTACCAAGTTAGTACATAGAACAAAATGAACATGAATGTGAAGATTCTGTACTCTCAGACTAACAAGTTGATATATACAACAAAACAGACGTGAATATAAAGATTCTATACACCCAGACTACCAAGTTAATATATACAACAAAACAGACGTGAATATAAAGTTTCTTTACTCCCAGACTACCAAGTTAATATATACAACAAAACAGACGTGAATATCAAGTTTCTGTACTCCCAGACTACCAAGTTAATATATACAACAAAACAGACGTGAATATAAAGATTCTGTACTCCCAGACTACCAAGTTAATATATACAACATAACAGACGTGAATATAAAGTTTCTGTACACCCAGACTACCAAGTTAATATATACAACAAAACGGACGTGAATATAGAGTTTCTGTACTCCCAGACTACCAAGTTAATATATACAACAAAACAGGCATGAATATAAAGTTTCTGTACACCCAAACTACAAACGTAATATATACAACAAAACAGACCTGAATATAAAGTTTCTGTACTCCCAGACTACGAAGTTAATATATACAACAAAACAGAGGTGAATATAAAGATTCTGTACTCCCAGACTACCAAGTTAGTACATACAACAAAATGCACAAGAATATGAAGATTCTGTACTCCCAGACTACCAAGTTAGTATATAAAACAAAATGGACATGAATATAAAGATTCTGTAGTTTAAGACTACCAAGTTAGTATACAGAACAAAATGAACATGAATGTGAAGATTCTGTACTCTCAGACTACCTAATTAATATATACAACAAAACAGAGGTGAATATAAAGATTCTGTACTCCCAGACTACCAAGTTAATATATACAATAAAACAGACGTGAATATAAAGATTCTGTACTCCCAGACTACCAAGTTAATATATACAACAAAACAGAGGTCTATATAAAGATTCTGTACTCCCAGACAACCAAGTTAATATATACAACAAAACAGACGTGAATATAAAGATTCTGTACTCCCAGACTACCAAGTTAATATATACAACAAAACAGAGGTGAATACAAATATTCTGTACTCCCAGACTAACAAGCTAATATATTCAACAAAACAGAGGTGAATATGAAGATTCTGTACTCCCAGACTACCAAGTTAGTACATACAACAAAATGCACATGAATATGAAGATTCTGTACTCCCAGACTACCAAGTTAATATATACAACAAAACAGACGTGAATACAAAGATTCTATACACCCAGACTACCAAGTTAATATATACAACAAAACAGACGTGAATATAAAGTTTCTGTACTCCCAGACTACCAAGTTAATATATACAACAAAACAGACGTGAATATAAAGTTTCTGTACTCCCAGACTACCAAGTTAATATATACAACAAAACAGACGTGAATATAAAGATTCTGTACTCCCAGACTAGCAAGTTAATATATACAACAAAACAGCGGTGAATATAAAGATTCTGTACTCAAAGACTACCAAGTTAATATACACGACAAAACAGACGTGAATATAAAGTTTCCGTACACCCAGACTACCAGGTTAATATATACAACAAAACAGACGTGAAAATAAAGATTCTGTACTCCCAGACTACCAGGTTAATATAATAAACAAAACAGACGTGAATATAAAGAATCTATACACCCAGACTACCAAGTTAATATATACAACAAAACGGCCGTGAATATAGAGCTTCCGTACTCCCAGACTACAAAGTTAATATATACAACAAAACAGACGTGAATATAAAGTTTCTGTACACCCAGACTACAAACTTAATATATACAACAAAACAGACGTGAATATAAAGTTTCTGTACTCCCAGACTACGAAGTTAATATATACAAAAAAACAGAGGTGAATATAAAGATTCTGTACTCCCAGACTACCAAGTTAGTACATACAACAAAATCCACATGAATATGAAGATTCTGTATTCCCAGACTACCAAGTTAGTATATAAAACAAAATGGACATGAATATACAGATTCTGTACTCCCAGACTACCAAGTTAATATATACTACAAAACAGCGGTGAACACAAATATTCTGTACTCCCAGACTAACAAGTTAATATATACAACAAAACAGAGGTGAATATGAAGATTCTGTACTCCCAGACTACCAAGTTAACATATACAACAAAACAGAGGTGAATATAAAGATTCTGTACTTCCAGACTACCAAGTTAATATATACAACAAAACAGACGTGAATACAAAGATTCTATACACCCAGACTACCAAGTTAATATATACAACAAAACAGACGTGAATATAAATTTTCTGTACTCCCAGACAACCAAGTTAATATATATAACAAAACTGACGTGAATATAGACTTTCTGTACTCCCAGACTACCAAGTTAATATATACAACAAAACAGACATGAATATAAAGTTTCTGTACACCCAGACTACAAACTTAATATATACAACAAAACAGACGTGAATATAAAGTTTCTGTACTCCCAGACTACGAAGTTAATATATACAACAAAACAGAGGTGAATATAAAGATTCTGTACTCCCGGACTACCAAGTTAGTACATACAACAAAATGCACATGAATATGAAGATTCTGTACTCCCAGAATACCAAGTTAGTATATAAAACAAAAAGGACATGAATATAAAGATTCTGTAGTTTAAGACTACCAAGTTAGTATATAGAACAAAATAAACATGAATGTGAAGATTCTGTACTCTCAGACTACCAAGTTAATATATACAACAAAACAAAGGTGAATATAAAGATTCTGTACACCCAGACTATCAAGTTAAAATATACAATAAAACAGAGGTGAATATAAAGATTCTGTACTCCCAGACTACCAAGTTAACATATACAACAAAACAGAGGTGAATATAAAGTTTCTGTACTCCCAGACTATCAAGTTATAATATACAACAAAACAGACGTGAATATAAGGTTTCTGTACTCCCAGACTACGAAGTTAATATATACAAAAAAACAGAGGTGAATATAAAGATTCTGTACACCCAGACTACCAAGTTAGTACATACAACAAAATGCACATGAATATGAAGATTCTGTACTCCCAGACTACCAAGTTTTTATGTAAAACAAAATGGACATGAACATAAATATTCTGTAGTTTAAGACTACCAAGTTAGTATATAGAACAAAATGAACATGAATGTGAAACTTCTGTACTCTCAGACTAACAAGTTAATATATACAACAAACAGAGGTGAATATAAAGATTCTGTACTCCCAGACTACCAGGTTAATATATACAAATAACAGAGGTGAATATAAAGAATCTGTACTCCCAGACTACCAAGTTAATATATACAACAAAACACAGGTGAATATAAAGATTCTGTACTCCCAGGCTACCAAGTTAATATATACAACAAAACAGACAGAATATAAAGAGTCTGTACTCCTAAACTACCAACTTAATATATACAACAAAACAGAGGTGAATATAAAGATTCTGTACTCCCAGACTACCAAGTTAATATATACAACAAAACAGAGGTGTATATAAATATTCTGTACTCCCAGACTACCAAATTAATATATACAACAACACAGAGTGAATATGAAGATTCTGTACTCCCAGACTACCAAGTTAATATACACAACAAAACAGACGTGAATATAAAGTTTCTGTACACCCAGACTACCAAGTTAATATATACAACAAAACAGAGGGGAATACAAAGATTCTGTACACCCAGACTACCAACATAATATATACAACAAACAAAGGTGAATATAAAGATTCTGTACACCCATACTATCAAGATAATATATATGCAACCTAACACAGGTGAATATAAAGTTTCTGTAGTCCCAGACTACAAACTTAATATATACAAAAAAACAGAGGTGATTATAAACATTCTGTACACCCAGACTACCAAATAAACATTTACAACAAAACAGAGGTGAATATAAAGATTCTGTACACCCAGACTACCAAATAAAAATATACAACAAAACAAAGCTGAATATAAAGATTCTGTACACCCAGACTATCAAGTTAATATATAGTACCAAACACAGGTGAATATAAAGTTTCTGTACTCCCAGCCTACCAACTTAATATATATAACAAAATAGAGGTGAATATAAAGATTCTGTACACCCAGACTACCAAGTAAATATATACATTAAAACAAAGGTGAATATAAAGATTCTGTACACCCAGACTACCAACTTAATATACACAACAAAACAATGGTGAATATAAAGATTCTGTACTCCCAGACTACAAACTTAATATATACATCAAAACAGAGGTGAATATAAAGATTCCGTACACCCAGACTACCAAATAAAGATATACAACAAAACAGAGGTGAATATAAATATTCTGTACACCCAAACTACCAAATAAAGATATACAACAAAACGGAGGTGAATATAAAGATTCTGTACACCCAGACTATCAACTTAATATATACAACCAAACAGCGGTGAATATAACGCTTCTGTACTCGCAGACTACCAACTTGATATATGCAACAAAACAGAGGTGAATATAAAGATTCTGTACATTCAAACTACCAAGTTAACATATACAACAAACAAAGGTGAATATAAAGATTCTGAACACCCAGACTACCAACTTAATATATACAACAAAACAAAGGTGAATATAAAGATTCTGTACACCCAGACTACCAACTTAATATATACAACAAAACAGACGTCAATATAAAGATTTTCTACTCCCAGACTACCAACTTAATATATGCAACAAAACAGTGGTGAATACAAAGATTCTGTACTCCCAGACTACCAAATTAACATATTCAACAAAACAGAAGTGAATATAAAGTTTCTCTACTCCCAGACTACCAACTTAATATATACAACAAAACAGACGTGAATATAAGGATTCTCCACTCCCAGACTACCAAGTTAATATATACAACAAAACAGAGGTGAATATAAAGATTCTCTACTCCCATACTACCATGTTAATATATACAGCAAAACAGAGGTGAATATAAAGATTCTCTACTCCCATACTACCATGTTAAAATATACAGCAAAACAGACGTGAATATAAAGATTCTATACTCCCATACTACCATGTTAATATATACAACAAAACAGAGGTGAATATAAAGATTCTCTACTCCCATACGACCATGTTAACATATACAGCAAAACAGAGGTGAATACAAAGATTCTCTACTCCCAGACTACAAAGTTAATATATACTACAAAACAGAGGTGAATATAAAGATTCTCTACTCCCAGACTACAAAGTTCATATATACTACAAAACAGACGTGAATATAAAGGTTCTGTACATCGAGACTACCAAGTTAATATATACAACAAAACAAAGGTGAATATAAAGATTCTGTACTCCCAGACTACCAAGTTAATATATACAACAAAACACACGTGAATATAAAGATTCTGTACTCCCAGACTACCAAGTTAATATATACAACAAAACAAAGGTGAATATAAAGATTCTGTACTCCCAGACTACCAAGTTAATGTATACAACAAAACAGAGTTGACGATAAAGATTCTGTACTCCCAACCTACCAAGATAATATATACAACAAAACAGACGTGAATATAAAGATTCTGTACTCCCAGACTACCAAGTTAATATATACAACAAAACAGAGGTGAATATAAAGATTCTGTACTCCCAGACTACCAAGTTAATATATACAACAAAACAGACGTGAATATAAAGATTCTGTACTCCCAGACTACCAAGTTAATATATACAACAAAACAGAGGTGAATATAAAGATTCTGTACTCCCAGACTACCAAGTTAATATATACAACAAAACAGAGGTGAATATAAATATTCTGTACTCCCAGACTAGCAAGTTAATATATACAACAAAACAGAGGTGAATATGAAGATTCTGTACTCTCAGACTACCAAGTTAATATATACAACAAAACAGAGGTGAATATAAAGATTCTGTACTCCCAGACTAATAAGTTAATATATACAACAAAAGAGAGGTGAATATAAATATTCTGTACTCCCAGACTAGCAAGTTAATATATACAACAACACAGAGGTGAATATGAAGATTCTGTACTCCCAGACAACCAAGTTAATATATACAACAAAACAGACGTGAATATAAATTTTCTGTACTCCCAGACTACTAAGTTAATATATACAACAAAACAGAGGTGAATATAAAGATTCTGTACTCCCAGACTACCAAGTTAGTACATACAACAAAATGCACATGAATATAAAGATTCTGTAGTTTAAGACTACCAAGCTAGTATATAGAAAAAAATGAACATGTGAAGATTCTGTACTTTCAGACTACCAAGTTAATATATACAACAAAACGGAGGTGAATATAAAGATTCTGTACTCCCAGACTACCAAGTTAATATATACAACAAAACAGAGGTGAATATAAATATTCTGTACTCCCAGACTAACAAGTGAATATATACAACAAAACAGACGTGAATATAAAGTTTCTGTACTCCCAGACTACCAAGTTAATATATAAAAAAAACAGACGTGAATTTAAAGTTTCTGTACTCCCAGACTATCAAGTTTATATATACAAGAAAACAGACGTGAATATAAGGTTTTCGTACTCCCAGACTACGAAGTTAATATATACAACAAAACAGAGGTGAATATAAAGATTCTGTACTCCCAGACTACCAAGTTAGTACATACAACAAAATGCACATGAATATGAAGATTCTGTACTCCCAGACCTAGAAGTTATTATATAAAACAAAATGGACATGAATATAAAGATTCTGTAGTTTAAGACTACCAAGTTAGTATATAGAACAAAATGAACATGAATGTGAAGATTCTGTACTCTCAGACTAACAAGTTAATATATACAACAAAACAGACGTGAATATAAAGATTCTATACACCCAGACTACCAAGTTAATATATACAACAAAACAGACGTGAATATAAAGTTTCTGTACTCCCAGACTACCAAGTTCATATATACAACAAAACAGAGGTGAATATAAATATTCTGTACTCCCAGACTAACAAGTTAATATATACAACAAAACAGAGGTGAATATGAAGATTCTGTACTCCTAGACTACCAAGTTAACATATACAACAAAACAGAGGTGAATATAAAGATTCTGTACTCCCAGACTACCAAGTTAATATATACAACAAAACAGACGTGAATATAAAGTTTCTGTACTCACAGACTACCAAGTTAATATATACAACAAAACAGACGTGAATATAAAGTTTCTGTACTCCCAGACTACCAAGTTAATATATACAACAAAACAGACGTGAATATAAAGATTCTGTACTCCCAGACTACCAAGTTAATACATACAACAAAACAGACATGAATATAAAGATTCTGTACTCCCAGACTAGCAAGTTAATATATACAACAAAACAGACGTGAATATAAAGTTTCTGTACTCCCAGACTACCAAGTTAATATATACAACAAAACAGACGTGAATATAAAGTTTCTGTACTCACAGACTAGCAAGTTAATATATACAACAAAACAGACGTGAATATAAAGTTTCTGTACACCCAGACTACCAAGTTAATATATACAACAAAACAGACGTGAATATAAAGATTCTGTACTCCCAGACTACCAGGTTAATATAATCAACAAAACAGACGTGAATATAAAGATTCTATACACCCAGACTACCAAGTTAATATATACAACAAAACGGACGTGAATATAGAGTTTCTGTACTACCAGACTACCAAGTTAATATATACAACAAAACAGAACGTGAATATAAAGTTTCTGTACACCCAGACTACAAACTTAATATATACAACAAAACAGACGTAAATATAAAGTTTCTGTACTCGCAGACTACGAAGTTAATATATACAACAAAACAGAGGTGAATATAAAGATTCTGAACTCCCAGACTACCAAGTTAGTACATACAACAAAATGCACATGAATATGAAGATTCTGTACTCCCAAACTACCAAGTTAGTATATAAAACAAAATGGACATGAATATAAAGATTCTGTAGTTTAAGACTACCAAGTTAGTATATAGAACAAAATGAACATGAATGTGAAGATTCTGTACTCTCAGACTACCTAGTTAATATATACAACAAAACAGAGGTGAATATAAAGATTCTGTACTCCCAGACTACCAAGTTAATATATACAACAAAACAAAGGTGAATATAATGATTCTGTACACCCAGACTATCAAGTTAATATATACAATAAAACAGACGTGAATATAAAGATTCTGTACTCCCAGACTACCAAGTTAATATATACAACAAAACAGAGGGGTATATAAAGATTCTGTACTCCCAGACTACCAAGTTAATATATACAACAAAACAGAGGTGAATACAAATATTGTGTGGCCTCCCAGACTAACAAGTTAAAATATACAACAAAACAGAGGTGAATATGAAGATTCTGTACTCCCAGACTACCAAGTTAACATATACAACAAAATAGAGGTGAATATAAAGATTCTGTACTCCCAGACTACCAAGTTGATATATACAACAAAACAGACGTGAATACAAAGATTCTATACACCCAGACTACCAAGTTAATATATACAACAAAACAGACGTGAATATAAAGATTCTGTACTCCCAGACTAGCAAGTTAATATATACAACAAAACAGAGGTGAATATAAAGATTCTGTACGCCCAGACTACCAAGTTAAGATATACAACACAGAGATGAATATAAAGATTCTGTACTCCCAGACTACCAAGTTAATATATACAACAAAACAGAGGTGAATATAAATATTCTGTACTCCCAGACTACCAAGTTAAGATATACAACACAGAGATGAATATAAAGATTCTGTACTCCCAGACTACCAAGTTAATATACACGACAAAACAGACGTGAATATAAAGTTTCTTTACACCCAGACTACCAAGTTAATATATACAACAAAACAGACGTGAATATAAAGATTATGTACTCCCAGACTACCAGGTTAATATAATCAACAAAACAGACGTGAATATAAAGATTCTATACACCCAGACTACCAAGTTAATATATACAACAAAACGGACGTGACTATAGGGCTTCTGTACTCCCAGACTACCAAGTTAATATATACAACAAAACAGACGTGAATATAAAGTTTCTGTACACCCAGACTACAAACTTAATATATACAACAAAACAGAAGTGAATATAAAGTTTCTGTACTCCCAGACTACGATGTTAATATATACAACAAAACAGAGGTGAATATAAAGATTCTGTACTCCCAGACTACCAAGTTAGTAAATACAACAAAATGCACATGAATATGAAGATTCTGTACTCCCAGACTACCAAGTTAGTATGTAAAACAAAATGGACATGAATATAAAGATTCTGTAGTTTAAGACTACCAAGTTAGTATATAGAACAAAATGAACATGAATGTGAAGATTCTGTACTCTCAGACTACCAAGTTAATATATACAACAAAACAGAGGTGAATATAAAGATTCTGTACTCCCAGACTACCAAGTTAATATATACAACAAAACAATGGTGAATATAAAGATTCTGTACACCCAGACTATCAAGTTAATATATACAATAAAACAGAGATGATTATAAAGATTCTGTACTCCCAGACTACCAAGTTAATATATACAACAAAACAGAGGTGAATATAAAGATTCTGTACTCCCAGACTACCAAGTTAATATATACAACAAAACAGACGAGAATATAAAGATCCTGTATTCCCAGACTACCAAGTTAATATATACAACAAAACAGAGGTGAATATAAAGATTCTGTACTCCCAGACTACCAAGTTAATATATACAACAAAACAGACGAGAATATAAAGATCCTGTATTCCCAGACTACCAAGTTAATATATACAACAAAACAGAGGTGAATATAAAGATTCTGTACTCCCAGACTACCAAGTTAATATATACAACAAAACAGACGTGAATATAAAGATTCTGTACTCCCAGACTACCAAGTTAATATATACAACAAAACAGAGGTGTATATAAAGATTCTGTACTCCCAGACTACCAAGTTAATATATACAACAAAACAGACGTGAATATAAAGATTCTGTACTCCCAGACTACCAAGTTAATATATACAACAAAACAGCTGTGAATACAAATATTCTGTACTCCCAGACTGACAAGTTAATATATACAACAAAACAGAGGTGAATATGAAGATTCTGTACTCCCAGACTACCAAGTTAACATATACAACAAAACAGAGGTGAATATAAAGATTCTGTACTCCCAGACTACCAAGTTAATATATACAACAAAACAGACGTGAATACAAAGATTCTATACACCCAGACTACCAAGTTAATATATACAACAAAACAGACGTGAATATAAAGTTTCTGTACTCCCAGACAACCAAGTTAATATATACAACAAAACAAACGTGAATATAAAGTTTCTGTACTCCCAGACTACCAAGTTAATATATACAACAAAACAGACGTGAATATAAAGTTTCTGTACTCCCAGACTATCAAGTTAATATATACAACAAAACAGACGTGAATATAAAGTTTCTGTACTCCCAGACTACGAAGTTAATATATACAACAAAACAGAGGTGAATATAAAGATTCTGTACTCCCAGACTACCAAGTTAGTACATACAACAAAATGCACATGAATATGAAGATTCTGTACTCCCAGACTACCAAGTTATTATATAAAACAAAATGGACATGAATATAAAGATTCTGTAGTTTAAGACTACCAAGTTAGTATATAGAACAAAATGAACATGAATGTGAAGATTCTGTACTCTCAGAGTAACAAGTTAATATATACAACAAAACAGACATGAATATAAAGATTCTATACACCCAGACTACCAAGTTAATATACACAACAAAACAGACGTGAATATAAAGTTTCTGTACTCCCATTCTAACAAGTTAATATATACAACAAAACAGAGGTGAATATAAAGATTCTGTACTCCCAGACTACCAAGTTAACATATACAACAAAACAGAGGTGAATATAAAGATTCTGTACTCCCAGACTACCAAGTTAATATATACAACAAAACAGACGTGAATATAAAGATTCTATACACCCAGACTACCAAATTAATATATACAACAAAACAGACGTGAATATAAAGTTTCTGTACTCCCAGACTACCAAGTTAATATATACAACAAAACAGACGTGAATATAAAGTTTCTGTACTCCCAGACTACCAAGTTAATATATACAACAAAACAGACGTGAATATAAAGTTTCTGTACTCCCAGACTACCAAGTTATTATATAAAACAAAATGGACATGAATATAAAGATTCTGTAGTTTAAGACTACCAAGTTAGTATATACAACAAAACAGACGTGAATATAAAGTTTCTGTACTCCCAGACTACCAAGTTAATATATACAACAAAACAGACGTGAATATAAAGTTTCTGTACTCCCAGACTACCAAGTTAGTATATATAACAAAACAGACGTGAATATAAAGTTTCTGTACTCCCAGACTACGAAGTTAATATATACAACAAAACAGACGTGAATATAAAGTTTCTGTACTCCCAGACTACCAAGTTAGTATATATAACAAAACAGACGTGAATATAAAGTTTCTGTACTCCCAGACTACGAAGTTAATATATACAACAAAACAGAGGTGAAATATAAAGATTCTGTACTCCCAGACTACCAAGTTAGTACATACAACAAAATGCACATGAATATGAAGATTCTGTACTCCCAGACTACCAAGTTATTATATAAAACAAAATGGACATGAATATAAAGATTCTGTAGTTTAAGACTACCAAGTTAGTATATAGAACAAAATGAACATGAATTTGAAGATTCTGTACTCTCAGACTACCAAGTTATTATATACAACAAAAAGCACATGAATATGAAGATTCCGTACTCGCAGATTATGAAGTTATCCAACCTGTTTAAAAAAGACACATAATCTGCAATCAGCAAGAAAAATAATCTTCTCTATTGTTAATCATAGATTTGAAGTTTTAGCTGATCACATTTTCTCTTTTTACAAGCCTAATATTACAACATTCAAACAATGGCTTTTTAATGAGGTGGAAGCTGATTTTATTGCCTTTTGTTTTGTTGTTTCTTAGTTCAATTCATCACCACCTATATATGGTTCTGAGAATGAAACGTTGCCTCCTTTGTCTTATCTTGCCTGCATGGACATTGTGTCCAGAGAGATGTTGCCCATTAAGCAAAGACTTCCTTAGAGAATACATTTCAGCCACCGAAATTTTAGCCATATAATATTTTTACCCTTACATATTTCCTCCAATCAATAATACATCCACAATTACGCCACGTCCTAAAATCAAGAAATTAGTAACTACTATTATTAGACACTTCTTCTACCTTGGAGTGCAACTTCAAGTTGTAACTGGGGTAAGCAAGTAAGTTTTATTGCTGTCAATGGGTTCATATAGAACATCTGACATTGTCATGAGCTAATTACAGTATTTAAATTGATTAACATTACAATATTAACAATGTTTAAGGAGTATATAGGTTTACAGTTTATCAATATTATACAAACATTTTAGATTTCTTTTAAAACAATTCTTTTTACTGGACTTAATTTCTAAAGGAAGCTTATTTTAAAGTATACTACCTGCAATATAAGGATCAGTGTTATTCAGAGCTACTCTATGAAAGTCCATACCATGCTGATGTATAGCACAATTTGTTAGTATGTCTTAGAGCTATATACAGTTAAGAGTATTGTTTGATAAGTATGAGTTAGAATGTTTCCTTAATAAATACATTCTACATGTTTCTATTATTTAATATTGAACATAATTCTTATTCATATACACCTGTGCAGCTCCACCCCAAACTTCGAAGCAGTAACTGAGTTGTGGAAAAATAAGGCCATAATACTTAATTTTCATGGTGTGATCATTCACATACCTATATATACTAACTTTATTACAAACATTATTAACTTGTTCTGACCAGGATAGCATATTGTCAATTTTTAAATCTAACAAGGGATGGGATATGGTCAGAATAAGTCTATCTCTGGGAAATTCTTTTACTTCATCTCTACTACCTAGACTAAATATCATGACCTTGGATCTTTCTTCATTTACTTTTAGTTTATTAGATTCAAAATAGCGTATTAATGAATGGGTACTAGACTTGATGGTATTAGCCAAAGAATTTAAGTTTTTATTCCAACAGAGTGCTGTGGTATCATCTGCATAGCTGATTGTAGTGAAATTATTGCCTTTAGGGATATCATTTATATAAATAATTAACTGTAAAGGACCCAAAACAGGACCCTAAGGCACTCCATTTTACCTGTAAGAAAGTCGATTTTACTCTATTTAGGCTGCAACCACTAATATAGTTTATTTCTGAGCATTGTAATCTTCCCGTTAGATAAGATGGAATTAATTTGTGAGGTAGGCCTCTAATGCCATACAATTCAAGCTTATTTAATAAAATATCGTGCCTTACGCAGTCAAAAGCTGTAGTTAAGTCCACCATTAGACTGGCTACTTTTGTATTCTGATTTATTTTTACCATTATGTTGGATGAACGTAATTATAGCTGTTAAGGTAGAGAAGGATTTGCAGAATTCATGTTGAGCTGGTGTAATAATGTTATTTTTCTGTAGAAAGTTTTCCAGTCTTAGCAATTTAAAATAAAGAGAGTTGAGGGTTGTTACACTACATCACTAAAATATTCTTACTTGAACGTGTTTCGGGAGACGGCTTGTTCCCATCGACAGCATGTTCTCAACTGTTGAGAACATGCTGACGATGGAAACAAGCCATCTCCCGAAACGTGTTCAAGTAAGAATATTTTAGTGATGTAGTGTAACAACCCTCAACTCTCTTTATTTTAAATTATGACACATCACTGTCACTAGCTTCTAAATCTTCAAAATTAGTCAAGTCTTAGCAATATTATTTTCTCAAATAGCTTACCTATACTTGAAGTTAAAGTTATAGGTCTATAGTTGTTAATATAGTTTTTATTACCCTTTTTATGAATGGGCTTAATGACACCTATTTTAAGAATATCGGGAAAAACACCTGTTTCAATGCTGGCGTTTATTAAATTAGTAAGTAGTTTTGCCAGTACTGTTTTGCACTGTTTTAATATTTTAGTGGAAAGTTTACCAGCCATTGTATTCAGGATTTTTATAACTTCCTTTTCTGAGGTGGGGTACATAAAGTGATTTATCATTAGCTACAATATTGAGCTTGGATGATTCACTCATGTTTTTAGTTAATTCATTAGCACAGCTCTTAAAAAATTCATTCATATGGTTACTAACCACAACAGGATTAGAAACAACTTTACCATTTACACTCAAATTAATATTTTCAAGTTTTTTATTTTGTTTTCTGTGTTCATTAATTATATTCCAAGCTGTTTTAGATATATTGGACAAATTACAAATCTTGCTAGTGTAATAATCTGACCGTACACTTTGAAGATGTTAGTGATACATAATCACGATATTTCTTACATTCCTTGTTATAATGCTCAAGTTTAGCCGACTTGTATAATATGCACATGTCCTTCATTTTATTTCTTAATATAATAGTTTCAGAGTTAAAGGCTACTTTAGGCATCTTGTTACATTTTATCACTTTTTTAAGTATTGGGCAGGCATTATAATAATTTTTGTTGAAAATCTGATAAAATAAATTGCATTTTTTATTAATATCTTTTTCCCAGTTTTCATTATTAAGGCTATAATTTAATGTTTCAACATTTGCCATACCTATTTGTTGGATTGTCTTAGTCATAAAGGTATTATCCTCACTTACAACTTGGGCATAATGATCAGACAAATAACTATTCACAACCTGAGCAGATATTATGTCTTCTGACATATTACTAGCAATATGGCTGTTTTTAATGTTACTCATGGGTAATTATGAATGTAATCAATTAAATTATGAGCATTGAATAAGTCAAGTAATTTTAAATAATTAATGTTATTACAGCCTAGGTTAATGTTAAAATCCCCAGCAAACATGATCATGGTGTTCCAGGAGTTCAATTAGGCTATCAACAAAGCTAGTGGCTTGTAGAGTATAGGATTTGAAAATTTTAAACTGTAGGCTATCCTGGTTTAGGGCAAGTAGAACTACATGAACTCCATCTTCTATTAAAAACGCTTCTGTTGCATTCAGTTTGTTACTTAGATACTGTATATTAAGGTGTAATATTACTAATTCGGATTTATTGACTAACCTAAAAAATTATCTTCACCAGTATGCAAATAATTTTTCTGGATCCCCTAACGTTCATTCATCTTCCTGGCAGGTTTCTTTTTGCTGAACCTGTCCTTTCACCTGCTGCTGCTTCTTGTGGATTAAAATCTTCCTCCTGGCGTGCCACATGAATGGGTCCCTTCCTCTTGGTTATTCTCCTTTCTTGCACCTAATAATTGCATCACAAAGTAGCCTGCCAAGTTTTCCAGATCCTCTTCTGTTCAGGTGGAGACCATCCCTGCCAAGGTCCCTATCATCCAGACAATTACCACTGACCATGAGGCAACCCCGTCCATTATTCACTTCCTGCACATATCTCCAATTCACATCATACCTGTGCAGTACACCACTAATTATTATTTCAGTTTGTGGACTGAACTCTTTTATCTGGTCCATTGTCTCCCCCATGATGTAATCCGGTGATACCCTTCTTCTTAGGTTATTAGTTCCAACATGCAAAGCAACTATATCTGGCTTCACTTCATTTAATTTCACAAATTTCAAATGATGCTTAAGTTCGTCAACACAAATTCCCGGATAACCATGACCATTCTTCCGTCATTCGTTTCCCATGTATCGTATGATGGAATTGTCAAAAATCATAACCATTTGTTTCTTTACTCGGTCCTGTATTTGTAAGTTTTTTCTCTCCTCTGTTAGACCATCAGTTCCCGATTTATTTGTCACACTTACAGCTTCAAATCTGTTGCAAGTGAGCACATTTGCTCATCCTTCACTTTCCCGTACGCTTTGTTTGATTGTTCTTTTTACGACTGTACTATAACTATCTGTCTCGTTCAAGCATTTTTTGAGATTTTCATTTATTAACAACTCTTTTTCATTTTTGAGCACTCTTATTTCTTCATACGCACATTTAAGATCCTTGTTCAGCATTTCAACAATCTTTAGCTGTGACACTATCACCTTAATCTCACGGTTCCTTGGGCTTCAAGCAATGCTACGATCACATGCTCATCTTGATTGTTTATTGTAGGCGCTTTTAAACTTCCTGCACATTTATCTTCCTTTCCACAGCTGCTTTTGTCACTAATCGTCAGTTCAACAGTTTCTTAACTCTTCATTTCCACTATTCCACTGCTAATTTCACTTAATTCATGACACCTACTACGGGTTAACATACCAATCGCCGCCATTTTGTACTCGAAAAACAAAAAAATGCTATCCTGTTCTTTGTACTCTTCAATGAGTACAATCTTCAGGAATTGAGATTACATCCCATATCTGTTGGAAACAGTGTGTTTGAATTCTAAGTCGCATAAAGCACCGGTGAATGTTTTGTTCCATTCTGGTAGCTGGAGGATGTATTTGTACAATTTTTATGGTGTTTTTATATCAGTACTATTGGCAGAGCAATTGTCTTGTAATTTAGTATGTTTATTGTTTTTCCTTTTATAGGAAAAGAATCATTTTTTTATCTGTATGTACTGATGTATGAGCTCTGCTTACACTTCTTTCTGATTTAAAATTTTTTCCACATTGAGCATATTGTATTTCTTTATTTTCTACTAATCAATGGTTTGGTTGATAAAGCTAGAAATATACGGAAGCAAAATGTTGCTGACATAGAAGAACCTTGAGGTGTAAAGTTATGACACCATGCTAAATGTATATTTATACGTCATGTATAAACCTTTTATTTCAAATTATACAATCCAGTAATTTGGCAGGACCACGTGTCAATGTTGCAGGATTGTCTTTACTTTTATCTATACTCAATCAACAATTTTCAGTTTCCTCATATAGAGAGGAGCACAAGGAGTTTGTCAATGTTTCCACTTGAATTTAAGTGCTGATACACTCGTTTGATATGCACCAGATTATTTAAATGTAATAGAGTCAGAATGTAATAATTTAAAAGAATCACTCATAGCAGGCACTCTTGCAAACATCCTTTTAGAAAACTGAAGATATTAACCCCACCTTGCATGTATATATTTTCAATCTTAAAATTCTATGTATGCAATCGAACCACATTTATTACAAACATGGAAATTCATGAGATAAACACTAGACAAAAGGGTAACATCCATCATCCCAGTGCAAAGCTTTCTTGCTTCCAGAAAGGTTTGTATTATGAGACCATACACATATTTAATACTCTCCCTAATGATCTTAAGGGAAAAGTTGACAATTTCAATGTCTTTAAAACTGCTGTTAAAGAGTACCTATGCTCAAAAGCATATTATTCTGTACAAGATTACCTGAATGACAAATTATCCTGATGATAATACATGTATAGCTCTGTAAGTAGTATTAGTAAATATTAATGACAATTGCCAGTTACATTTGATGCCTGCTCTAGAATTAATGAAGCTATTTAAATGTATGTATATTAAGAACTGACAGTAAATGCTATGCATTACAAATCAAAAAGAACAAAATGATGAGACAAACAAAAGCTACAAGCCTAGTGAAAGTTAAAATAACTGTTGTCTATAAATATGTTAGCCTTATAAGATAGGGAGGTATTCATTTTGTACAAAATTACACCTGATTTGTTTCATTTTGTACTTAATACATCTTTATTTTATTTTAAATGTTCTGTATTCTATGTAATATTTATGTATATATGTAACTCTATTGTACATTTCCTTGACACGCATATAGAATGTCTCTATTTTATTTTAAATGTTCTATATTCTGTGTAATATTTATGTTTATATGTAATTTTTGTACATTTCCTTGACATGTTCTATGTTCACAAGCCTTTGTGGCAGCTAGTGAACTCACAGAATGCAATCTAATCTAATCTTGCAAAGGATAAACAATCTTAGAATCTTTGTGTATCATTAGGAGTTAAAAATAGCCTATCAATCTGCTTCTGTGCTGATAATAATACTTAGAACCAACATAATAAACAATATAATTGAAAGCATAAAATAGAACTCAAATAATAATATTTCTGAATGTTTGATGTCATGCCTACACTCGGATAGTCACACATAACCAAGTATTAAAGAGAGAATCAGATTTTGATAATCCCTTCACCACTCCATAATGTGTTTGCTGCACGCCACACACTATAAGACATTTCCAAACATTTTAAAAATGAACAATTACTGAAATCTATATACGCATATCCAGTTTCACCCTAGTTTTCTCATATATTATCAGTGGATCTTTTTGATTATATAATGCAAATGATGAATGTTGATGATGTCATTATTATTATTGATAGGCCTAGCAGTCCTAAGGGGTAAAAGGAGAGACATTAGGCTTTACAGTGGGGTTGTCTGTATTCTTCCAATGACTGATTTTGATTTCATTTAGCATTCACTCTCTTTTTCTTTTCTTTTTTCCCCAAGCTGGAAGAAAGTGTAGCCGATCATCAGATGCTATAATACCACAAAGAATTTTTGACAAATCTTCCTGCAATTATCTTATAACTTTCAAGAACTATCACCACCATTACCGTCTACCTTTTAAATATACCATCTGATAAAACACTGTACACATTCACAAACTCTCTCTTATCCTTATTCATTTTGAACTACATAAGTAATATATTTTATCAAGTAATAACAATTCTAACTGCAGCAAATTTCTACAAAACTTACCTCAATGTCACCACAAACAGATGTTTCTGTTGACAGCCACCAAGGTTCTTCTTTAATTTCTACTTTGTCATGATCACTGTTGCATTTCCTAACCTTCATTACAATACTCTCTGGAAGAAATACTCCTTCATTCTGTAAACCAATCTTGCAATTGCTGCTGCATATAACAGTTTCAGACTCAATCTGTTGTATGGGATGATTGGTAAAACATTCTCTCTGTTTCTGAGAACAAAAGTCTGGAAAAAGTGTCTCTGATTTAATTTCTGTTTTGATTGCTTTGTCGCAATTGTCATCCAGAAACACAGCATCACTGTTTGTCTTTATTATAACATCCTTGGTAAAGAACTCTTTCTCATTCTGTGATGCTATGTCGTCTGAGAGAGGACACTCTTCTTTGATTTCTATTTTGGTATCCATTTCACAACTGTTGATGCACCTGATGAAGAAACAAACATATCAACAACAGCAGAACAAGGCAAGCAAAGTGCATGGTCATGAGACAGAACTAATGTATGTAGTTGTGTCTATTAATGCCCCTCATCTCACATGTCTTCTGGCACCATGCACTCAATAATTGTATGGTCATAATAATAATATTTATTGTCCATAGACTTCATACAAGTTTTGGACATTGTCATACGTTCTACATTAATACACACTATTCATTCATACACACTATTTCCTTTGTGCAGTTTAACATTAAACAAGCCTTGGTCACTTATGTTTAATTGCTACGAGGGCTGATCAACAAAGACTGAGACTGATTTTTTTTCACAGATGTTTATTACTCCAATTCAATGTTTACATGATCTTTTTCAAAGTAATCCCCTCCTACTTCAATGCACTTTTTATAGTGTCTCTGCCAGTCCTTGAACACATGCTGCAGACCATTCTTTGTCAGGTCCTTGAGAATCGCCTCACTTTTTTTGAGCACTGCTTCAGAGTTCTCAAATTGAATACCCCTAAGCTTTGCCTTTAGTGATGGGGAATAAAAAAAAAAGTCACAGGGTGCAAGATCGGGGCTATACGGTGGATGTGGTATACAGGTAATGTTGAATCGAGCCAGAAACTGCATGACTTGATTTGCAACGTGAGGCCGTGCATTGTCATGATGAAGTCGCCACCCAGTCCGAGAAAGCTCTGGTCGTTTTTTGCAATGTGCTTCCTCAGTGTAGCCAATACTGACGTGTAGTATGCTGCTGTAACAGTAGTGCGAGGGGGAACTGCATGCTGGTAAATCATTCTATTACAGTCAAAAAATGTGATCACCATCACTTTCCCTGCAGATGGAACAACTTTTGCCTTTTTTGGTGTTGGAGAACCTGGCGATTTCCACACTGTGCTGGCTTGTTTTCCTTCATGATCATAATGATGCAGCCATGACTCATCACCGGTGATAATCGATTTAAAAAATGCATCCCCTCCATCAGCAAAGAGACGCAGTACCTCACGGCTTGTCTCCATTCGCACAGCCTTTTGTTCGGGAGTCAACAGACGTGGCACCCAACAAGCACAAACTCAGGTCATATGGAGATGGTCGTGCATAATTGTAAACACACTGCCATATGAAATTCTCAACACTTCACTGAGGTTACGTAATGTTATATGCCAATCCTCTAGGACAATCACAGCAGCTGTGTTGATGTTGACTTCAGTCACAGCAGAAGTCAAAACACCAGGCCCACCTTGCTTAACACTGACATGTCGGCCTGCTTTGAAGTCCTTGAACCACCTAAACACTGTTGCACGAGGTAGTGCATCTTCACTGTATGCTTGCTTCAGCTTTTCATAAGTTTCGGTGGCTGTATGGTTTAAACGAAAACAGAATTTGATTGCGCTGTACTGGTCCTCTCGCGTCACCTTCATTGTCTGGTATGCGAAATGCACGTAGGGTCTACAAAATAGAGCATTACTACCAACCTACCAATACGAGAGTGCTGCCGCCTACCAACATTATACATAAAAACCTGCTCTTTTCAAATATTTATGTTACAGATACGAAACTATCACGGAAGCTACGGGAAAAAATCAGTCTCAGTCTCTGTTGATCAGCCCTTGTATTTACAGATATACAGTTTTGAGTTAGATATATGTTTCAATCTCTTTCATTTATATAACAACATTTTTACAAGTCTTTATCCACTATAATTAACTTCGATTAACATAAATATCACAGTTCATCCACACTATATAAACATTTTTGAGTTAGATATGCTTAAAGTTCATTTTTAAATCTCTTTCCTTTATGTAATTTAACCTCCAATGGTAATTTATTGAATATCAATACCTTGATCAATGGGTCCTTGCAGGTGGATTTAAGGTTAACATGTGCCCTGTGATAATTGTCCTCACCTCTAGTATGATAAATGTAAAGTACACTATTACTTAGCCCATTATTTATCTTTTCTGTTGCAATGACTATTTACCTTACATACATATAATCCCACCACTGTAAGAATTTTGTTATCTACATTTCTACATGATTCTGTGTTTGCCAGTCCATATATACATCGTAAGCAATTCTTTTCCTTCCCAGTACCAATACCCTATACATATTAGCAATGCTGGTACTTCCCCATAATTCTATGCCATAGGAGATATTGGGGTATATGATTCCAAAATATAAGGTTTGTTACATATTTTTATCTAATAGTTGTCTTAATGCATATATATTAAAACTAATCGTTTTACATACATAATCAATATGAGCTTCCCAATTTAGCTTATTATCTATGTGTATGCTCAAAAAATTGTAATCAACTTTTTCACTTTTAGTGTTATTTAAAAATACATCAATATCTGCTTCTTTATTAACAGCAATGTTCAAATAGCATCAGCTTACTTTTACAAGGATTTACTTTTTAAGTTTATAGTGTTAAGGCAGTTTGCTAGCTGTTTTACAGAATGGAAAATTGTTTTCTCTAGTAGACTATGGGATTAATCAAGGCAAATCATTGAGGTATCGTCTGCATAATAGTATTTGTCATGATATTTGGTAGGCTATTTAGACATACTAGGTATAAGTGACCCCAGAACAGACCCTTGTGGTACTCCAACTGTTACTTCTGTTTGTTCTGATGTGAACTTTGTATTTTTTATGCCTATTTTATGGTAAATTTCTGTTGCTTAGGTAAGACTTAACTATGTTAAACATTTTCCCTCTTATGGCATAAGATTCTAGTTTATATATTAGTGTTTGGTGTGAGACACTATTGAATGCCTTTGACAAGTCAATGAAAATTCCTGCAGTATTCATACTCTTATCAACATTTTTCCAAAACTCCATGTATAAACTCTGTAACAGCTGTAATTGTTGTCAGACCTTATTCTAAACCCACGCAGATGGCAATTTAATGCATCATTTTTGCTTTAAAAAATTAACCTTTCTAACTAATACAATTTTCTCTAAGACCTTCCCAAATACCAACGTTAATGATATTGGCCTGTAATTTTATCTCTGGTTTTATGATTCCAAGTTAGACAGTTTGGAAATATTTCTTCATTTAGGGAGCAGTTTATTAAGACATTCAGAATAGTAGCAACAGAATTTTTGCACTTTTTTCAATATTTTGGTAGATATACCATCCCATTCTAACGATGTTTGATCTTTAAAGCTACTTACTTTTTTAATTTCCTTCTACACTGGTGTTGCTCATAAAGATGATATTTGCAATATTATTCTGCATCTGTATATTATTGTCTGGAGTATAACCATTCTTAGTGCCTATAGTTGCAAAATGGTTGTTAAACATGTTACAAATTTTGGTAGGAACCTCTATATATTCACCTTCATGAAGTAACCTAATGTTTTCACCGACCTTACTGTAGGTGCCATATCTATCCTTGACTAAATTCCATACTGCTTTGTTTATATAATTGGAGTTATTTAGTTTTTGTTCCTAATACGTGAATTTAGGTTAGTTGTCCCGTGATACTCCTCTGTGTATATCTTTTCTTGTCCTCTTCTATTTTTCTTAACATATGCAACTCATATACACATTTCATTTTGTCGCAATACAGATTTCATTAGGTTATTTTAATTTCATGAGATGCTGCATATAGTAGTGCCTGTTACTGGCCCTCTCCCATCTCATTGGATCATCACATGTGTCTTCTAACACCATGCACTCAATAACTGTACAGTTATCAGTTAGGACTGCTGTATATAGTAGTGCCTGTAACTGCCCCATTCCCACTTCCCAATCATTGGATATCACATGTGTCTTCTAACACCATGCACTCAATAACTGAATAATTGTGAGGTACGACTTCTATATATAGTAGTGCCGGCACTGCCCCATTCCCACTCCCCAATCATTGGATATCACATGTGTCTTCTAACACCATGCACTCAATAACTGAATAATTGTGAGGTACGACTTCTATATATAGTAGTGCCTGTTACTGCCCCATTCCCACTCCCCAATCATTGGATATCACATGTGTCTTCTAACACCATGCACTCAATAACTGAATAATTGTGAGGTACGACTTCTATATATAGTAGTGCCTGTAACTGCCCCATTCCCACTCCCCAATCATTGGATATCACATGTGTCTTCTAACACCATCCACTCAATAACTGAATAATTGTGAGATAGGACTTCTATATATAGTAGTGCCTGTAACTGCCCCATTCCCACTCCCCAATCATTGGATATCTCATGTGTCTTCTAACACCATGCTCTCAATAACTGAATAATTGTGAGATAGGACTTCTATATATAGTAGTGCCTGTTACTGGCCCTCTCCCATCTCATTGGATCATCACATGTGTCTTCTAACACCATGCTCTCAATAACTGAATAATTGTGAGGTAGGACTTCTATATATAGTAGTGCCTGTTACTGGCCCTCTCCCATCTCATTGGATCATCACATGTGTCTTCTAACACCATGCTCTCAATAACTGAATAATTGTGAGGTAGAACTTCTATATATAGTAGTGCCTGTTACTGGCCCTCTCCCATCTCATTGGATCATCACATGTGTCTTCTAACACCATGCTCTCAATAACTGAATAATTGTGAGGTAGGACTTCTATATTTAGTAGTGCCTGTTACTGGCCCTCTCCCATCTCATTGGATCATCTCATGTGTCTTCTAACACCATGCACTCAATACCTGTACAGTTATCAGTTAGGACTGCTGCATATAGTAGTGCCTGTAACTGCCCCATTCCTACTCCCCACTCATCTTACATGTATTCTAACACCATGCACTCAATACCTGTACAGTTATCAGTTAGGACTTCTATATATAGTAGTGCCTGTAACTGCCCCATTCCCACTCCCCAATCATTGGATCATCACATGTGTCTTCTAACACCATGCACTCAATAACTGTACAGTTATCAGTTAGGACTTCTATATATAGTAGTGCCTGTAACTGCCCCATTCCCACTCCCCAATCATTGGATATCTCATGTGTCTTCTAACACCATGCACTCAATAACTGAATAATTGTGAGATAGGACTTCTATATATAGTAGTGCCGGCACTGCCCCATTCCCACTCCCCAATCATTGGATCATCACATGTGTCTTCTAACACCATGCACTCAATAACTAAATAACTGTGAGATAGGACTTCTATATATATAGTAGTGCCGGCACTGCCCCATTCCCACTCCTCAATCATTGGATCATCACATGTGTCTTCTAACACCATGCACTCAATAACTAAATAACTGTGAGATAGGACTTCTATATATAGTAGTGCCGGCACTGCCCCATTTCCAATCCCCAATCATTGGATCATCACATGTGTCTTCTAACACCATGCACTCAATAACTAAATAATTGTAAGATAGGACTTCTATATATAGTAGTGCCTGCACTGCCCCATTCCCACTCCTCAATCATTGGATATCTCATGTGCTTCTAACACCATGCACTCAATAACTGAATAATTGTGAGATAGGACTTCTATATATAGTAGTGCCTGCACTGCCCCATTCCCACTCCTCAATCATTGGATATCTCATGTGCTTCTAACACCATGCACTCAATAACTGAATAACTGTGAGATAGGACTTCTATATATAGTAGTGCCGGCACTGCCCCATTCCCACTCCCCAATCACTGGATATCTCATGTGTCTTCTAACACCATGCTCTCAATAACTGAATAACTGTGAGATAGGACTTCTATATATAGTAGTGCCGGCACTGCCCCATTCCCACTCCCCAATCATTGGATATCTCATGTGCTTCTAACACCATGCACTCAATAACTGAATAACTGTGAGATAGGACTTCTATATATAGTAGTGCCTCCACTGCCCCATTCCCACTCCCCAATCATTGGATCATCACATGTGTCTTCTAACACCAGGCACTCAATAACTGAATAATTGTGAGATAGGACTGCTATATATAGTAGTGCCTGTAACTGCCCCATTTCCACTCCTCAATCATTGGATCATCTCATGTGTCTTCTAACACCATGCACTCAATAACTAAATAACTGTGAGATAGGACTTCCATATATATAGTAGTGCCGGCACTGCCCCATTCCCACTCCTCAATCATTGGATCATCACATGTGTCTTCTAACACCATGCACTCAATAACTGAATAATTGTGAGATAGGACTTCTATATATAGTAGTGCCGGCACTGCCCCATTCCCACTCCCCAATCATTGGATCATCACATGTGTCTTCTAACACCTTGCACTCAATAACTAAATAACTGTGAGATAGGACTTCTATATATAGTAGTGCCGGCACTGCCCCATTCCCACTCCTCAATCATTGGATCATCACATGTGTCTTCTAACGCCATGCACTCAATAACTGAATAATTGTGAGATAGGACTTCTATATATAGTAGTGCCTGTAACTGCCCCATTCCCACTCCTCAATCATTGGATATCTCATGTGTCTTCTAACACCATGCACTCAATAACTAAATAATTGTGAGATAGGACTTCTATATATAGTAGTGCCGGCACTGCCCCATTCCCACTCCTCAATCATTGGATCATCACATGTGTCTTCTAACACCATGCACTCAATAACTAAATAACTGTGAGATAGGACTTCTATATATAGTAGTGCCTGTAACTGCCCCATTCCCACTCCCCAATCATTGGATCATCACATGTGTCTTCTAACACCATGCACTCAATAACTGAATAATTGTGAGATAGGACTTCTATATATGGTAGTACCTGTAACTGCCCCATTCCCACTCCTCAATCATTGGATCATCACATGTGTCTTCTAACACCATGCACTCAATAACTGAATAACTGTGAGATAGGACTTCTATATATAGTAGTGCCTGTAACTGCCACATTCCCACTCCTCAATCATTGGATCATCACATGTGTCTTCTAACACCATGCACTCAATAACTGAATAATTGTGAGATAGGACTTCTATATATAGTAGTGCATGTTACTGCCACATTCCCACCCCTCAATCATTGGATCATCACATGTGTCTTCTAACACCATGCACTCAATAACTGAATAATTGTGAGATAGGACTTCTATATATAGTAGTGCCGGCACTGCCCCATTCCCACTCCCCAATCATTGGATATCTCATGTGTCTTCTAACACCATGCACTCAATAACTAAATAATTGTGAGATAGGACTTCTATATATAGTAGTGCCTGCACTGCCCCATTCCCACTCCTCAATCATTGGATATCTCATGTGTCTTCTAACACCATGCACTCAATAACTAAATAATTGTGAGATAGGACTTCTATATATAGTAGTGCCGGCACTGCCCCATTCCCACTCCTCAATCATTGGATCATCACATGTGTCTTCTAACACCATGCACTCAATAACTAAATAACTGTGAGATAGGACTTCTATATATAGTAGTGCCGGCACTGCCCCATTCCCACTCCTCAATCATTGGATCATCACATGTGTCTTCTAACACCATGCACTCAATAACTAAATAACTGTGAGATAGGACTTCTATATATAGTAGTGCCTGTAACTGCCACATTCCCACTCCTCAATCATTGGATAATCACATGTGTCTTCTAACACCATGCACTCAATAACTGAATAATTGTGAGATAGGACTTCTATATATAGTAGTGCCGGCACTGCCCCATTCCCACTCCTCAATCATTGGATCATCACATGTGTCTTCTAACACCATGCACTCAATAACTGAATAATTGTGAGATAGGACTTCTATATATAGTAGTGCCTGTAACTGCCACATTCCCACTCCTCAATCATTGGATCATCACATGTGTCTTCTAACACCATGCACTCAATAACTGAATAATTGTGAGATAGGACTTCTATATATAGTAGTGCATGTTACTGCCACATTCCCACTCCTCAATCATTGGATCATCACATGTGTCTTCTAACACCATGCACTCAATAACTGAATAATTGTGAGATAGGACTTCTCTATATAACAGTGCCTGTAACTGCCACATTCCCACTCCTCAATCATTGGATCATCACATGTGTCTTCTAACACCATGCACTCAATAACTGAATAATTGTGAGATAGGACTTCTATATATAGTAGTGCATGTTACTGCCACATTCCCACTCCTCAATCATTGAATCATCACATGTGTCTTCTAACACCATGCACTCAATAACTGAATAATTGTGAGATAGGACTTCTCTATATAACAGTGCCTGTAACTGCCTCATTCCCAATCCCCAATCATTGGATCATCACATGTGTCTTCTAACACCATGCACTCAATAACTGAATAATTGTGAGATAAGACTTCTATATATAGTAGTGCCGGCACTGCCCCATTCCCACTCCTCAATCATTGGATCATCACATGTGTCTTCTAACACCATGCACTCAATAACTGAATAATTGTGAGATAGGACTTCTATATATAGTAGTGCATGTTACTGCCACATTCCCACTCCTCAATCATTGGATCATCACATGTGTCTTCTAACACCATGCACTCAATAACTGAATAATTGTGAGATAGGACTTCTATATATAGTAGTGCCGGCACTGCCCCATTCCCACTCCTCAATCATTGGATCATCACATGTGTCTTCTAACACCATGCACTCAATAACTGAATAACTGTGAGATAGGACTTCTATATATAGTAGTGCATGTTACTGCCACATTCCCACTCCTCAATCATTGGATCATCACATGTGTCTTCTAACACCATGCACTCAATAACTGAATAATTGTGAGATAGGACTTCTATATATAGTAGTGCCTGTAACTGCCACATTCCCACTCCTCAATCATTGGATCATCACATGTGTCTTCTAACACCATGCACTCAATAACTGAATAATTGTGAGATAGGACTTCTATATATAGTAGTGCATGTAACTGCCCCATTCCCACTCCTCAATCATTGGATATCACATGTGTCTTCTAACACCATGCACTCAATAACTGAATAACTGTGAGATAGGACTTCTATATATAGTAGTGCCTGCACTGCCTCATTCCCACTCCCCAATCATTGGATATCACATGTGTCTTCTAACACCATGCACTCAATAACTGAATAATTGTGAGATAGGACTTCTATATATAGTAGTGCCGGCACTGCCTCATTCCCACTCCCCAATCATTGGATATCACATGTGTTTTCTAACACCATGCACTCAATAACTGAATAATTGTGAGATAGGACTTCTATATATAGTAGTGCCTGTAACTGCCTCATTCCCACTCCCCAATCATTGGATATCACATGTGTCTTCTAACACCATGCACTCAATAACTGAATAATTGTGAGATAGGACTTCTATATATAGTAGTGCCGGCACTGCCCCATTCCCACTCCCCAATCATTGGATATCACATGTGTCTTCTAACACCATGCACTCAATAACTGAATAACTGTGAGATAGGACTTCTATATATAGTAGTGCCGGCACTGCCCCATTCCCACTCCCCAATCATTGGATATCTCATGTGTCTTCTAACACCATGCACTCAATAACTGAATAATTGTGAGATAGGACTTCTATATATAGTAGTGCCGGCACTGCCCCATTCCCACTCCTCAATCATTGGATCATCACATGTGTCTTCTAACACCATGCACTCAATAACTGAATAATTGTGAGATAGGACTTCTATATATAGTAGTGCCGGCACTGCCCCATTCCCACTCCTCAATCATTGGATCATCACATGTGTCTTCTAACACCATGCACTCAATAACTGAATAATTGTGAGATAGGACTTCTATATATAGTAGTACCTGTAACTGCCACATTCCCACTCCTCAATCATTGGATATCTCATGTGTTTTCTAACACCATGCACTCAATAACTAAATAACTGTGAGATAGGACTTCTATATATAGTAGTGCCTGCACTGCCCCATTCCCACTCCTCAATCATTGGATATCTCATGTGTCTTCTAACACCATGCACTCAATAACTAAATAACTGTGAGATAGGACTTCTATATATAGTAGTGCCTGTTACTGCCACATTCCCACTCCCCAATCATTGGATATCTCATGTGTCTTCTAACACCATGCACTCAATAACTAAATAACTGTGAGATAGGACTTCTATATATAGTAGTGCCTGTTACTGCCCCATTCCTACTCCCCAATCATTGGATATCTCATGTGTCTTCTAACACCATGCACTCAATAACTAAATAACTGTGAGATAGGACTTCTATATATAGTAGTGCCTGTAACTGCCCCATTCCCACTCCTCAATCATTGGATATCTCATGTGTTTTCTAACACCATGCACTCAATAACTAAATAACTGTGAGATAGGACTTCTATATATAGTAGTGCCTGTTACTGCCACATTCCCACTCCCCAATCATTGGATATCTCATGTGTCTTCTAACACCATGCACTCAATAACTAAATAACTGTGAGATAGGACTTCTATATATAGTAGTGCCTGTTACTGCCCCATTCCTACTCCCCACTCATCTTACATGTATTCTAACACCATGCACTCAATAACTGTATGGTTGTGAAGTAGGACTGCTGAATATAGTATTGTCTGTTACTGCCCCACTCTCACTCCCCACTCATCTTACATGTATTCTAACACCATGCACTCAATAACTGTATGGTTGTGAAGTAGGACTGCTGTATATAGTATTGTCTGTTACTGCCCCACTCTCACTCCCCACTCATCTTACATGTATTCTAACACCATGCACTCAATAACTGTATGGTTGTGAAGTAGGACTGCTGTATATAGTATTGTCTGTTACTGCCCCACTCTCACTCCCCACTCATCTTACATGTATTCTAACACCATGCACTCAATAACTGTATGGTTGTGAAGTAGGACTGCTGTATATGGTATTGTCTGTTACTACCCCACTGGCACTCCCCACTCGCACTCCCCACTCATCTTACATGTATTCTAACACCATGCACTCAATAACTCTATGGTAGTGAAGTAGGACTGCTGTATATAGTATTGTCTCTTACTGCCCCACTCTCACTCCCCACTCATCTTACATGTATTCTAATACCACGCACTCAATAACTGTATGGTTGTGAAGTAGGACTGCTGTATATAGTATTGTCTCTTACTGCCCCACTCTCACTCCCCACTCATCTTACATGTATTCTAACACCATGCACTCAATAACTGAATAACTGTGAGATAGGACTTCTATATATAGTAGTGCCGGCACTGCCCCATTCCCACTCCCCAATCATTGGATATCTCATGTGTCTTCTAACACCATGCTCTCAATAACTGAATAACTGTGAGATAGGACTTCTATATATAGTAGTGCCGGCACTGCCCCATTCCCACTCCCCAATCATTGGATATCTCATGTGCTTCTAACACCATGCACTCAATAACTGAATAACTGTGAGATAGGACTTCTATATATAGTAGTGCCTGCACTGCCCCATTCCCACTCCCCAATCATTGGATCATCACATGTGTCTTCTAACACCATGCACTCAATAACTGAATAATTGTGAGATAGGACTTCTATATATAGTAGTGCCGGCACTGCCCCATTCCCACTCCCCAATCATTGGATCATCACATGTGTCTTCTAACACCATGCACTCAATAACTAAATAACTGTGAGATAGGACTTCTATATATAGTAGTGCCTGTTACTGCCACATTCCCACTCCCCAATCATTGGATATCTCATGTGTCTTCTAACACCATGCACTCAATAACTAAATAACTGTGAGATAGGACTTCTATATATAGTAGTGCCGGCACTGCCCCATTCCCACTCCCCAATCATTGGATCATCACATGTGTCTTCTAACACCATGCACTCAATAACTAAATAACTGTGAGATAGGACTTCTATATATAGTAGTGCCGGCACTGCCCCATTCCCACTCCTCAATCATTGGATCATCACATGTGTCTTCTAACACCATGCACTCAATAACTGAATAATTGTGAGATAGGACTTCTATATATAGTAGTGCCTGTAACTGCCCCATTCCCACTCCTCAATCATTGGATATCTCATGTGTCTTCTAACACCATGCACTCAATAACTAAATAATTGTGAGATAGGACTTCTATATATAGTAGTGCCGGCACTGCCCCATTCCCACTCCTCAATCATTGGATCATCACATGTGTCTTCTAACACCATGCACTCAATAACTAAATAACTGTGAGATAGGACTTCTATATATAGTAGTGCCTGCACTGCCCCATTCCCACTCCTCAATCATTGGATCATCACATGTGTCTTCTAACACCATGCACTCAATAACTGAATAATTGTGAGATAGGACTTCTATATATAGTAGTGCCTGTAACTGCCCCATTCCCAGTCCCCAATCATTGGATCATCACATGTGTCTTCTAACACCATGCACTCAATAACTGAATAATTGTGAGATAGGACTTCTATATATAGTAGTGCCTGTAACTGCCCCATTCCCACTCCTCAATCATTGGATCATCACATGTGTCTTCTAACACCATGCACTCAATAACTGAATAATTGTGAGATAGGACTTCTATATATAGTAGTGCCTGTAACTGCCCCATTCCCACTCCTCAATCATTGGATCATCACATGTGTCTTCTAACACCATGCACTCAATAACTGAATAACTGTGAGATAGGACTTCTATATATAGTAGTGCCTGTAACTGCCACATTCCCACTCCTCAATCATTGGATCATCACATGTGTCTTCTAACACCATGCACTCAATAACTGAATAATTGTGAGATAGGACTTCTATATATAGTAGTGCATGTTACTGCCACATTCCCACTCCTCAATCATTGGATCATCACATGTGTCTTCTAACACCATGCACTCAATAACTGAATAATTGTGAGATAGGACTTCTATATATAGTAGTGCCGGCACTGCCCCATTCCCACTCCCCAATCATTGGATATCTCATGTGTCTTCTAACACCATGCACTCAATAACTAAATAATTGTGAGATAGGACTTCTATATATAGTAGTGCCTGCACTGCCCCATTCCCACTCCTCAATCATTGGATATCTCATGTGTCTTCTAACACCATGCACTCAATAACTAAATAATTGTGAGATAGGACTTCTATATATAGTGGTGCCGGCACTGCCCCATTCCCACTCCTCAATCATTGGATCATCACATGTGTCTTCTAACACCATGCACTCAATAACTAAATAACTGTGAGATAGGACTTCTATATATAGTAGTGCCGGCACTGCCCCATTCCCACTCCTCAATCATTGGATCATCACATGTGTCTTCTAACACCATGCACTCAATAACTAAATAACTGTGAGATAGGACTTCTATATATAGTAGTGCCTGTAACTGCCACATTCCCACTCCTCAATCATTGGATCATCACATGTGTCTTCTAACACCATGCACTCAATAACTGAATAATTGTGAGATAGGACTTCTATATATAGTAGTGCATGTTACTGCCACATTCCCACTCCTCAATCATTGGATCATCACATGTGTCTTCTAACACCATGCACTCAATAACTGAATAATTGTGAGATAGGACTTCTCAATATAACAGTGCCTGTAACTGCCACATTCCCACTCCTCAATCATTGGATCATCACATGTGTCTTCTAACACCATGCACTCAATAACTGAATAATTGTGAGATAGGACTTCTATATATAGTAGTGCATGTTACTGCCACATTCCCACTCCTCAATCATTGGATCATCACATGTGTCTTCTAACACCATGCACTCAATAACTGAATAATTGTGAGATAGGACTTCTATATATAGTAGTGCCGACACTGCCCCATTCCCACTCCTCAATCATTGGATCATCACATGTGTCTTCTAACACCATGCACTCAATAACTGAATAATTGTGAGATAGGACTTCTATATATAGTAGTGCATGTTACTGCCACATTCCCACTCCTCAATCATTGGATCATCACATGTGTCTTCTAACACCATGCACTCAATAACTGAATAATTGTGAGATAGGACTTCTATATATAGTAGTGCCGGCACTGCCCCATTCCCACTCCTCAATCATTGGATCATCACATGTGTCTTCTAACACCATGCACTCAATAACTGAATAACTGTGAGATAGGACTTCTATATATAGTAGTGCATGTTACTGCCACATTCCCACTCCTCAATCATTGGATCATCACATGTGTCTTCTAACACCATGCACTCAATAACTGAATAATTGTGAGATAGGACTTCTATATATAGTAGTGCCTGTAACTGCCACATTCCCACTCCTCAATCATTGGATCATCACATGTGTCTTCTAACACCATGCACTCAATAACTGAATAATTGTGAGATAGGACTTCTATATATAGTAGTGCATGTAACTGCCCCATTCCCACTCCTCAATCATTGGATATCACATGTGTCTTCTAACACCATGCACTCAATAACTGAATAACTGTGAGATAGGACTTCTATATATAGTAGTGCCTGCACTGCCTCATTCCCACTCCCCAATCATTGGATATCACATGTGTCTTCTAACACCATGCACTCAATAACTGAATAATTGTGAGATAGGACTTCTATATATAGTAGTGCCGGCACTGCCTCATTCCCACTCCCCAATCATTGGATATCACATGTGTTTTCTAACACCATGCACTCAATAACTGAATAATTGTGAGATAGGACTTCTATATATAGTAGTGCCTGTTACTGCCACATTCCCACTCCCCAATCATTGGATATCTCATGTGTCTTCTAACACCATGCACTCAATAACTAAATAACTGTGAGATAGGACTTCTATATATAGTAGTGCCTGTTACTGCCCCATTCCTACTCCCCACTCATCTTACATGTATTCTAACACCATGCACTCAATAACTGTATGGTTGTGAAGTAGGACTGCTGTATATAGTATTGTCTGTTACTGCCCCACTCTCACTCCCCACTCATCTTACATGTATTCTAACACCATGCACTCAATAACTGTATGGTTGTGAAGTAGGACTGCTGTATATAGTATTGTCTGTTACTGCCCCACTCTCACTCCCCACTCATCTTACATGTATTCTAACACCATGCACTCAATAACTGTATGGTTGTGAAGTAGGACTGCTGTATATAGTATTGTCTGTTACTGCCCCACTCTCACTCCCCACTCATCTTACATGTATTCTAACACCATGCACTCAATAACTGTATGGTTGTGAAGTAGGACTGCTGTATATGGTATTGTCTGTTACTACCCCACTGGCACTCCCCACTCGCACTCCCCACTCATCTTACATGTATTCTAACACCATGCACTCAATAACTCTATGGTAGTGAAGTAGGACTGCTGTATATAGTATTGTCTCTTACTGCCCCACTCTCACTCCCCACTCATCTTACATGTATTCTAATACCACGCACTCAATAACTGTATGGTTGTGAAGTAGGACTGCTGTATATAGTATTGTCTCTTACTGCCCCACTCTCACTCCCCACTCATCTTACATGTATTCTAACACCATGCACTTAATAACTGAATAACTGTGAGATAGGACTTCTATATATAGTAGTGCCGGCACTGCCCCATTCCCACTCCCCAATCATTGGATATCTCATGTGTCTTCTAACACCATGCTCTCAATAACTGAATAACTGTGAGATAGGACTTCTATATATAGTAGTGCCGGCACTGCCCCATTCCCACTCCCCAATCATTGGATATCTCATGTGCTTCTAACACCATGCACTCAATAACTGAATAACTGTGAGATAGGACTTCTATATATAGTAGTGCCTGCACTGCCCCATTCCCACTCCCCAATCATTGGATCATCACATGTGTCTTCTAACACCATGCACTCAATAACTGAATAATTGTGAGATAGGACTGCTATATATAGTAGTGCCTGTAACTGCCCCATTTCCACTCCTCAATCATTGGATCATCACATGTGTCTTCTAACACCATGCACTCAATAACTGAATAATTGTGAGATAGGACTTCTATATATAGTAGTGCCGGCACTGCCCCATTCCCACTCCCCAATCATTGGATCATCACATGTGTCTTCTAACACCATGCACTCAATAACTAAATAACTGTGAGATAGGACTTCTATATATAGTAGTGCCTGTTACTGCCACATTCCCACTCCCCAATCATTGGATATCTCATGTGTCTTCTAACACCATGCACTCAATAACTAAATAACTGTGAGATAGGACTTCTATATATAGTAGTGCCTGTTACTGCCACATTCCCACTCCCCAATCATTGGATATCTCATGTGTCTTCTAACACCATGCACTCAATAACTAAATAACTGTGAGATAGGACTTCTATATATAGTAGTGCCTGTTACTGCCCCATTCCTACTCCCCACTCATCTTACATGTATTCTAACACCATGCACTCAATAACTGTATGGTTGTGAAGTAGGACTGCTGTATATAGTATTGTCTGTTACTGCCCCACTCTCACTCCCCACTCATCTTACATGTATTCTAACACCATGCACTCAATAACTGTATGGTTGTGAAGTAGGACTGCTGTATATAGTATTGTCTGTTACTGCCCCACTCTCACTCCCCACTCATCTTACATGTATTCTAACACCATGCACTCAATAACTGTATGGTTGTGAAGTAGGACTGCTGTATATAGTATTGTCTGTTACTGCCCCACTCTCACTCCCCACTCATCTTACATGTATTCTAACACCATGCACTCAATAACTGTATGGTTGTGAAGTAGGACTGCTGTATATGGTATTGTCTGTTACTACCCCACTGGCACTCCCCACTCGCACTCCCCACTCATCTTACATGTATTCTAACACCATGCACTCAATAACTCTATGGTAGTGAAGTAGGACTGCTGTATATAGTATTGTCTCTTACTGCCCCACTCTCACTCCCCACTCATCTTACATGTATTCTAATACCACGCACTCAATAACTGTATGGTTGTGAAGTAGGACTGCTGTATATAGTATTGTCTCTTACTGCCCCACTCTCACTCCCCACTCATCTTACATGTATTCTAACACCATGCACTCAATAACTGAATAACTGTGAGATAGGACTTCTATATATAGTAGTGCCGGCACTGCCCCATTCCCACTCCCCAATCATTGGATATCTCATGTGTCTTCTAACACCATGCTCTAAATAACTGAATAACTGTGAGATAGGACTTCTATATATAGTAGTGCCGGCACTGCCCCATTCCCACTCCCCAATCATTGGATATCTCATGTGCTTCTAACACCATGCACTCAATAACTGAATAACTGTGAGATAGGACTTCTATATATAGTAGTGCCTGCACTGCCCCATTCCCACTCCCCAATCATTGGATCATCACATGTGTCTTCTAACACCATGCACTCAATAACTGAATAATTGTGAGATAGGACTGCTATATATAGTAGTGCCTGTAACTGCCCCATTTCCACTCCTCAATCATTGGATCATCACATGTGTCTTCTAAAACCATGCACTCAATAACTGAATAATTGTGAGATAGGACTTCTATATATAGTAGTGCCGGCACTGCCCCATTCCCACTCCCCAATCATTGGATCATCACATGTGTCTTCTAACACCATGCACTCAATAACTAAATAACTGTGAGATAGGACTTCTATATATAGTAGTGCCTGTTACTGCCACATTCCCACTCCCCAATCATTGGATATCTCATGTGTCTTCTAACACCATGCACTCAATAACTAAATAACTGTGAGATAGGACTTCTATATATAGTAGTGCCGGCACTGCCCCATTCCCACTCCTCAATCATTGGATCATCACATGTGTCTTCTAACACCATGCACTCAATAACTGAATAATTGTGAGATAGGACTTCTATATATAGTAGTGCCGGCACTGCCCCATTCCCACTCCCCAATCATTGGATCATCACATGTGTCTTCTAACACCATGCACTCAATAACTAAATAACTGTGAGATAGGACTTCTATATATAGTAGTGCCGGCACTGCCCCATTCCCACTCCTCAATCATTGGATCATCACATGTGTCTTCTAACACCATGCACTCAATAACTGAATAATTGTGAGATAGGACTTCTATATATAGTAGTGCCTGTAACTGCCCCATTCCCACTCCTCAATCATTGGATATCTCATGTGTCTTCTAACACCATGCACTCAATAACTAAATAATTGTGAGATAGGACTTCTATATATAGTAGTGCCGGCACTGCCCCATTCCCACTCCTCAATCATTGGATCATCACATGTGTCTTCTAACACCATGCACTCAATAACTAAATAACTGTGAGATAGGACTTCTATATATAGTAGTGCCTGCACTGCCCCATTCCCACTCCTCAATCATTGGATCATCACATGTGTCTTCTAACACCATGCACTCAATAACTGAATAATTGTGAGATAGGACTTCTATATATAGTAGTGCCTGTAACTGCCCCATTCCCAGTCCCCAATCATTGGATCATCACATGTGTCTTCTAACACCATGCACTCAATAACTGAATAATTGTGAGATAGGACTTCTATATATAGTAGTGCCTGTAACTGCCCCATTCCCACTCCTCAATCATTGGATCATCACATGTGTCTTCTAACACCATGCACTCAATAACTGAATAATTGTGAGATAGGACTTCTATATATAGTAGTGCCTGTAACTGCCACATTCCCACTCCTCAATCATTGGATCATCACATGTGTCTTCTAACACCATGCACTCAATAACTGAATAACTGTGAGATAGGACTTCTATATATAGTAGTGCCTGTAACTGCCACATTCCCACTCCTCAATCATTGGATCATCACATGTGTCTTCGAACACCATGCACTCAATAACTGAATAATTGTGAGATAGGACTTCTATATATAGTAGTGCATGTTACTGCCACATTCCCACTCCTCAATCATTGGATCATCACATGTGTCTTCTAACACCATGCACTCAATAACTGAATAATTGTGAGATAGGACTTCTATATATAGTAGTGCCGGCACTGCCCCATTCCCACTCCCCAATCATTGGATATCTCATGTGTCTTCTAACACCATGCACTCAATAACTAAATAATTGTGAGATAGGACTTCTATATATAGTAGTGCCTGCACTGCCCCATTCCCACTCCTCAATCATTGGATATCTCATGTGTCTTCTAACACCATGCACTCAATAACTAAATAATTGTGAGATAGGACTTCTATATATAGTGGTGCCGGCACTGCCCCATTCCCACTCCTCAATCATTGGATCATCACATGTGTCTTCTAACACCATGCACTCAATAACTAAATAACTGTGAGATAGGACTTCTATATATAGTAGTGCCGGCACTGCCCCATTCCCACTCCTCAATCATTGGATCATCACATGTGTCTTCTAACACCATGCACTCAATAACTAAATAACTGTGAGATAGGACTTCTATATATAGTAGTGCCTGTAACTGCCACATTCCCACTCCTCAATCATTGGATCATCACATGTGTCTTCTAACACCATGCACTCAATAACTGAATAATTGTGAGATAGGACTTCTATATATAGTAGTGCCGGCACTGCCCCATTCCCACTCCTCAATCATTGGATCATCACATGTGTCTTCTAACACCATGGAACTCAATAACTGAATAATTGTGAGATAGGACTTCTATATATAGTAGTGCCTGTAACTGCCACATTCCCACTCCTCAATCATTGGATCATCACATGTGTCTTCTAACACCATGCACTCAATAACTGAATAATTGTGAGATAGGACTTCTATATATAGTAGTGCATGTTACTGCCACATTCCCACTCCTCAATCATTGGATCATCACATGTGTCTTCTAACACCATGCACTCAATAACTGAATAATTGTGAGATAGGACTTCTCAATATAACAGTGCCTGTAACTGCCACATTCCCACTCCTCAATCATTGGATCATCACATGTGTCTTCTAACACCATGCACTCAATAACTGAATAATTGTGAGATAGGACTTCTATATATAGTAGTGCATGTTACTGCCACATTCCCACTCCTCAATCATTGGATCATCACATGTGTCTTCTAACACCATGCACTCAATAACTGAATAATTGTGAGATAGGACTTCTATATATAGTAGTGCCGGCACTGCCCCATTCCCACTCCTCAATCATTGGATCATCACATGTGTCTTCTAACACCATGCACTCAATAACTGAATAATTGTGAGATAGGACTTCTATATATAGTAGTGCATGTTACTGCCACATTCCCACTCCTCAATCATTGGATCATCACATGTGTCTTCTAACACCATGCACTCAATAACTGAATAATTGTGAGATAGGACTTCTATATATAGTAGTGCCGGCACTGCCCCATTCCCACTCCTCAATCATTGGATCATCACATGTGTCTTCTAACACCATGCACTCAATAACTGAATAACTGTGAGATAGGACTTCTATATATAGTAGTGCATGTTACTGCCACATTCCCACTCCTCAATCATTGGATCATCACATGTGTCTTCTAACACCATGCACTCAATAACTGAATAATTGTGAGATAGGACTTCTATATATAGTAGTGCCTGTAACTGCCACATTCCCACTCCTCAATCATTGGATCATCACATGTGTCTTCTAACACCATGCACTCAATAACTGAATAATTGTGAGATAGGACTTCTATATATAGTAGTGCATGTAACTGCCCCATTCCCACTCCTCAATCATTGGATATCACATGTGTCTTCTAACACCATGCACTCAATAACTGAATAACTGTGAGATAGGACTTCTATATATAGTAGTGCCTGCACTGCCTCATTCCCACTCCCCAATCATTGGATATCACATGTGTCTTCTAACACCATGCACTCAATAACTGAATAATTGTGAGATAGGACTTCTATATATAGTAGTGCCGGCACTGCCTCATTCCCACTCCCCAATCATTGGATATCACATGTGTTTTCTAACACCATGCACTCAATAACTGAATAATTGTGAGATAGGACTTCTATATATAGTAGTGCCTGTTACTGCCACATTCCCACTCCCCAATCATTGGATATCTCATGTGTCTTCTAACACCATGCACTCAATAACTAAATAACTGTGAGATAGGACTTCTATATATAGTAGTGCCTGTTACTGCCCCATTCCTACTCCCCACTCATCTTACATGTATTCTAACACCATGCACTCAATAACTGTATGGTTGTGAAGTAGGACTGCTGTATATAGTATTGTCTGTTACTGCCCCACTCTCACTCCCCACTCATCTTACATGTATTCTAACACCATGCACTCAATAACTGTATGGTTGTGAAGTAGGACTGCTGTATATAGTATTGTCTGTTACTGCCCCACTCTCACTCCCCACTCATCTTACATGTATTCTAACACCATGCACTCAATAACTGTATGGTTGTGAAGTAGGACTGCTGTATATAGTATTGTCTGTTACTGCCCCACTCTCACTCCCCACTCATCTTACATGTATTCTAACACCATGCACTCAATAACTGTATGGTTGTGAAGTAGGACTGCTGTATATGGTATTGTCTGTTACTACCCCACTGGCACTCCCCACTCGCACTCCCCACTCATCTTACATGTATTCTAACACCATGCACTCAATAACTCTATGGTAGTGAAGTAGGACTGCTGTATATAGTATTGTCTCTTACTGCCCCACTCTCACTCCCCACTCATCTTACATGTATTCTAATACCACGCACTCAATAACTGTATGGTTGTGAAGTAGGACTGCTGTATATAGTATTGTCTCTTACTGCCCCACTCTCACTCCCCACTCATCTTACATGTATTCTAACACCATGCACTCAATAACTGAATAACTGTGAGATAGGACTTCTATATATAGTAGTGCCGGCACTGCCCCATTCCCACTCCCCAATCATTGGATATCTCATGTGTCTTCTAACACCATGCTCTCAATAACTGAATAACTGTGAGATAGGACTTCTATATATAGTAGTGCCGGCACTGCCCCATTCCCACTCCCCAATCATTGGATATCTCATGTGCTTCTAACACCATGCACTCAATAACTGAATAACTGTGAGATAGGACTTCTATATATAGTAGTGCCTGCACTGCCCCATTCCCACTCCCCAATCATTGGATCATCACATGTGTCTTCTAACACCATGCACTCAATAACTGAATAATTGTGAGATAGGACTGCTATATATAGTAGTGCCTGTAACTGCCCCATTTCCACTCCTCAATCATTGGATCATCACATGTGTCTTCTAACACCATGCACTCAATAACTGAATAATTGTGAGATAGGACTTCTATATATAGTAGTGCCGGCACTGCCCCATTCCCACTCCCCAATCATTGGATCATCACATGTGTCTTCTAACACCATGCACTCAATAACTAAATAACTGTGAGATAGGACTTCTATATATAGTAGTGCCTGTTACTGCCACATTCCCACTCCCCAATCATTGGATATCTCATGTGTCTTCTAACACCATGCACTCAATAACTAAATAACTGTGAGATAGGACTTCTATATATAGTAGTGCCGGCACTGCCCCATTCCCACTCCTCAATCATTGGATCATCACATGTGTCTTCTAACACCATGCACTCAATAACTGAATAATTGTGAGATAGGACTTCTATATATAGTAGTGCCGGCACTGCCCCATTCCCACTCCCCAATCATTGGATCATCACATGTGTCTTCTAACACCATGCACTCAATAACTAAATAACTGTGAGATAGGACTTCTATATATAGTAGTGCCGGCACTGCCCCATTCCCACTCCTCAATCATTGGATCATCACATGTGTCTTCTAACACCATGCACTCAATAACTGAATAATTGTGAGATAGGACTTCTATATATAGTAGTGCCTGTAACTGCCCCATTCCCACTCCTCAATCATTGGATATCTCATGTGTCTTCTAACACCATGCACTCAATAACTAAATAATTGTGAGATAGGACTTCTATATATAGTAGTGCCGGCACTGCCCCATTCCCACTCCTCAATCATTGGATCATCACATGTGTCTTCTAACACCATGCACTCAATAACTAAATAACTGTGAGATAGGACTTCTATATATAGTAGTGCCTGCACTGCCCCATTCCCACTCCTCAATCATTGGATCATCACATGTGTCTTCTAACACCATGCACTCAATAACTGAATAATTGTGAGATAGGACTTCTATATATAGTAGTGCCTGTAACTGCCCCATTCCCAGTCCCCAATCATTGGATCATCACATGTGTCTTCTAACACCATGCACTCAATAACTGAATAATTGTGAGATAGGACTTCTATATATAGTAGTGCCTGTAACTGCCCCATTCCCACTCCTCAATCATTGGATCATCACATGTGTCTTCTAACACCATGCACTCAATAACTGAATAATTGTGAGATAGGACTTCTATATATAGTAGTGCCTGTAACTGCCCCATTCCCACTCCTCAATCATTGGATCATCACATGTGTCTTCTAACACCATGCACTCAATAACTGAATAACTGTGAGATAGGACTTCTATATATAGTAGTGCCTGTAACTGCCACATTCCCACTCCTCAATCATTGGATCATCACATGTGTCTTCTAACACCATGCACTCAATAACTGAATAATTGTGAGATAGGACTTCTATATATAGTAGTGCATGTTACTGCCACATTCCCACTCCTCAATCATTGGATCATCACATGTGTCTTCTAACACCATGCACTCAATAACTGAATAATTGTGAGATAGGACTTCTATATATAGTAGTGCCGGCACTGCCCCATTCCCACTCCCCAATCATTGGATATCTCATGTGTCTTCTAACACCATGCACTCAATAACTAAATAATTGTGAGATAGGACTTCTATATATAGTAGTGCCTGCACTGCCCCATTCCCACTCCTCAATCATTGGATATCTCATGTGTCTTCTAACACCATGCACTCAATAACTAAATAATTGTGAGATAGGACTTCTATATATAGTGGTGCCGGCACTGCCCCATTCCCACTCCTCAATCATTGGATCATCACATGTGTCTTCTAACACCATGCACTCAATAACTAAATAACTGTGAGATAGGACTTCTATATATAGTAGTGCCGGCACTGCCCCATTCCCACTCCTCAATCATTGGATCATCACATGTGTCTTCTAACACCATGCACTCAATAACTAAATAACTGTGAGATAGGACTTCTATATATAGTAGTGCCTGTAACTGCCACATTCCCACTCCTCAATCATTGGATCATCACATGTGTCTTCTAACACCATGCACTCAATAACTGAATAATTGTGAGATAGGACTTCTATATATAGTAGTGCCGGCACTGCCCCATTCCCACTCCTCAATCATTGGATCATCACATGTGTCTTCTAACACCATGCAACTCAATAACTGAATAATTGTGAGATAGGACTTCTATATATAGTAGTGCCTGTAACTGCCACATTCCCACTCCTCAATCATTGGATCATCACATGTGTCTTCTAACACCATGCACTCAATAACTGAATAATTGTGAGATAGGACTTCTATATATAGTAGTGCATGTTACTGCCACATTCCCACTCCTCAATCATTGGATCATCACATGTGTCTTCTAACACCATGCACTCAATAACTGAATAATTGTGAGATAGGACTTCTCAATATAACAGTGCCTGTAACTGCCACATTCCCACTCCTCAATCATTGGATCATCACATGTGTCTTCTAACACCATGCACTCAATAACTGAATAATTGTGAGATAGGACTTCTATATATAGTAGTGCATGTTACTGCCACATTCCCACTCCTCAATCATTGGATCATCACATGTGTCTTCTAACACCATGCACTCAATAACTGAATAATTGTGAGATAGGACTTCTATATATAGTAGTGCCGGCACTGCCCCATTCCCACTCCTCAATCATTGGATCATCACATGTGTCTTCTAACACCATGCACTCAATAACTGAATAATTGTGAGATAGGACTTCTATATATAGTAGTGCATGTTACTGCCACATTCCCACTCCTCAATCATTGGATCATCACATGTGTCTTCTAACACCATGCACTCAATAACTGAATAATTGTGAGATAGGACTTCTATATATAGTAGTGCCGGCACTGCCCCATTCCCACTCCTCAATCATTGGATCATCACATGTGTCTTCTAACACCATGCACTCAATAACTGAATAACTGTGAGATAGGACTTCTATATATAGTAGTGCATGTTACTGCCACATTCCCACTCCTCAATCATTGGATCATCACATGTGTCTTCTAACACCATGCACTCAATAACTGAATAATTGTGAGATAGGACTTCTATATATAGTAGTGCCTGTAACTGCCACATTCCCACTCCTCAATCATTGGATCATCACATGTGTCTTCTAACACCATGCACTCAATAACTGAATAATTGTGAGATAGGACTTCTATATATAGTAGTGCATGTAACTGCCCCATTCCCACTCCTCAATCATTGGATATCACATGTGTCTTCTAACACCATGCACTCAATAACTGAATAACTGTGAGATAGGACTTCTATATATAGTAGTGCCTGCACTGCCTCATTCCCACTCCCCAATCATTGGATATCACATGTGTCTTCTAACACCATGCACTCAATAACTGAATAATTGTGAGATAGGACTTCTATATATAGTAGTGCCGGCACTGCCTCATTCCCACTCCCCAATCATTGGATATCACATGTGTTTTCTAACACCATGCACTCAATAACTGAATAATTGTGAGATAGGACTTCTATATATAGTAGTGCCTGTAACTGCCTCATTCCCACTCCCCAATCATTGGATATCACATGTGTCTTCTAACACCATGCACTCAATAACTGAATAATTGTGAGATAGGACTTCTATATATAGTAGTGCCGGCACTGCCCCATTCCCACTCCCCAATCATTGGATATCACATGTGTCTTCTAACACCATGCACTCAATAACTGAATAACTGTGAGATAGGACTTCTATATATAGTAGTGCCGGCACTGCCCCATTCCCACTCCCCAATCATTGGATATCTCATGTGTCTTCTAACACCATGCACTCAATAACTGAATAATTGTGAGATAGGACTTCTATATATAGTAGTGCCGGCACTGCCCCATTCCCACTCCTCAATTATTGGATCATCACATGTGTCTTCTAACACCATGCACTCAATATCTGAATAATTGTGAGATAGGACTTCTATATATAGTAGTGCCGGCACTGCCCCATTCCCACTCCCCAATCATTGGATCATCACATGTGTCTTCTAACACCATGCACTCAATAACTGAATAATTGTGAGATAGGACTTCTATATATAGTAGTGCCTGTAACTGCCACATTCCCACTCCTCAATCATTGGATATCTCATGTGTTTTCTAACACCATGCACTCAATAACTAAGTAACTGTGAGATAGGACTTCTATATATAGTAGTGCCTGCACTGCCCCATTCCCACTCCTCAATCATTGGATATCTCATGTGTCTTCTAACACCATGCACTCAATAACTAAATAACTGTGAGATAGGACTTCTATATATAGTAGTGCCTGTTACTGCCACATTCCCACTCCCCAATCACTGGATATCTCATGTGTCTTCTAACACCATGCACTCAATAACTAAATAACTGTGAGATAGGACTTCTATATATAGTAGTGCCTGTTACTGCCCCATTCCTACTCCCCAATCATTGGATATCTCATGTGTCTTCTAACACCATGCACTCAATAACTAAATAACTGTGAGATAGGACTTCTATATATAGTAGTGCCTGTAACTGCCCCATTCCCACTCCTCAATCATTGGATATCTCATGTGTTTTCTAACACCATGCACTCAATAACTAAATAACTGTGAGATAGGACTTCTATATATAGTAGTGCCTGTTACTGCCACATTCCCACTCCCCAATCATTGGATATCTCATGTGTCTTCTAACACCATGCACTCAATAACTAAATAACTGTGAGATAGGACTTCTATATATAGTAGTGCCTGTTACTGCCCCATTCCTACTCCCCACTCATCTTACATGTATTCTAACACCATGCACTCAATAACTGTATGGTTGTGAAGTAGGACTGCTGTATATAGTATTGTCTGTTACTGCCCCACTCTCACTCCCCACTCATCTTACATGTATTCTAACACCATGCACTCAATAACTGTATGGTTGTGAAGTAGGACTGCTGTATATAGTATTGTCTGTTACTGCCCCACTCTCACTCCCCACTCATCTTACATGTATTCTAACACCATGCACTCAATAACTGTATGGTTGTGAAGTAGGACTGCTGTATATAGTATTGTCTGTTACTGCCCCACTCTCACTCCCCACTCATCTTACATGTATTCTAACACCATGCACTCAATAACTGTATGGTTGTGAAGTAGGACTGCTGTATATGGTATTGTCTGTTACTACCCCACTCGCACTCCCCACTCGCACTCCCCACTCATCTTACATGTATTCTAACACCATGCACTCAATAACTCTATGGTAGTGAAGTAGGACTGCTGTATATAGTATTGTCTCTTACTGCCCCACTCTCACTCCCCACTCATCTTACATGTATTCTAATACCACGCACTCAATAACTGTATGGTTGTGAAGTAGGACTGCTGTATATAGTATTGTCTCTTACTGCCCCACTCTCACTCCCCACTCATCTTACATGTATTCTAACACCATGCACTCAATAACTGTATGGTTGTGAAGTAGGACTGCTGTATATAGTATTGTCTCTTACTGCCCCACTCTCACTCCCCACTCATCTTACATGTATTCTAACACCATGCACTCAATAACTCTATGGTTGTGAAGTAGGACTGCTGTATATAGTATTGTCTCTTACTGCCCCACTCTCACTCCCCACTCATCTTACATGTATTCTAACACCATGCACTCAATAACTGTATGGTTGTGAAGTAGGACTGCTGTATATAGTATTGTCTGTTACTACCCCACTCGCACTCCCCACTCGCACTCCCCACTCATCTTACATGTATTCTAACACCATGCACTCAATAACTGTATGGTTACGAGACAGGACTGCTGTATATAGTATTGTTTCTTACTGCCCCACTCTCACTCCCCACTCATCCTACATATCTTCTAACACCATGCACTCAACTGTATGGTTACGAGACAGGACTGCTGTATATAGTATTGTCTCATACTGCCCCACTCTCACTCCCCACTCATCTACATATCTTCTAACACCATGCACACAATAACTGTATGGTTATGAGGTAGGACTGCTGTATATAGTATTGTCTGTTACTACCCCATTCCTACTCCCCACTCATCCTACATATCTTCTAACACCATGCACACAATAACTGTATGGTTATGAGGTAGGACTGCTGTATACAGTATTGTCTGTTACTGCCCCATTCCTACTCCCCACTCATCCTACATATCTTCTAACACCATGCACACAATAACTGTATGGTTATGAGGTAGGACTGCTGTATACAGTATTGTCTGTTACTGCCCCATTCCTACTCCCCACTCATCCTACATATCTTCTAACACCATGCACTCAATAACTGTATGGTTATGAGGTAGGACTGCTGTATATAGTATTGTCTGTTACTACCCCATTCCTACTCCCCACTCATCCTACATATCTTCTAACACCATGCACACAATAACTGTATGGTTACGAGACAGGACTGCTGTATATAGTATTGTCTCTTACTGCCCCACTCTCACTCCCCACTCATCTTACATATCTTCTAACACCATGCACTCAATAGCCTTATGGTTATGAGACAGGACTGCTGTATATAGTATTGTCTACTTCTGCCCCACTCTCACTCCCCACTCATCTTACATGTATTCTAACACCATGCACTCAATAACTGTATGGTTACGACACAGGACTGCTGTATATAGTATTGTCTGTTACTGCCCCATTCCTAGTCCCCACTCATCTTACATATCTTCTAACACCATGCACTCTATAACTGTATGGTTACAAGACAGGACTGCTGTATACAGTATTGTCTGTTACTGCCCCATTCCTACTCCCCAATCATCTTACATATCTTCTAACACCATACACACAATACTGTATGGTTATGCAGTAGGACTGCTGTATACAGTATTGTCTGTTACTGCCCCATTCCTACTCCCCAATCATCTTACATATCTTCTAACACCATGCACTCTATAACTGTATGGTTACAAGACAGGACTGCTGTATACAGTATTGTCTGTTACTGCCCCATTCCTACTCCCCATTCATCTTACATATCTTCTACCACCATACACACAATACTGTATGGTTATGCAGTAGGACTGCTGTATACAGTATTGTCTGTTACTGCCTCATTCCCAATCCCCAGTCTCTTACATGTCTTCTAACACCATGCACTCAGTAACTGTATGGATGTGAGGTAGGACTGCTGTATATAGTAGTGTCTACTTTGCCCCATTCCCACTCTCCACTCATCTTACATGTCTTCTAACACCATGCACTCAATAACTGTATGGTTGTGAAGTAGAACTGTTGTATATGGTAGTGTCTTCTTCTGCCCCACTCTCACTCCCCACTCATCTTACAGTCTTGTAACACCATGCACTCAATAACTGTATGGATGTGAGGTAGGACTGCTGTATATAGTAGTGACTGTTACTGCCTCATTCCCAATCCCCAGTCTCTTACATGTCTTCTAACACCATGCACTCAATAACTGTATGGTTGTGAGGTAGGACTGCTGTATATAGTATTGTCTGTTACTGCCTCATTCCCAATACCCAGTCTCTTACATGTCTTCTAACACCATGCACTCAATAACTGTATGGTTGTGAGGTAGGACTGCTGTATATAGTATTGTCTGTTACTGCCTCATTCCCAATCCCCAGTCTCTTACATGTCTTCTAACACCATGCACTCAATAACTGTATGGTTGTGAGGTAGGACTGCTGTATACAGTATTGTCTGTTACTGCCTCATTCCCAATCCCCAGTCTCTTACATGTCTTCTAACACCATGCACTCAATAACTGTATGGTTGTGAGGTAGTACTGCTGTATATAGTAGTGACTGTTACTGCCTCATTCCCAATCCCCAGTCTCTTACATGTCTTCTAACACCATGCACTCAATAACTGTATGGTTGTGAGGTAGGACTGCTGTATATGGTAGTGACTGTTACTGCCTCATTCCCAATCCCCAGTCTCTTACATGTCTTCTAACACCATGCACTCAATAACAGTATGGTTGTGAGGTAGGACTGCTGTATATAGTATTGTCTGTTACTGCCTCATTCCCAATCCCCAGTCTCTTACATGTCTTCTAACACCATGCACTCAATAACTGTATGGTTGTGAGGTAGGACTGCTGTATACAGTATTGTCTGTTACTGCCTCATTCCCAATCCCCAGTCTCTTACATGTCTTCTAACACCATGCACTCAATAACTGTATGGTTGTGAGGTAGGACTGCTGTATATGGTAGTGACTGTTACTGCCTCATTCCCAATCCCCAGTCTCTTACATGTCTTCTAACACCATGCACTCAATAACTGTATGGTTGTGAGGTAGGACTGCTATATGTAGTAGAGCCTGTTACTGCGCCATTCTCAATCCCTACTCATCTTACATGTCTTCTAACACCATGCACTCAATAACTGTATGGTTGTGAGGTAGGACTGCTATATGTAGTAGAGCCTGTTACTGCCTCATTCCCAATCCCCAGTCTCTTACATGTCTTCTAACACCATGCACTCAATAACTGTATGGTTGTGAGATAGGACTGCTATATGTAGTAGAGCCTGTTACTGCGCCATTCCCAATCCCTACTCATCTTACATGTCTTCTAACACCATGCACTGAATAACTGTATGGTTGTGAGATAGGACTGCTGTATGTAGTAGAGCCTGTTACTGCGCCATTCTCAATCCCTACTCATCTTACATGTCTTCTAACACCATGCACACAATAACTGTATGGTTGTGAGATAGGACTGCTGTATGTAGTAGAGCCTGTTACTGCGCCATTCCCAATCCCTACTCATCTTACATGTCTTCTAACACCATGCACTCAATAACTGTATGGTTGTGAGATAGGACTTATATATGTAGTAGAGCCTGTTACTGCGCCATTCCCAATCCCTACTCATCTTACATGTCTTCTAACACCATGCACTCAATAACTGTATGGTTGTGAGATAGGACTTATATATGTAGTAGAGCCTGTTACTGCGCCATTCTCAATCCCTACTCATCTTACATGTCTTCTAACACCATGCACTCAATAACTGTATGGTTGTGAGATAGGACTTATATATGTAGTAGAGCCTGTTACTGCGCCATTCTCAATCCCTACTCATCTTACATGTCTTCTAACACCATGCACTCAATAACTGTATGGTTGTGAGATAGGACTTATATATGTAGTAGAGCCTGTTACTGCGCCATTCTCAATCCCTACTCATCTTACATGTCTTCTAACACCATGCACTCAATAACTGTATGGTTGTGAGGTAGGACTGCTATATGTAGTAGAGCCTGTTACTGCGCCATTCCCAATCCCTACTCATCTTACATGTCTTCTAACACCATGCACTCAATAACTGTATGGTTGTGAGATAGGACTGCTGTATGTAGTAGAGCCTGTTACTGCGCCATTCTCAATCCCCACTCATCTTACATGTCTTCTAACACCATGCACTCAATAACTGTATGGTTGTGAGATAGGACTTATATATGTAGTAGAGCCTGTTACTGCGCCATTCCCAATCCCTACTCATCTTACATGTCTTCTAACACCATGCACTCAATAACTGTATGGATGTGAGGTAGGACTGCTATATGTAGTAGAGCCTGTTACTGCGCCATTCCCAATCCCTACTCATCTTACATGTCTTCTAACACCATGCACTCAATAACTGTATGGTTGTGAGATAGGACTTATATATGTAGTAGAGCCTGTTACTGCGCCATTCTCAATCCCTACTCATCTTACATGTCTTCTAACACCATGCACTCAATAACTGTATGGTTGTGACATAGGACTGCTGTATGTAGTAGAGCCTGTTACTGCGCCATTCTCAATCCCTACTCATCTTACATGTCTTCTAACACCATGCACTCAATAACTGTATGGTTGTGAGATAGGACTGCTGTATGTAGTAGAGCCTGTTACTGCGCCATTCCCAATCCCTACTCATCTTACATGTCTTCTAACACCATGCACTCAATAACTGTATGGTTGTGAGATAGGACTTATATATGTAGTAGAGCCTGTTACTGCGCCATTCTCAATCCCTACTCATCTTACATGTCTTCTAACACCATGCACTCAATAACTGTATGGTTGTGAGATAGGACTTATATATGTAGTAGAGCCTGTTACTGCGCCATTCTCAATCCCTACTCATCTTACATGTCTTCTAACACCATGCACTCAATAACTGTATGGTTGTGAGATAGGACTTATATATGTAGTAGAGCCTGTTACTGCGCCATTCCCAATCCCTACTCATCTTACATGTCTTCTAACACCATGCACTGAATAACTGTATGGTTGTGAGGTAGGACTGCTGTATGTAGTAGAGCCTGTTACTGCGCCATTCTCAATCCCCACTCATCTTACATGTCTTCTAACACCATGCACTCAATAACTGTATGGTTGTGAGATAGGACTTATATATGTAGTAGAGCCTGTTACTGCGCCATTCCCAATCCCTACTCATCTTACATGTCTTCTAACACCATGCACTCAATAACTGTATGGATGTGAGGTAGGACTGCTATATGTAGTAGAGCCTGTTACTGCGCCATTCCCAATCCCTACTCATCTTACATGTCTTCTAACACCATGCACTGAATAACTGTATGGTTGTGAGATAGGACTTATATATGTAGTAGAGCCTGTTACTGCGCCATTCCCAATCCCTACTCATCTTACATGTCTTCTAACACCATGCACTGAATAACTGTATGGTTGTGAGATAGGACTTATATATGTAGTAGAGCCTGTTACTGCGCCATTCCCAATCCCTACTCATCTTACATGTCTTCTAACACCATGCACTCAATAACTGTATGGTTGTGAGATAGGACTTATATATGTAGTAGAGCCTGTTACTGCGCCATTCTCAATCCCTACTCATCTTACATGTCTTCTAACACCATGCACTCAATAACTGTATGGTTGTGAGATAGGACTGCTGTATGTAGTAGAGCCTGTTACTGCGCCATTCCCAATCCCTACTCATCTTACATGTCTTCTAACACCATGCACTCAATAACTGTATGGTTGTGAGGTAGGACTGCTATATGTAGTAGAGCCTGTTACTGCGCCATTCCCACTCCCCACTCATCTTACATGTCTTCTAACACCATGCACTCAATAACTGTATGGTTGTGAGGTAGGACTGCTATATGTAGTAGAGCCTGTTACTGCGCCATTCCCAATCCCTACTCATCTTACATGTCTTCTAACACCATGCACTGAATAACTGTATGGTTGTGAGGTAGGACTGCTGTATGTAGTAGAGCCTGTTACTGCGCCATTCCCAATCCCTACTCATCTTACATGTCTTCTAACACCATGCACTGAATAACTGTATGGTTGTGAGATAGGACTTATATATGTAGTAGAGCCTGTTACTGCGCCATTCCCAATCCCTACTCATCTTACATGTCTTCTAACACCATGCACTGAATAACTGTATGGTTGTGAGATAGGACTTATATATGTAGTAGAGCCTGTTACTGCGCCATTCCCACTCCCCACTCATCTTACATGTCTTCTAACACCATGCACTCAATAACTGTATGGTTGTGAGATAGGACTGCTATATGTAGTAGAGCCTGTTACTGCGCCATTCCCACTCCCCACTCATCTTACATGTCTTCTAACACCATGCACTCAATAACTGTATGGTTGTGAGATAGGACTGCTGTACGTAGTAGAGCCTGTTACTGCGCCATTCCCACTCCCTACTCATCTTACATGTCTTCTAACACCATGCACTGAATAACTGTATGGTTGTGAGATAGGACTTATATATGTAGTAGAGCCTGTTACTGCGCCATTCCCAATCCCCAGTCTCTTACATGTCTTCTAACACCATGCACTCAATAACTGTATGGTTGTGAGGTAGGACTGCTGTATGTAGTAGAGCCTGTTACTGCGCCATTCCCACTCCCCACTCATCTTACATGTCTTCTAACACCATGCACTCAATAACTGTATGGTTGTGAGGTAGGACTGCTATATGTAGTAGAGCCTGTTACTGCGCCATTCCCACTCCCCACTCATCTTACATGTCTTCTAACACCATGCACTCAATAACTGTATGGTTGTGAGGTAGGACTGCTATATGTAGTAGAGCCTGTTACTGCGCCATTCCCACTCCCCACTCATCTTACATGTCTTCTAACACCATGCACTCAATAACAATATTACCTAGTTTGTTAAACGAGATAAGTATTTACAGAAATAGTGTCATTACACACTCCATGGTAGGTAAAAGACAGATAAAGGGGACTAAAATGCCAGCAAAATATGTGCGTGCGTGCGTGTGTGTGTGTGTGTGGTTTCTGTGGTGGTGGAAAACATAAAAAAATTGGATGAATACCACACTCTGTATTTCAGTTCAGCATCTTCCATGGATATTATACAAAGTTTTTCAAGATAATCTCTATCCAAGCTGTCCCTTACATGGACATTTTTAGTTATTTTTTATTTTCTCAAAAATGCCCTAACAAGTTTAATTAAAATACCAAATTTTAAAGCGATTTGCATGACAAATAAAATGTTTACAGTAAAATAAAATAGTTTTATTTATGGGCAAATTATGATGTTTAAAAAGGGGAATAAATTAAGAAGAATGAAATATGGTGGTGGCAAGGAAATTTGACTATCTAGGAGTACAACTAAATAGTAATGGGAGTTGGAATGAGCAAAAGAAAATGATACTAACAAAAGGAAAACTGGCAATGAAAGCTATTAGAGCTTACCTAGATAAAATACCAGGGATACAAATAAAATGGTTGGAGAGAATATACAGAGCAGTAGTAGAGGCTAAAATGCTTTATGGAGCTGAGATTTGGGGTTTAGAGAGAGGGTGGGAAAATGTAAACAAAGTGCACAGAAATTTCTGTAAATTAATGTTAGGTCTACCATGGTGTTGCGAAATAGATCTAGGGAGGTTTGGTAGCAAAGCAAAACTTGTGGAAAGGGTATTAAAATATTGGTATAGAATTAAGGAACTGGAAAATAATATGTTAAAGTAGTGCCTAGAAGTGCAGTTAAAACTCAACAAAAGGATACTTGGTGTAAGTATATAGAAGGAACCCTGAATGAAATAGGTTATGGAGATATTTGGAGAGAGGGGCAGGTACTGGAGAAAGGGATCTGGAGAAGGGTAAAATTGAGAATTGAAGATATTAAAAGACAAGAAATTTTAGGTAGTTTTAATTTTAAATCTTCTTTATGTATATATGCAGATTTAAAAATGGTGTGGGAAAGAGAAAAAATGTTGATATATGTGACAGATTAGCATGAGAAGGTTTTGCATGGGCGAGGACAGGAGTGATGATGTTAAAAGGCTTAGGGGAAAGAGAGAACCAAGCAAAGTGTCTGCTATGTAATAGAAAGTATAATAACTATTGGCATTTAATTCTAGAATGTGAAGGAACTAAGGATTCGAGGGAAAAATGGCAGAAGAAGAAATGGGACAATTTACCAATTGAGATTATAGGTAGAAAGATGTTGGGTGTTAATTGCAAGGGGAGCATATTAGAAGTAGGAAAATATTTAGGTTTAATTAGAAAGAGATGGCTGAAGAAATTTAGGAAAAAGGAGTAAGAAGAAAAGTAGTTATTGAAAAGTAGATTAGTAAAAAGGTCTCAATAGCTCGATAACCACGGTGTTGGAGCTATGAGCCCGTGGAAGCATGGTAATTTAGGGAAGAACAGAAAAGGTTATGATAGGAGTAGACATAGATTACGTATTCAAGCAACTATTGAATTGTAATAAATCTACAAAGATTAATAAATATTTGTTTATTCAGTCAAGTAGGGCCCATTGACTCGGTAACCACAGTGTTGGAGGATAGGGGCCCTAGGAAACCAGCAACTCGGTGAAGTCTGTAAAATGAAATATGTATGTACTATGTATTTAAAGTAAATAAATATCTATCTCGTTGATATTGTAATGAAAAGAAGCTAGAAACAGTGATGTGTATTGAATTTATTTAAAGGTGAGTCGGAATTGTAACACTAACATCACTTAAGTTTACTCACTTAACATGTTTCGGGAAACCATTGTTCCCATCCTCAGAAGGTTAATTTGACTGGCCCGTGTTGTTGGTGTTTCCGTTTTTTGGACTGGATCCTGTGGTGGCATCTTGTGGTGGAGAAATGTACTTCCAGAGAGGATTTGGTGGCGGCAAATCAAAATTCATTAGATGTGTGTTGTGTTTTAGAATGGTGATCTTCTCCCATGCATCTAATTCGGCTGCAAATTTCGCTGGTTTGACTAATGTAATATTGGGTTTGATGTTGTGATTAGTGATCCAAAAATGGTGTGAAACTGCAGATTTGTCCATTTGTTTGTATTTAATACATCTCATGTGCTCCTTTAGCCTAGTTTCTAGGTTTCTTTTTGTCTTACCTATGTATACTTTATTGCAATCTGAACAATTGATTTTATAGATTCCAGCTTTTTTGTCTTGTGGAATGGGGTCTTTTAACTTGTTACAAAGTAATTTCTCTATGTTAAATTTGTTCTGTGGAGCTAGGCTGATGTTATGTTTCATGAAAATCTTCTTAAATTTGTGAAAAGTTCCTGGGTGGTATGTGAATTTCTTGAACTTTAGCTCTTTATCTTGCTGGCTGAGATTTGTTGTGTTTCTGATGTGCATCTGTCGTTTGAATTTTGCAATTTTTTTGTCAATAGTTGTTTTGTTGTACCCATTATGTATTGCTGTGTCTACTATATGCTGGTATTCTAACTGGTATTCTTTTTTATTTAAGGGGGTATATACCAGTCTATGTGTTAGGCTGTTTAGTACTGCATGTTTGTGTGTGGTTGGATTGAAACTCTTATTTTTTATGTAATTAGTAGAGTGTGTTGGCTTCCTGTATATGCCAAAGGTTAGGTTCTTTTGTTCTCTGATGATTTTTAGGTCTAAAAATGGTAGCATGCCTTCTTTTTCTATTTCTATGGTGAATTTTATTGATTGGTTCTGTAGGTTTAGTAAGGCTAAGGAGTCTTGTATGAACCTGTTAGGGACAACAGCGAAGATGTCGTCAACATATCTGTGCCAAACTTTAAACATGTATGGAAAGGAAGTTGTTATGTGTGTTTCTAAGTAGCTCATAAATAAATCTGCTAAGAAGGGTGAAAGTGGGTTGCCCATGGTTAGATCAGTTGGTTGTTGATAGAACTTCTTATTGAAACTAAAACAAATTTATGCATTGCACAAAATTGTTTTAGTTTCAATAAGAAGTTCTATCAACAACCAACTGGTCTAACCATGGGCAACCCACTTTCACCCTTCTTGGCAGATTTATTTATGAGCTACTTAGAAACACACATAACAACTTCCTTTCCATACATGTTTAAAGTTTGGCACAGATATGTTGACGACATCTTCGCTGTTGTCCCTAACAGGTTCATACAAGACTCCTTAGCCTTACTAAACCTACAGAACCAATCAATAAAATTCACCATAGAAATAGAAAAAGAAGGCATGCTACCATTTTTAGACCTAAAAATCATCAGAGAACAAAAGAACCTAACCTTTGGCATATACAGGAAGCCAACACACTCTACTAATTACATAAAAAATAAGAGTTTCAATCCAACCACACACAAACATGCAGTACTAAACAGCCTAACACATAGACTGGTATATACCCCCTTAAATAAAAAAGAATACCAGTTAGAATACCAGCATATAGTAGACACAGCAATACATAATGGGTACAACAAAACAACTATTGACAAAAAAATTGCAAAATTCAAACGACAGATGCACATCAGAAACACAACAAATCTCAGCCAGCAAGATAAAGAGCTAAAGTTCAAGAAATTCACATACCACCCAGGAACTTTTCACAAATTTAAGAAGATTTTCATGAAACATAACATCAGCCTAGCTCCACAGAACAAATTTAACATAGAGAAATTATTTTGTAACAAGTTAAAAGACCCCATTCCACAAGACAAAAAAGCTGGAATCTATAAAATCAATTGTTCAGATTGCAATAAAGTATACATAGGTAAGACAAAAAGAAACCTAGAAACTAGGCTAAAGGAGCACATGAGATGTATTAAATACAAACAAATGGACAAATCTGCAGTTTCACACCATTTTTGGATCACTAATCACAACATCAAACCCAATATTACATTAGTCAAACCAGCGAAATTTGCAGCCGAATTAGATGCATGGGAGAAGATCACCATTCTAAAACACACCACACATCTAATGAATTTTGATTTGCCGCCACCAAATCCTCTCTGGAAGTACATTTCTCCACCACAAGATGCCACCACAGGATCCAGTCCAAAAAACGGAAACACCAACAACACGGGCCAGTCAAATTAACCTTCTGAGGATGGGAACAACGGTTTCCCGAAACATGTTAAGTGAGTAAACTTAAGTGATGTTAGTGTTACAATTCCGACTCACCTTTAAATAAATATCTATCTATTTATGGGCGCTCTTTAACTGCTGTGGTTCTTTGCGGCACATTATATATTAGGTGTGAAAGACTGGAAAGTTTGCTTAGAGACCTCTTTATCAGGCTTGAAGTTCTTTTACATGTCGTAAATCTATGACACAGGACCAATGGCTTTACTTCCCTTCCAAAGGAAGCCGTGCTAAGGATTTTTACACCCCAAAAAAGAATCTACTGCCCTGCACTGGATTTCAACCCGCAACCTCGGAAGCTAAAGGCTAGCCTGGTACTCCTAAACCACAAAGGACGACACCGTATACAGTAAGCGCCTGTTACAACGATTCCCTTTATAATTCTAACCCACATATGGTCGCAGATATTTGCAGTCCTGACTTTTATTCTATTTGATTAATGCAGTTTATAATTCAATGTAATGTATAGGTACTTCGTGGATCCTACATATAACATTAAAATACACAGAATATCCAAATAAATTATCGGCTTTTCTAGGATTTATTGCAACTTATAATTCATTCAAAAATATAAAATTTTCAACATTTGCTTTTCTCCACAATCTGTTGCAGTACACCAATTTTGCAACACTGTTTCCCTCTGCTAGTCAGAGCGCATTCACCTTGTATTTGTTCCTTGCAATCTGAGTGACCGCAGCACAGGTTTCAAAGCATTGCTAGCCATCTTGGTTTATTACAACTTGTTTGTTTCATCAGCATTTTTTAAGCTCATGAGTGGGACCACACCACATGTTCATTTGACATACAAAAAAGTGGTTTGTTTTGCATATGTGCACGAAGGTGTGTTTTGTACTAAACAAAATGGCAGCAGTAAAGAGAAAAAGTGAGTATCATTTGGGCAGTTGAAAAGCATCCGAAACTAACATTCACAGGAATGGCTAGAAGGTTTGGTATCGACATTTCAACTCTTAGGGGTATTCTGAAAAACAGTGTCGCAATTTTGAATATAAAACAGCTAACACAATCTATAGACATACTACAATATGAGACAAAAGCCTTAATAAATTATGCTAAAAAAATAACTCCCTTAAGAGAATTGTTAAAGACAAAATGGATTTGAACAGAAGAACACCAAACAGCATTTGAAAATGTAAAGCAATAATTTCAAAATGTTATTCAACTAGAAGAGAGTAACCATTCCACATATATGAGGGTTGAATGAAAAGTAATACCTCCACCTTTGTAACTCCTCAGCAGATGGCAACACTGCACTGTTCAGTAGACTCTGCTCCAGTTGGCGGGAATCCTCAGCAATAAACTGTGTGTTGTTACAGTGTAAAGAATGGAACTCTGCGCAGACAGTCAGTCATTCGGATTAAGTAACGTGCTGTCATTGAATTCTTTGACTGCAGAAGGTGTCACCCCAAAGGAAATTCTTAGTGAATGGAAGCTGTTTATGGTAATTGTGCTGATATGAGCACTGTACGTCATTGGGCAGCCGGTAGGTTTAAAGATGGTGTGGCAGGAACATCTTGACTTGCTTGACAGAAACCACTGAATTTCATGGGTAAAACTTGATTTTCTTTAACTATACTATCGAAAATATTATAAGATAATAATATATACTGATCATATAAGGCCATTCAGAAATGTAAACTTAGAAATTAAAAAATCTCAAGATTGTCACACAAAATAGAAATCAAACATATTGCTGGAAAGAAAACGTATTCAGTGACAGACACATTATCCAGACTCAATCCAGTAATCCACAACATGAAATAAAAATCATGAATCTAAACCTAAAAGAAAATAAAACACTCACTAAAACCTAAGCAACATCTCTAAATTGCAAGAAAAAAATTCTGAATTAGGAAAATTATTTAATGTAACAGCAGAAATAAATAGAAAAACATAGTATATAAACTGCATGAAGCTGATGTTAAGAAAAGGAAAATGAAACAACTGCCTTAGCTCTAAGTGAAGTATTATACATAAAACATTTGGTAACTAAGAACCTTGCCACACCCAAGCATGTTAAACATCACTTGGAGAATATGTTCATTATTACAGGACAACACAATTGTAAACGTAATTTCAATCCATTCAGAAACAGTAACAACTGTACTTGCTTAAGCTAAGGACTACATTCCAAAATATGGAAAAATGTAAGGAATGATTTGTCAGATAATGTCACTGTTCCATGATACATTGCAAACATTGGGAATTAAATTGTACAACTCATCTATTATTCACAGGGGAATCCAACTGAAAGGAGTTTAAACGACATAACCTATTTATGCATCCTTTGCCATAAAGATATACTTCTTGGGTTGGAAAATGTAAATATACATGCTGGGTCAAAATAATACTGAATAATTTTAAGGCATGATTCAGGGATTATATGTGAGTATTTTTTATGTTGAATATACTTCTGTAAAGGTCTTGTTAATGAGCTAGGGGACATAACGGTTTTCAAACATCAGATTAGATGAAATTTGGTCGAACAGATGCCTGTTCCTCAACAGCACTGGTGTTCTGTTTTTAACATTGTTTATATCACCTAAAACCTGAGTTTTGTTAATTAAGTCCATCACATATTAAACAGCACTTTGTTATCAATCTCAGCTACCTGGATATACTTAAGAGTTCCGTTTAGTGGAAACTTTACAACCTATTATATAAATTTTCCCGTTTACTTACACATTACGTTTATGGCACTACTTGGAAATGCAAACAGGGCACGAGATCTTTACCCAATCACAGCACCTCTACTGCCATACATCAATGATTGCGAGAAACAAGAACTTTCTCAAAACAAGCGCATCATTCAGAAGTCCAAAGAACATTGGCTCTTGACTGGTCCTTGACACACACCATGGTTACTAGGATACTGTGTAAATAGCAATTACATGATCTCTCCCGAGTTCAAGCAGTGAGGCAGGTAACTTTCAACTACAATTTGTCCGGTGCTTTCTTCATAAATGCATTGATCAACCAAATTGTAGACAGACAAGGTTTTTACATGACAGTGCATGTTTAACACACATTTGGTTACCGGAAAACCCTAAAGCTATTAGAGTTACAAATTAACAACACCATTTTGCAGTGAACATTTAGGGCTGCCATTCTGAATGACACACTCATAGGGGCCCTATTTACTACCTTCACTTAAGAGTTTTCACAACATACTTTGCCAGAACTTTGGAAGATTTTCCTTTAGCAATATGTCAGTTAACGCAATTCAACAGTGGTGGGGCACCTCTGCATTATTCCAGTGATGTAAGGGATTTTCTAAGTGTGACTTATCCTGATTGCTGGATCTGTAGAGGAGCACCAAATCTAATGACTTTGTGTTTTCTTGTGTACAAGACAGTGGCTAATACTAAAGAAAAGCTGATGGCCAGGATCTGTAGCATTTGATGCTGTTATTTTGAAAGAACTCAGCACATTACAATGCTATCAATTATGTTCCAAAGACAAAGGTTGGCATTTGGAACATTTTTGTAAACACTTATGCTCTTGTTCATTCTTGTTTTGTTCTTAGTTTAAGCCTTTTAAAGACATATTTGCATCATACAACATTCTTTTAGGTTTTCTCAAGTAATTTGTATAACGGTGGAGAAAATTTGATCAACAATAGTATTATTTGTACATTATTTACAATAACGCATATTTACAGCTGCAGATTGGTTAAAAAACTTTTCGGCTACTTCAGAGCACATGCATTTAATACCACATAATTAAATACGATTCACAAGTTACTAAATCAATTTAAGAGAGTTTTGCATTGTTTAAAATTAAAGACTCTTTACTCTTTATTTCAAAACTCTCTGAAGCCTTGTAGCAAAAATTGCATAGCAACCTGTTTGGCAGAATTTCGTCTAACCCGATACAGTGTTTCAGAAATGTTAATGCCCTCTAGCTTGATAAGACATTTACAGACATACATTCCCTAAAGAAAATATTCAAATAGAATGGTGAATCGTGCCTTAAGGGGACTGAATGGTGATTTGAACTCAAAAAATCGATTTTGATTTCCTTTTAAAAAAGTTTAGAAATCTTCTTTAAAATCATATATACCACGTAGTCTTCTCATCCTGTGGATTGGTAACTAAAGCCCACTGATTAGGACTATGGTTGTGCTCTTGTACCGTAATGGTTAACATGCTGGTGAAGGTCCAAATCACGCCTGCAAATAAATGACGTTTTTTGTTTTATTATTCATTTCTTGTATGTATTTATTTATGATGTTCATTAAAGTATATTCTAACAAGTAAAAATCTGCGTTTTCATGAAATTCACATAATTAAATGAAATGAACTTCCATGACAAACTATTAGTTCTTGTTCAATTTACTAAATATACAAAGTACCTTCAAGTGGCCGTATTTGAACCTGGGAGTTTCACTACTGAAGGCCTACACGCACACTGTTGCAAAGCAATCATTTAGGCCGAAATTGATACAACGTGATGCAGTGGACAGTGTTTAATCTCAATCTGCAGACTGAGAAGACTCACACACATTCATTTCTAGACTCAGTGCTATTGAGGGATCTAACCATGTCCTCATGGCAAAACACAGAATCCTAATAACAATATTCATAATGTAACAACTGTCCAAAACTGAATTTCTTCAATATAAGTCTGTTAGATACTGTAATTTGTTTTAATGATGGTGTATGTAGAGGTGGCCAGGACAATTGTTGACTCTCAGAACAAATGGAAAAGAGATATATAATGCTTAAGAGAAAGAGAGTCTTTCGGCAGAAGGAAACTCAGTACGACTATGCAACAGCTTCTCTTTAAATGCAGTTGTCCATAGCTAACTTAAGTACACTTTTCTTTAAAACTACTGAACCTATTTTACTGTAGTTGCTGAAGCAGTGTTGTACAAACGTAACCATTGTGTAATTGCAAAAGATATTCAAGCAGTGGAACATCAAACTAGCACCCATCAATAAACATAGTTTAAACAACATATTAAGAACAAACACAAAAGATAAAATTCCTAGAACTAAAATTCCAGGCATTTACCAGATAAATTGTAGTGATTGCAAACTTAAATATATAGGAAAAACAAAAAGTAACATAGGGGCGAGACTGAAAGAACATTTTAGAAATATAAGACACAAAGAAACTGAAACATCTGCCATGGCATATCATTTCTGGAATTCAAACCACAACATCCATAATGAAATAAATCTAATCAAGTCGATCCAAAATCCAATAGAACTGACGATATGGGAAAAACTCCTCATACAAAACAACAAAAGCCATCTAATGAATTTCAATTTCCCTCCGGAAAAGGATCTCATCTTTAAATACATCAAGCTGAAAATGACGTCAACGTCAGGAAGCCCAACGGCGACCTCTACATTGAAATCAACAGACTCGTTAGTGGCTCTTAGCTGACAATGAAGACACGTTCAAGGTAATTATCTTGAAATAGTGAAGTTAGAGTGTGTTGCCACTAGAATTTTATTTAAATAATAAGAGTTTATTTGGTTTTCCTTATGAGTACTGCAGTAATTAATTCACAATCAAAAAAGTGTTAGCAAGTGGAAATTATCTGCATTCTCATGTTATAATTATTGTTATTTGAGATAAAGGAAAAGCAAACCTCTAGAAGTGCACATGGCTGAAACCAAAGGGTGGTATTTGAGACACTTGTTGCAAAGTTCATAATATTGTTAGATTTACTCACAATTAACACAGCAGCAAATCCTGTAGAGAGGCCTTCCTTATGTGAGAGAGTTACTTGCAATTTGTAACTCACCATGTCCAGTTTCATCCCTACTCTGTACACGTCATGTGATTAATTTGCCAACTTTTTAATCAGTTGACCGTTTTCTTCTCTTCATTTCATAACCCTTACTTTTGACTAACATTTTATAACAATAATCCCTTTCCTGATCATAGAGGCCATGCATTACTAACTTTGAAAGGAATCACATTTCTCTCAATGCTGGCTATCACATTTAATTCCTCATTAGTGCCATTGCTGTTTACAATTCCATTTTGTTCTGTCATTTATATTCTAATAGCATTATTTAAATATGTTGGACCATATCAATGTCACAACTATACTTGAATTAACGTAACTTCTCAATCCTGACAACTACCTCAGCGTGCTTTCTGCACGTGTGTGTGTGTGGGTCTGTTGTCATGACAACCAGGGTTGACCTTGAAGTAGCCAATTGCCGTTAAGCCCCCTCCACACACTTCACCAGAGCTTAGAGGTAGTGTTGCCACAAAGTGCAAAGCATTGTTTTGTTTGATTTATCAATTACTTGTGTGATTTGTGCATTGTTGTAGTGTAGCGCGATATTTTAAAGTTTAAGCGTACAACTATCTTAAATCAGTGAACTGTGCAATTGCATACTGACGTTATTTTTCAAGTGCTAAACGTGCAGCTGTAGTGTAGTGAATGACCAGTACTGTGATTATAATATATTTTAAAATATATATCCTGTGCTGAAATTTGCATGTGATTGGCAATGTCTGATCCCGGCCAAAAGCGTAGGGGAAGACCACAAACTTGTTCCCCAAAGAAAAAATACGCTAAGCTTAGACAAGGTACTGCAATTCGCGACCAAGCTCATGAGATAGTATGTGCTTTAAGGGCATATTTCGAACTGGAAAGAGAAAACAGTGGACCAATGATTGATGTAAATAAAGTCATAGATACGACAGCTGCTGCACTTAAAATAAGTATACGGACTGTTGTCAATATGGGAAAAGAACAAGAAAGAAGCTGAGAAATCACACTCTGGATCTTCAAAATCTATATTAGAAACCCCAGGAAAAACCTGACATTGTCATAAAACTGTTACAGATCTAGATGGCTTCCAAGTAGATGATATTTGTCGCCATATATAAGTTGTACAAGCTACATGCTAGTCTTCAAAAGGCAGATCTTTTCCTCTCTCCGCATTTGTCTCCATGAATTTGGCTTTAATTTTGAACAATATTCCAACAGAAGTGTGCTGATGGAAAGAACAGATATTGTAGCTTGGAGATGTCAGTATTTGCGAGAAGTAAGGAAGTTAGATTTCAGCTCCATCGTTTGTCTGGACAGACCTGGGTAAATGCAGGTCATACTGTAACCAAAGGGTGGACCGATGGCACCAAACAAAGCACAATGAATGCCCCATTAGGTAAGGGAGGTAGAGTTATTGTTGTTCACACTGGTTCTTCGCAAGGTTTTGTCCCAAACTGTTTCCTCATGTTTAGGTCAAGGACAACTGGAGACTATCATGAGGAAATGAATGCAAAATCTTTTACAGATTGGTTTGTTAACAGCCTAATGCCGAATATTCCTCCAAATTCCACCATTGTAATGGATAATGCCAAATACCATTCTGTAGTATTAAACAAGGCCCCAACAATGCAATGGAAGAAGGCAGACATATTATTGTGGGTGCTCAACAATGTCGCAACAAAACATGGAATCGAGATTGATTCAGAGCTCAAAAAAGCGGAACTAATGGATTTCGTGAATACTTACAAACCAAGGGTTCCACTTTATGAGATAGATGAAATAGCAAAAGAACATGGGCATAAGATTATTCGCCTTCCCCCCTACCATGCTCATTTGAACCCAATCGAAAAAATATGGGCACAAGTGAAAGGCTATGTGGCAAGAAATTTACAGTATCAACAGTAGAGCAACTCACCAGGGAAGGAGTGCAGAATGCCAATGCTGAGAATTGGGCAAAAGTGGTGGAAAATATTCGAGGAATCACCAAAGAAGCATGGACAAAAGAAGGAATTCTGGAAGATTGCGTTCAGCAAATAATAATCTCTCCCGACAGCAATTCGTCACTAGGAGTACGCCCCTTGGCACCATAATGTGAGTACCAGAAATTATATTATATGTATATGTCAGTATGATTATGCTTTTATCTGTCATATATTCACGTCAGAAATCTACTAACATGAAGTCATATTCTGTATATATTAAAACTGAATTTGTTTACTACAGTACGTACATATATGTAAACATAATGGAATGACAATAGTTCTCAATCATTTACAGAAAATACGCAAAAATAATAAGAGTCAATTTAAATTTAAGTAAAATAGGAGTAAATTAAACACAATTATTTCACAAAGTTTGTCTTATCTAACAGAGTTAAACATAACAGTAAAAATAAGAACTTGAGAGTAAATATGTACTAACTTGAATAACCTGCTATCTGAAAGTTGCGCAATAGTATTAAAAAAATTTGGCATGTGGCGCATTTTGAAACTGTAGAAATATAATGAAAGTGAAAGAGGAAAAATCAACTTTTAAGCTTTGGTCTATAGAGATAATATAATATTACGTACAGACATTTAAAGCATCATGCAAGGGATACAAAATGGAAGACAAGCACTGGAATAAAATAATGTAGGGTGAAAAACATGAAAACATGAACATAATGCAATAGTTGACAGGCGTGTCATACACTGTATGCTTAGAAGTGTAATTTTTACTGTGTAATATATTATTATTATTATTATTATTATTATTATTATTATTATTTCAAAATTACGTCATTTGTCAAAGCCAGTTTTAAACTCTCTATGCGTTGTTAGGCGCAGCAGAGAACTTGTATGTTTAGCTCTCCTTTTCTCTTCCACTCGACATGAACGACTGGCGGATGGACGAGCCGACAACACTGCATGGTGTAGCTGAAATGCACGTGGCAGGACAGCAACTGTCAAGATTGAGAAGTTACGTTAATTCACGCATAGTTTTTGTTCTTACTATTGTAAAGTTTGTATGTTCGTGTTTAGCTATAGGAGCTGTTAGAACAGAGAAATAGAAGACAGATGAATTTTTGATTGGCTCCAAGGATGTGCAAGTTCTGTAACACGTTGCACAGCATGGGCAATTAAATCACTGTAAGGTGATCTGTTCAGCAGGGCACTTGATCATCTGATGAACAGTTGCAGTCGTTGGACAAGGATCTTTCTCCACTATGTACTTATAGTAAATAATGTTGATACCAAGATTTCACTGGAAATACATGTTTTGAGACCCCCTGAACAAACAAAACAACTAAAAGGTCCTTCTATGTGTTTGTGAACAACATAACTCAAAAATGAAGAGTCTGATAACTTGGTATTTAAGTTCCATACCTTCAAAAATATTCTCCAAACCTTAACTATGCTTTACATCAAACTTTCTTGTTAATCTTTTTTATTTTCTCAAAAATGGCTCTAATGCTTTTGTTAAAACACAGAGAAAGGAAATGTATATCTTAAAATTTTTGGGAAATGCCCTTTACTCTCAATGAATTTTGTATAACTGGTAAACTGTAAGCGACTGGCAAAATCTTACTACAAAAAATGTAGATCTCGTTAAGGCACACAATTCATGCTAAATAAAAATTTTTTCAACATTAACTATTTTCAGGATATTCTATGTTATTGGTTTGAATTTTCATATACAATTGTTATTTGTTTTTTCTCATGCTGAAGCCTACTATATCCCATTGTACCTACAAGGTAATATGCAATAAAACCATTTCTGCAGATGTTTAACATCAAGTAGAAGGGAGAATAAACTTTTGTAATGGTAGTTTGTTGAAGAATGGGTAGAAAAAGTTGTGTGAATGTAGCACATCAGAAAAAAACTTTTCCCTCTCCTTTGCTTTGGATTACAGCACTGACAATAATAATAATAATAAAGGCAGGTTTAGCAGAGCACTCCCTAAAAAGTAATGCTCCCCTGTAGTTATATAAATGTCAGCTGACAAGTGTTGCAGTTCAACTTTACAGTGATGCTGATTTGAGTTATTTAGTTACTTGTCTTCTATACCAGACAATAACATGAGATCAATGACCGGAGATAATATGTGGGGCAGTCAACACTGTTGTTACGTGTCCATCTGTAGGGTAAGAGAAAAGCACAGGTTCTGGAACTGAGCGCAGTGAAAGCTGTGTTCATCCAGCACTGGAAACAATGGACACAACACGTGTAGTTCGTTTCTTGGTGGCTGGAACACAATTGCAGGTCTGCTGTGTGTGGCAAAGGACGCAAGATGATCTGCACCATCAAGCCATTACACCTGATGTGATTGAGCAGATTGATCCAGGAAGAAATTCGTGTTCAGATTGGCATTAACCATGGCTCCATTATCAAAGATCGCCTGCAGCTCAGAGAAATTTCCGTGCAGTGGGTTAGGCATCAACTGACAGAGGGACAAAAGAGCTGTGTCGTTTGCAGTGGTACCACAAGGAAGAGCATGTATCGTCACAGAGGACGAGACTTGGTACCATCATTTTGAGCCCGAGAGCAAACAGCAAAGCCAACAATAGAAACACGTCAATTCTCCCCAACCAAAGAAATCCAAAGCTATCCATATGAGCTCCAGTAAAACCATGATGAGCTTCTCCTTCGACTGCAGGGACCCACTGCTTCTCAACTTCGTAGAGCCACAATCAATGTACAGCACTATGCAGAAACTGCGATATGACACAAAGTCAAAATGCCCTGGAGTGCTGTCAGACAGAATCACCCTTTTGCATGATAACACCCGTCCCCGTACTGCCAATCTGGTGAGCAATAAGCTTCAGAGATTGGTTGGGAAATACTTCAACATCCTCCGTGCAGCCCAGGTCTTTCAAAATGTGACTTCCACATTTTTGGTGGCCTGAAGAAAAAAATTCAGTTTCATTCGGACAAGGAAGTGGGTGAGGTTGTGGGTCCATCAGCAACCTACCTCTTTCTACAAGATTGGAATTGACCATCATCTCATCTCCCAATGGGATAAATGTATTAACACTTATAGCAATTGCTTTTGAATGAAACAAATTCCATTGTCACTTGGTCGGTTTTCATTTGACTGCCCCTCATGGGTAGAGACAGTTGTGTCATGCCTCTCCAAAGGTAGTACAGTCATGCCCAAGAACAGTGTTGCTGCTGGTGTTACATCCGAAGATAATACTGCTAACCGTTTCCAACAATAAAGAAAACAATTTGTCAGAATATTACTTAAGTTGTTACCTTTCTTATTTTATTTGGAGTGTCTTGTGGCCTTTTTCTGAAATTGGAGTAACAGTTTAGAAATGTGGAATTAAACTAAAATGACAAGACATTCAACTCACTGCTGCGACTGTGAAGTGCTCATTAGCATACTCTTCTCTGTCACATGTGTTCAGCACCTAGAAGATAGTTTCATTCAAACACAGGTACAAATATATTTGAGAAAGAATACTGTAAATATTTCGTTGACCATTTACTGTTAATAGGTACTAGTCTGCTGACAATGTCCTCCCTTCCATAATGTTTATAATCAGTGAGCAAGCACTGTAATATACACAGAGGAAGCTTTCAAGAAGGTAAAAGCTGCACTCCATTATAAGAAGCATGTGCGTAGAAATAGACTAGCCAACAGATTTTACCTCTGTGATGTCACTCCTAGCAGAAAATTGCAGGTTACTTTAAATGCTTTATAGAGGGATAAACTATACTCTTCTCAGATGTTACGATTCAAGGTTTGTGCATAATTATGCCTTCAATCATCCCATACCTGCCACTGCAATAAAAACTTGTTTCCTAAGCCCCCAGTGTAATGTAGAAGTGTTTTTAATGTACTGGCATAAGACAACTTAAACCATATCATACAGTAAAAAAATTAAATTGAAATTTATTTATGGACGTTCAACTACTATGGTCCTTAGTGTCCCATTTTATATTGGAGGTTCTTTTACGTGTCGTAAATGTACGACATAGGACCATCGGCTTTACTTTCCTTCCGAAGAAAGCCATACTAAGGATTTTTACACCCAAAAACATCCATTGGCCTCTGCCGGGTTTGAACCCATGACCTCAGGAACTAGAGACTAGCATGGTACCCCTAGATCATGGAGGACACACATCCCCTTCACAAACCAGAACTGTTGAACTCATTAATGACAAAGAAGATCTCCATCTGAAGACCAAGGATAAGCTAGTGTGTTGAGAGGACACCTGAAGAAAATGGCAATACCCAGTACTAATAACTGAGTTCACAATCTTTTGGCTCTCACACCTCACTATTTTAACACAATTAAAAGTGAAATCTAATGAGCCACATTTCACAACATATTGGTTGATAAACACTATCAAAGCACTGCCTGTCATTCTGTGTGATGTAACTCCTGCCTTACCAGCGAGATATGGAGCAGCATGGCTCACCTATTGTTTCAATTTTGCATGTGCTACTGCTGTGTTTGCAGCCTAAGACAAAATACATGAGCAACAGAAGCATTTGCAATACATGATTTAATACCACCCTGCTGTAAGTAGGAAGATGTTTGCCAAGTGGTGAAACTCGTAACCTGGGTTCTCTTCCTTCACATAAATGGTTTTTTATTATTTAAATTTTAATTTGTTAAATATATAGCAATGCCATATGCTTTCCATGCATAAGATATCTATTAATTTTAAGACATTCATGCATAAAAACACAAATAAATTACTCTTTTCGTTTTCAAAATAAGTATCATATTAGCAAGATTTCTAAAATGCATTCCATACTGTTTCCACGCGATTTTAAGGCCAGCATATAGCGTCCAGTTTTTAAACATTTGACTATCGTTGTTCTCTTTGTATCTATAACGAAATGTGTAATGTAGCTGTTTCTGCAAAGATTTATTTGCATTAAAATGTAGTACATACAAAACTAAGGTTTACTAAGATTAATTTGCATACTCATTAATAAAGATAGAGGTTAGTGAAAGTCATGTGAACATATCAAATCAGATTTTTCATTTAGGATATATTTTCTTAATTCTTATTTAGTTTGAAAACGTAAAGGAGAGCACTTCACTTTTTATGTGCGAGCATAAAATCATATAAACCTTAGCAATTGGACATTGTATTATAGTATGCATAATACACATTGCACTTTTCTGGGGAGGAAATAAATAAAATTATGCTCGGGACATGAACCTCATTTCTATGTACCTGTTTGGCTGTCAGCACATATTGAGCGGCTGAGACTGAATATGTAAGGCGACAATAGAACGCAGTTAAAACCATGTGTTTCGAGAAAGAATTTGGACATACACAAATATAGAGCATGGCCATTTTTTTTGTCTTAGGGTATACAATCCTCATCATTATACCTTGGCACAATGTCTTGAAATAGAAGTGAACTAAGAAAGCTGCAAGTTGTTTGAAGGTGGCAATTGTGTGTGTTATGACTCCAGCTAAATCTATTCCCCATCTTAAGGTTTTTCAAATGCATTCACTTATCTAAATAAGCTGAAGATCGAATTGTCAGGATGGGAAATAACTGATTCATTCCGAGTAGGAAGAAGGGGGGCAAACCCTAGACCTATAATTGTAAAACTGGCAACGTAAACTTTAAATGAAAAGTGTTAAATAATGCATCAAAGCTACGAGAAACAAGAATTTTCAGGAACACGACTATGGGAAAAAAGAAAGAGAGTTCAGAAAATTTGTAATAAAAGAGATGAAGTTGGCAAAAGATCAAGGAAAGATGGCATACGTAAGAAGGCTTACATTACGGATAGACGGCGTCAGGCAGGAAATTAGTCAACAGAATTTGATACGGGAGACACACGAGCAGGAAACAACAGAAGTACACCACTTTGTAAACCACCACATGGTTGATGACGTAGGAGAGAGGAGTGACGACATACGAACAAGTGACGCAGCGTGTGACGTCAGAGGAGGGAAGGCATGTGGGATTGGAGAAGGAAGTCAGCTGATGACATTGCCGGGAAAGCATGATGAACCAACGCACCAAATGAGAAACGACACCAGGCGACTTGCGTTAGAGGTGACAGGATTAGACGTTTGGAACCAAGGCGATATGACTGTAGTGTCAAAACCGAGTGGTAGTGCAATATAGGGGGTGAAGAAGATCAAAAATGACACGTCGTAGATCTAAGCTGAATCAATTTAGATTTGAAAGAAAAGGTTCAGAATAGGACAAGCATTTGGTGGTGTTATATTGTAATGTTGAGGGTCTATGGGACAAAATGAGAAGTTGGGAAATCAAGCAATTGTTAAAAGAGGCTCATATACTTGCAGTAGTTGAAACTTGGGTATGGAAGAGTGTGAAAATAGATATGGACGAATATGATATTTCAGTCAACTAGCAATGAGAATCAGTCAGAAGGGAAGAGCATCAGGGGGATTAGGAGTTTTTATAAAGAAGGAGAGAAATTTTCATGTTAAGATAGTAGAGGAGTTATGTGATGCGGCTTGTTAGGAAAAGTTAGTAAGGTGGCTTTAGGCATTCTATATAATCCACCAAGTGTATCCGAATTTTATGACCCTAAATTATTAAGTAAATTAAGACAGGATATAGAGGTATTATGTAACATAGGTCCTGATATTAAAATTGTTTTAGTAGGCGATTTCAATGCTAGGCTAGGATGTGAACAACCTCAAATAAGGACAGAAGAAAATATAAAGATAAGGCAAGAAATTGAAAAAAGACAAAGTAGAGATAGGATAGTAAACAAAGAAGGCAGAAAATTACTCCAATTTTGTAAAGAAAATAATTTGAATTTTTGTAATGGAATTAAAGGAAAAGATAGGATGGGTGAAATTACGTTTCTAAATAATAATGGAGAGAGTGTAGTTGATTACTTACTTTATTCACTGGGTATTGAGGATGCAATAATAGATTTTGAAGTAGTTCAGGGAATGTTTACTAGCTGTCATTTTCCACTGAAGACTACATTCAGGGTAAAGGGCGAGGTGGTGGATGATGAATTTGTTAGGGGGGGAAAGAAGATAGAAATATTTAAATGGAGAAGAGAGGAGGAAGAATTATATTTGGGTAGACTGAATTTAATTATGGAGGAAGACACAAAGAGCAATATAAATGTATTATTACAAAGCAAAAAGTCTGAGGAAATTACTGGGAGATTGGAGTGGATAGTTAAAAGAGCAGGATGTAAAATGAAACAAAGGAAGGAGGGGCAAATGGAAAAAAGGGGATGGTTTGATGAGGAATGTATTAAGGCTAAGAGGAGAGTGGAACAGGAATTAAAGAGATGGAAGCTACAGGAGGATGAGGATTCAAGGAAAAATTATTTAACAATGAAATGGAGTTATAGATGTTTAATTGAAGTAAAAAAGAAGGAATGGGGTGGGAGATTAAGTAAGAATTTGCTTGAAGCAGTAAATAAAAATGATAACTGTAGAGTATGGCAAATAATCCGAGAAATGTATAATAGGAATAAAAGGGGGAATGTTATTGTGCCAGAAATATGCTGTATTTACTTTAAAAACCCATGCAAACCAAATCTCATTATCTTTAGATATAGAATACATAGATAGCCTAGATAAGAAAATATCGGTAATGGAAGTTTGGGAGGAAACTAAAAGGTTTAAAAACAATAAGGCATCAGGAATTGATGGTCTACTAGGGAAATTTTGGAAAAAATGGATAGAGAATAGAGATAGGACTGAGATACTGGTTAAACTGATGAATATTATATTTGAAGGAGGAAAGGTATCACATAACTGAAGGACAAGTATAATTGTACCCATTTATAAAGGGAAAGGAAGTGTCAAAGATCCAATTAATTATAGGGGTATTAGCTTGCTGTCAGTCTTAGGAAAGATCTATTCAGGAGTTTTAGCAACTAGATTGTAGAAATGGGCAGAGGAAGAAAATAAATTATCAATATTTCAGAGGGGATTCAGAAAAGGTAGGAGAACAGTGGACAATATTTTCATTATAGAATCTATTATAATAAATAATTAAGTATTAAAAGAGGTAGGGTATATATGGCATTTATTAACTTAGAGAAGGCATTTGATACTATAGATAGAGCGGCACTATGGATTAAACTGAGAAGTAAGGGACTAAGCTCAAAGTTCATTAGAGCAATACAGAATATATATATGAATAATAAGTTTCATATTAGGCTGAATGGTGATGAAATTATGGGAAAAATTGATAGTAATATGGGGTAGAGACAAGGTTGCAAACTTAGCCCTATACTGTTTAACTTATTTATTGACGATAAGGATAACTTATATTTACCCACAGTAAATAATAGAGAAATTCCAGGATTACTTTTTGCAGATGATTTAGTGGTAGGTTCTATTTCAGTAGGAGGTCTAACAAAGTGTTACGTGTCATACATTCATTTTGTAAGAAATGGGGTTTAAGAATAAATTTTAAAAAATCAAAGATAATGGTAAAGAGCTATAAATTGAAGGAGGAAAAGTGGTATGTGGAAGGGGAAGAGTTGCAAATAGTAAAAAAGTTTGGTTATTTGGGAGTGAGAATAAATAGTAATGGGAGACGGAATGATCACAAGATAAGTGCCTTAGCTAAGGGAAGATTAGCTATGACTGCTATAAGAATATGCTTAAAGAAAATACTAGATATGCAAAATAAATGGTTGGAAAGGGTTTACAAAGCTTTAGTTGAAGCAAAAATGGTCTTTGGATCAGAGATTTGGAGAAGTGACAAAGGATGGGAGACGATTGATAAAGTACATAGATCGTTCTGTAAATGTATGTTAGGTTTATCTATTTCATCACCTAATGGAGCAGCAATGTTGGCATTGGGAAGAATAGGTAGCAAGGGCACGATAGTAGAAAGGATACTTAAATATTGGCATAGATTGAAATCATTGGACGAGCATAATATCTTGAGGCAATGTTTAATAATCCAAGAAAAATCCAGTAATGGGATGAACTGGGCTCAAGGAATAAGGAGAATTTTACAGGAAATAGGAATGGGTAACTTATGGGAGGGGAGAGAGGGGTTAGCTAAAGGTTTCTGGAAAGAAGTGAGGAACAGTGGAAGATATAGAGAAACAAGAATTATTTCAAAGTCTGGAAGGAAAGAAAAGTTTGGAACTATATAGACAATTAAAGGTGGACTGGGGAAGGGAGAAGTATGTGGATGTAGGTAATAGGTTAGTGAGAGAAGGGTGGGCCTGGTCTAGATTAAGTGCATATAGGCTAAGGGAAGATAGGAGGGGAGTGAATTTGAATAGGTGTCCTCTTTGTGGAGAGGCAGATAATGATTTGCATTATATAATTGAATGTGAAGAAACTGAGTTGTGGAGAGATCAGTTTTTACCTAAAGAATGGGAGAGTGTTAACAAAGAAGTATTAAAAGTTAGGGTAATGAAAATACAAAAGGAGAGGGATTTAAAAAGAATAGGAGAATATATGGGGAGAGTAAGAGAAAAATGGTTTAGAAAAACAAAGCAATATGAATTTGTTATGACCCACCATGCATAAATAACCACGGTGTTAAAATGCATGATGGACTAAAGAAAGAAAAAATAGCAACTCAAAGCAATGTATTAAAAATTGTAAGGATTTTGTATAGCATTATGGTAATAAATACATACAATAACAAAATTAAAACATGTAAAAAAATTTGTTCTTGGAATATGCACGATAGGTCAGGTAGAAGCATCTGGAGCTTGTAGGTGCATTAATGCATGTATTAAATGCATTTTGGCCAAAATTTAACATTGTGTAGCAAAGTCTAAAATAGCAGTGCTGCATAAACTTAACTTGGAATCACACACGTATTATCTGCTACCTGAACATTATCAGCTTCCTTCCTCAGCCTTTGTAAAGAAACTAACTCATGAGAAAAGCTCAGCTCTCATTATGCTGTTGCTTCTGCTTACGTATTCTTAATTAATTCACAAAAAGTATTTGTCTGCGAGTTTTGTGTGTGCTAATAATTTGTAATATAACTATCATAATGTATTAAAGTGAGAATCAGAGATATGTCGCACACTCGGATAAAATCAGCATTTTCCAGCCAAGAATCTTGCCTTTGACTCACCTAAAGCAAAAATGCTTCCAACTCTAGGACAACAGTCTCTCCTTCGGTGTTAATGGAGGTCCCCCACTGTATTTCCTCTTCTCATCAATGGTCTCCTTTGCTCTCGTTTTGATTTGATGTCACACCCTTTAAGTACAACACATGCATGAAAACAAAACGATACAAATCATCAAAGTTTCTATACTTGTAATAAAAAATGTGCAAATACTTTGTAAGGCTTAGCATGCGTCACATGGCTTGCTTTCCAGGAGACTGTTGTTCAAACATCATTACACAGTGTTTCAGTCCTTAAACAGGGCAGTCCCAGATTTGTCACTACAGCATCTTACCCTGAACAGCTACATAAGGACAAAGTTCCCATAAACTTTAACAAGGGAAGGTAGTAAAATATGTTCCTTAGGATCCCATGCAGTTTTATGAGGAAACGGCCAACAATGAGTTGTCAAAGTCATGTTTTGGTTTCTTTTTCATCCATTGGGCAAACTGATAACATATTTTATAACTTACACTTTTCTGATTACATACTGAGGCTTTCACAACTATCCGGGCTTGTAGGCCGTGGTCTAGAAGGCATCGTGGATATCGACGTTTCGCCAAGTACAGCGCTTGGCATCTTCAGGGTGAAGTGATTCAGTGTCTGCGGTGGTCGGAGTCTGAATGCCAAGCGCTGTACTTGGCGAAACATCGGTATCCACGATGCCTTCTAGACCACGGCCTACAAGCCCAGATAGTTGTAATTCATTTATTAGTTACACTTTTCTGTTCAATGAATTTATATTTTAAAAACATATGATCATTACAACCATAATAAATTTAAACATCAATACAGATTTAATAGTGACTACTGAGCAGAAAAGCATTAAAGACATTTTTTTAAAAACAAATCAAAAATTCACATGACACATTCAAATTATATTTTCACTTAGACAAATATTTTAAGACATTACTTTACAGGAAAGTACACTAACAACCTATATTTATTTAGTTTTCTTGCATCTATAGTTTTTTCTTTGTCCTTCCAACTCCGTATGAAAACAAAACATGTGATGCTTATAGTCATTTACATAAAAATGTAAAAATATTTATTTTCATGCATAAGTAATCATTCTGTGAGTATTTTAGATACCAGAAATAAATTATTTTACCTAAAATTTAAAAATAGTGGCTAATTATATATTTTGTAACCTATTTTTTTCTTTTATGCCTAAAATTCTGAGATCTAATCATCACAGGCAGCAGCTGCTGTTAACAGGTTACACTTGCCCACACATTTCTGTTCTTACTCTGACATACAAGGTAGCAATTAAGACTTGTAAACCCCTTATATTCTGAAAACAAAGCATAGAAAATGCATTTCTTACAAAACCATGTTCATTGCTGAAATTTTAATGGATAATCATTAGAGCACTGTATGCTATACAGTGGAATCTCGTTAGCACGTTTTTCCATGTATTACATTGAATTATAAAAGTTCCAGCACAAAATGCACCAAATGTAATAAATAACATTTCTTTAGTACATTTTCTCAGTCCCGCTTACTACGTTCAAAGTTTCACATCCTCATTTGTTGTTTCGGCCAATCCTTGATTGGACCTGTGGGAGTAGGCGCTTAACATGTTTGATGTCCTCATTCGCTACTTTGGTCAATCCTTGGTCATGGAGTGGAGACCGGCAACCAATGACATGCATGTGCGACACAATTTGTGTGGACAGGATAGTTTGGCGTGGTAAATACCAACGATAGTTTCTACTGATGAGCGTTAACCAAACATGTGTAGATCGTATTTTAACTTTTCTTTTCCAATGGAGAAAAAGAAAGTGAAACTTAAAATCCTTGAAGAAGTAGATCGCAATCCAAATATAAAACGTGTGGAACTTAAACATTCCCTTCTCAACCTTAAACACAACTGTTAATAAACGCAAACTGATTGAAACTACTTTTGAAGGGAAAAATGCTAAAAACAAAACTTTCCTCCTTGAAAGTAGGATCGGAAGAGGATCAAACCAAAATTTGTTGTATGATAACACTTGCCATATTGAATATGCCAAAGATACTGCACTAGTAACACAACGCACACTCGTTATTTTGTTAGCGGAAAATGTTATCACATGAGTAATAAAACACACAGCAAAGCCGCTTTTATCGCTTCACAATTTACTCTTCTAGAAAACATTCACTAACTTGCTTAAATTATACAGAGAAACAAAACACATGTTTAACAGGTTCACAAACATAAAAGCCTGAATTATTTACTCTCGGACTTCATGTATCCAAATCGATGTCACTATGTATTGAATTTAACATGGAAATGCGGATCGTATTCAGCATGGAATTCGACACAAAATTGATTTCAATTCCCCCACGGAAACGTAATAATTATTTGATTTTATTACATAATTATGATCTCAAATTGCGGATTTTGTATTTTCGTTAACATGTTTTCCCATCTATGATATCCAAATCCTTGGGTCCCTGCAAAAACGTACTAACGAGATTCTACTGTAAATGGCTCAAGGGTTTCTGGCACAATACAATAATTACTAAAATAGTTTTATTTATGTTTGCTTTAATACACACTGCACATTTTATTTCAGTAATGCATGCAGTCAACTAAACAAACGAGATATTATATGCAACAGAATTTTGATTTGCATGGTTGTTTTTGGTTACATTATTTTCCTCTGAACTGTAGAATATAACCAGCCATTACAGAGAAACTCCCTCCTAAGTCACGAGCCAGCACTGTTTGGGAGCATTCTACATTACCATATCAAAAATAGATTAATTATAAATTAAAAAAAATAATCTGGTGTTACTTTCATATGCCTTTCTCTACCCATTATGGTTTATTTTAATATAGCTGCTATAAACTATTCCTAAGAAAGCTTATTTTTCTACCCACTTCATGTTAATTGAATTAAACCTCAGCAGAAATAGTTTCATTTCACATTTTGTGGGGATAAGAAAGCAGAATTAATAGTCACATGTCTCTATATGCTGGTCTTGAAATTCCATGCAATTATGAGAAACCACTGAATAGCAGCAGCAGCAGCAGCAGTTTGGAGTGATTCTGCCAGCATAGCCGATACCTTGCTGAAGCAATGCTTTAATATCGGATCTTTGACCTTGTCTAAGTTTAACTAGTGTGTCTGCCGACTCATTATTTCCAGAATAGAGCGAGAACTCTTTGCTTTAAAGAACAATTGAAACCCTTTCTACTGCGTGTTAGTAGTGCAACAGAGACTAAAGATTTGTGATGAAATATAAAGCCAAGCTTTTTGTGCAGATCAATTTAAACTGTTAGTGTAATAAAGTTGTTATATGGCTGCAAGAAAACAAACGTTCCTTGTATTCAATTCCTTTCCTAATTTACTGTATTTGTAACACTTTGTGTTTTGAAGTGTTGAGAGTAAAATGGGCCCAGTACTATAACATTCCTGTATTTGTAATTTTCTATTTTCTTTATCAACAGAGCGTATTACTTATTAATAATGGGGCTCATCTTTGCAACATGTCCAAAGTGAGAGGTTGTTTCTTCCAAGCACATTTTGGTCTAATAATTACTGGAGAACACCTTCTTAAGGTTTACTTACTGTGCACCTAGTCATTTTGAAGAATGCAGTACAACAAAATTATCATCATTATTTGCTTCACTTCAGCAAACACTGACTAGCTAACTCTGTTCATCAAGCCATGTTGTATGATTGCACTTCACGTGCTCGAGCCACGTTCCTCTGCACACAGAGAAATATGGTCAGCAGTTTCAGCTGCTAATTTTTGTTTAACATCCTTGTAGGTCAAATGAGCCGAGTTACCCAGCATTTATATTTTCAAGACATGGGAAAACACCTTATCTAGGCAACTCACGCCATCACTCTGCTTGCGCATGCAGATTGGTGAACCTTCGAACTGAGGTATGGTTCATTTTGAAGCCCAACTCAAAATAATGATTAAATTCACAGAGTGTATATTCAAAATAACACAAAAGAAAATTTGAGCATTTATATGCAATTGTTCAAGAGTATAACAATCAACACTTAACACTAGGAATGCTTAATTAACATAAAAAGTATTATTGTGTATTTAACAAAAAATCAAGAAAATAAGTGTACATCCTAAGACAAAAACGAATTAGCAGACTCTCGAAGCGTATATTTGTCTACGTCCAAATTGGTTCACAATGGTGTCTCGGGACTTGTGCCTTTAGCTTCAGTCTGTTGTCACCAAATATGAACTGACAGGTGTGCAGTAAAGAGGCCTACCGAGGTTCGTATCCTGAACATAACTTTATTTCCCCCAGAAAAATGCAATGTTTATTATGCTCACACATAAAAACTATACATTCTCCTTTTCATTTCTAAACTATATAAGAAATAAGTAAATATTATAGTCCTAAATGAAACATCTGATGTGATACATTCACAAGACTTTCTGTAACCTCTATCGTTTATTAGTGGGTGTACAAACTATTCTTATTAAAGCTTATTGCATGGAATGCAGATCAGGCACTTATTTTGAAAACGAAAAGTATAATTTATTCGTGTTTTATGCATAAATGTCTTAAAATTAATAGATATCTTATGCATGGAAAACACATGACATTGGCATATATTTAACACATTAACATTTAAATAACAAAAAACCAAGGATTCAAACCTGGGTTGTTCCAATTACAAGATGCACATGTGTCACTACTCGGCTACCATACACACAACCAAACTGAAAGACATCTTCCTAGTTATCGCACGAACACAGCATGGTATTAAATCGTGTATTGTAAATGCAGCGTCAGCAAATGCTGCCGACATTTTCCGAACTGAACTCCCTCTCTGACTGTTGCTCATTTATTTTGTCTTAGGCTGTATATAAAATAGTTGGAAGACCATAGCAACATAAACGTGCAACAATAAAGTGCTCATTAAAGCCTGAAAATCAACAAGCTAGAAAAGGGGAATCCCATTGCATTTTATAAGCTACAGACACTTTTTCACAATGCAGAAAAGAACATCTGCAGAAGAATGAAGAAGTTAATTAATACATGTGAGGGTTGAGTAGTGATTGTATGGGATTAAATGTAGTTAAGTGGGAGATTAATAATTAAAACCATGTTGAAAAAATGTTCACTAAGTAAGAGAAGTACTTGAACTGAAATTTTGCAAGGTTGTATTAAAGCCCCCATCATCTTCCACAGCGAGAGGGCTCTGGAGTGGCCTAACAGCCCCAAAAAGAACCCTGGGTGGGTACCAAGCAGATGGTGGATAGCCGACATCCGATTGACTACTGACACGTTAAGTCAGGCCTTTCTCTGAATAACAAATAGACTGTGAATCCTAATGTGTCGATGGGTTGCTAACACAGCCTCTCAGAGTATATAGTCTTAGCCAGGCAAGCGGAGCCAAGTTCCATTAAACCGGAGGGCTCCTTACTAGGGACCCCTGAAATATTAATATCAAAGTTGAGACAGCAACCAGAGATGTGGAGAAGCAGGCCCTATACCTAAAACTGCATGCCCCGTTTAGGAACACCAAATTAAGGTCCCACGAGTTGTATATCCCAAAAGAGGACTCTACAGACTCTATGGGTAAGGTTCAAATGAGGCAGGGCAAGTACATTCAGGCTAACCTGCAACACAGTGTTACTGCCTCTCGAGTAATGTAACAAGGTATGAAACAGTCACCATGAGACAAGAACCCTGGCTTCAACAGTTAGCAAATTTTGAGGACAAACTACAAACATTTCAGCAGCATGTCATTTCGCTACGGAAGGAAAACAAATTTTCAATGGTGGCAAATAGGCAGTGCTGATGAGATGCCAATTTGGTTTGATATGGCGCAGAACTACACTATTACCGAGAAGGGGACAAAGGAAGTTATCCCAAAAAAAAACAGGGTGCAAAAAACAGTGCATAACAGTAATGCTGACAATCACAGCGGATTGATGCAAACTTCCCCCTTTCTTAATCTTCAAGAGGAAAACATATCTCAAAACCCCAAGAATGAAAAACTGTTTCCTGATGACATCATTATTCGAAACCAGCTGAAGGAATGGATGACTGAATCATTGATGCATGATTGGATCCGAAATTTGTGGGAATGTCGTGCCGATGGGCTTTCCAATCCATCAATGCTTTGTCTGGATGCATTTTGTGGTCATCTGACCAAGAATGTTAAAAAGAAGGTATATATACTAGGCAGTGATCTTGTTATTAATCCTGGAGGGATGACATCTGTATTACAGCCCCTGGACATTAGTATAAATAAACCTTTTGAGGGTTCTGTTCAGAAGGAGTACAAAAACTGGTTTTGTGAACCAAACCGTGAATTCACCCCAACAGGAAAAGTTAAGCGTGCTGCACCACATACCGTTGCACACTGGGTTTCTGTTGCATTGATTGTAAAGTCATCCAAGAAATGCTGCATTTCAAATGCTCTGGATGGCAGCGAGGAGATGAACCTGTTCCGAGGATTCCAGTGATGAAAGCATCAGTAAATAATAGTGATTCATGCTTGTGGTATTGTATTAATAAATTCATTTTGAATGTGTACTTTCACTAATTTTCTTCTTTAACAATGTCACCTAACAATAGGGCACTTTCATTCTATAATCTGATGGTTTATATACACGATAAAACCATTGTTGTATTAAAAAGATTTAAATAAAATACCTATCTGTTACGTATTTTCTGCCATTCATGCACTTTACATTAGATACAAACATTTTTTTTCTTCATAATTTTAAGTTTCAAATACAGGGTGCGCATTAGATTCGCTGGTGCATGAGATATGGTAATTACCTGAAATGTGAATTTATATGCTTTTAACACTTTATAGAGTAAAAGGTAAATTGAGTTAATATTTATAGATCTAGTTGCCCCTTATTCGCCAAGTAAACTTAAATCCACAAGCATGGGGATGGACCTCTCCATGTATAATATGCTGAACCACAACATGAATCTTTCTAAAACCCACAGTCCAGGGTTCAGTTCCTAGTAGTTTCACTATGTGCTGAAAGCCTGGGCTCATCTCTTACTCATTTTGAAGTTAAAGCACTTAGTGAACATTGTTGACACTAGAAATGTGAGCTACAAACAATGTTATATTTCACAAAGTTTACAACACACATCTTGTCCATAAGAATATTTATTAGCGCTCCACTCTTAGAACCAAACTTAATGTAGGTACTAACTAGTGCATGATACCAAAGCACACCATAACATATAATACTTAAATATGTGGGATTTCTAGAAGTAAGTTCATCAAACCTGATTAATATGAAATAGTGAATATGTGTTACGAACTGTAAAACTAAAGAAGGCTATCGTCTCCTTCAATTCTGTGTGGTGGCTCCCACCCCTTTCTTCTGCACCGATCATCAGTCAATAAGGTGATAAACATGGCTTGGTGAGTGAAGCGTTCTAAATGGAGAGAAACAAATTACAGAAGAATCCAACTGTCGTGAATAACATTGTTAAACAAACTGGTGTTTCCATGTGAAGTAAAGAACATTGCAAACACCAAGAAAGAAAACAGACGTAAGCTAGAATTAGGAAAAGCAGGGGACTTCACCAAAAGTTGTATTCTTAAGAAAGTGCTAACGTCAGACATAATCTTAAATTCTGTTAACAAATTGGTAGAAATTGGATTTAGGTTTGTGATGAGAAATGAATTGACAGAGTGTATCGTCTGATGGAGAACCAGATTTTAGACATCTTCCCAATACTGTTTTAGCTACAGATCAACAAGAGTTTTATTGTAATTGTATGGTATTTAATTTCATTCAGTTTTATTTCAATATTTATTTCATTATTATTAGTACTGGAATAGTACACCATTCTCTTATAAACATGAGACATGATTCCACGAGGCACTGATACAAACATGGAGGGATACACCAGGTCTGGTTCTAAGGCTGGATTGATTATAGTGGTATTACTATTATGCAAAGAATTTTACTTGTGTCATTACCATGCATATCCAAAGGAGTATTAGGAAATATCCATTTTATTACCATCTGAATAACTTCAGGATAAATTTTAAGTATTTAATTTAAATAAATGTCATTCTAACCTTAGTAGCACACGCTGTAGTAGATATTCTCACCATTTTTCTTCACGCTTGTGTAGCAAAGTTAAATACTGAAGTATCTACAGTATGTTTCTTCCGTGACCTTTTATGACTGCAGGTCTTACGAGGCATCATCAGTCATTGTAATAAATTGGTCAACTCCACAACTTAGGAACACCAATTCACTCTTCGTGTTGTTTTAAAACTTATGTTATGAGAGAACCAACCTATTAAACAAGAAAGCATAGATTATAAATCACACTTATAAAGCACAGGAACTTTTGTATGGCTTTCTGATTCTCAAACAGTGACAAATAAGAAGTTAATTGTTAATCAAATTAGGTGGTTACATACTCTAATGTAAACATACTCACAAACTCTCCCATAATGAAGAAAAATATGCTTATTAAAATCAAAACAAAAAGTAGATAAACACATATGTACTAGTTTTAATTTCCATGACTACAAATATGAACTTCTTTAAAAAGTGATTGTTAGATTAAAGATAGGAAAAAGCTAGAGGTTCCACTTTCATATGGAATGGGCGATTATTAAAGGTTGAAGTAATCCAAAAGGATGTATTTAAGCAGTAGATGTTCCGAATTAAGTCTTACTACCTACCCACACCCGAATGCTTGGGTGCTGAGCAAAGGCATACACTTTCAAGCATGTGACAACAAATTTTTGTAAGTCTGAAGATTAATCAATGTGCTGCGCAAGCAAACAATGACTACAAATCCTATTGCTTCTCGCACATCATTTTATAACAATCATAGACAACCTCTGCAAAAAATCCCCATACAATTGTGTGGTACTATCTGGAACCGGTCATTTTTGAAAAGTTCTAAATATGTTTTCTCCTCAGATTTTATTGCTTTACAAACACAGGCATGCGGCCAAGAAGAATTTATTGTGGTGTGAGAAGCATAGGTTGTATCTTCTTGCAGATTACAAAATGTTTAGAAATGGCCCGTCCGATTAATAAGACGGATCTGTTGGTTTACGTCAATGATAGAGAGCCCTGCCTTCATCTATTGTTTGATGAGAGCTTGCTAAGAACAGGAATGTTACGTTCTGAGTGTAATGCTGTCCTGCACCCCATTAAGATACAGGATTGCACTATCCCAAGTTTTGCTGCAGATAGGTGAATCGTGAAGTACATATGTACTCTATGGCTATTACTTAGTAATTAACTTTACTTGCCATTCTCTTTAGAACTGGATATGAAAAAGTCATGCAGCATGTGTCCAAAGGAACGTGGTTCGAGCGGGCAAACTTATTGCCCGGTCAAATTCTATTGCTCATCTACTGCTTTGCATACAAGCAGTCATACGAGGTGACAATTACAGAGTGTTCAATAGGACACCAATGTATGAGGTCGCGGACAGTATCTGACTGGTTCAGTTACTGCCATGAAGTATGATGATCTCCAATGATACCAAATACACTGCAAGAGGGAAAATTGGAGGTCCCAGCTCAAATCAATGAATACAAAATAGGACAATGGAAGTTCCATCAGAGGCATATCGTAGAAGGCAACTGGATCCTTGGGATGATAGATATTGAAACAAATGAGGTGCACATGATATGTCCCAACAATAATAAGGATGCAAACAAGCTCTACAATTGCAGAGGACATAGACTTCATCAGCACCATTCACACTGATACCTGGAGGATTTGGTGCCCAGCTTGCTGTGGACACGAATAACATCGAATTGTGCTGGTGGGCTCTACAGCAGGGGCGGCATTTGATGGGAGCATCTAATGCTCATATTTGTATTGTGGCATTCTGATGCCAACAACTGTACAGCAGATCCTTTCCAGGAACTAACTGAAGACATCAGGCAGGTGTAGTGATTGGGTAGTGTACAACGCTAGTCAGCGTAATTTAGACTGTAGCTGCATTCTTTCAAGTGATACAAGTTGGTTGCAGTGGATTTTTCAACATAGCTACATGCGTAGTAAATAAATAAATAATTATAAACTTTATGTTAAGATAAAAGTTTTCCAGCATAAAATCACACTAACAATAAGGATATTCTTTCCTTTACGCCCCACATAATTATTTTCCATCCAAAACAAGACCAGCACACACGAGCACCGACAGAACCTGGCGAAGTATACCAGCAATCGCAGTGCAGCTAACATTCATAGTTGTGTGACCATTTGTTTGCAACCCCTGCACCAATACCCCCATCTTGCAGATGGTACTAAAGCTCAACAGGTGTTCGGCATATGTACAACTAGCTTTACTGTTTATTCTGAAAATGAACATCTCATTGTGTCCCAGCAGTTCAGTAAAGAAAGTTCGGCTAAATTGCTTTCTTGGGCCCACCTAGAAAATGCTGAAGGAAGTAATAAGTAATGGAATGAATTACCTTGTAGAAGTGGATGCGATCTCGCCAATACCTGGTGACCACCTACCCTCCCGTTTTAGGTGTTTTACTTTTATAGGAAAATTGCGATATGAACACAACAAACGTAGCCATTTTCCCGCTAAAACAGAAGCTGAATGGGAAGTGCCAACCTAAATAAGAAGTGAAACCAGTGAACTAAGGAATTTCTGCAAACGTGAATCATTCGAGTTTAGACACACAGATCCCTCGGCTACGCCCTGTCGTCGCCTAAAGGCCGCAACTGCTACACTCCTCTTCTTCTAAAAAACATCCCTCGGCTACGTTTTGAGGCTGAGTATCTTACTGGCTTTGGTGGCATTAGTTATTCATATGTTGCCGTCATTACGTTAGAGCTAGAGAATGACATACAGCGACATCTGTTAGTCATATAAGACATCACTTCCATCGCTAATGAGGGCCCAAGAAAGGCAATTTATCGGAAAGTTCATATGCAAGCATAAGCTTAACTGATCTCTCAGCATTGTGCAACAATGCACACATTTTGTTTATGACGAAAACCCCGGATGTTATGCCGGGAGCACGATGCCCTATTACAAATTGAGATCAGATACCAGTTGTTTTCTTGTAGGAGAGGATATGATCAATTTTCACAGTTGGTTCAAGAACTCAAGATTACAGCCTGCCCAAGTGCTCCTAGTTACCTACAGATTACAAACAAACAGTTGTAGAGTTCACTTGGTAACATCTGCAGACTGGTTCAGCCATTGTTGCGAGGTGTGCATATCTTCAATGGACAGCAAATACACTAACGGGTAAAATAGGCAGTGCAAGCCACATCGTTCAGATCAACACGTGTAAAATTGGACAAAAACAATATCATCGTGGATCCTGAGAATGATTGACATTATTACCACTGAGTGACGATGACAGTTATGCCCTAATAATAGGATAGATGGTGCCGTAATTGAGGAGCATGTCGATTACACCAGCACTTCCAACTGCTGGGATGGTTACAATGAACTTGGCTGGGGGTTTTGTTGCCCACCTTACGGTAAAACACAACCAGCATTTCATGGACCTAGTCATAAATGCCCACATGAACAATATTGAGTTGCACTGGCGATCTCTCCGGCATCACCTATCCAGAGGCAGCATCCGGCATAATCAAATGGATGAATACTTGTGGCACCAAAACTGTAAAAACTGATTAGCTGATGCATTTCAAGAGCTCATCGAAGACATTTGGGAGATTTACAGTGTAGAGTAGTGTAATGTAATTGTGTATTACAGTAGATGTGTACATAAAACCTTAGATTAGTTTACACAATTTGTTCTCCTTTTTTAGTTTCGATAAATGAAAACATAGTAGTAGAGTTACAGTTCATATCCGTGAAAACTCGATTCATTAACTTCAGGGTGGCAACAAAGAGGCGATAGCACGAGCAATGTTGGCACCAAGGGCTATCGTGCATTAAGTGCTTTAGGACACGTTTAATTCGTTTTATTTCAACTTAATATGCATACGAACTTTTAGGTAGTGCTATAGATTATCTTTAATGTATCAATCATATTTGTGACTTCCCGTAACATGTAATATGGTATCTAAGATCGGAACTTAGCAAAAAAAAAAAAAATGCGGGACTAAAGGAAAGAAGAGTACAAAAAATAAAAAATATGACACTGACATTTGACTCAGAAAAAATCTCAGGTCACACGTTGGCAGGTTGAACCGATATATCATACCTGTGAAACACAATACTTCTATCTCCACTATGTATTTTGCACCACTGCTATTATAATTTCAAACTCGTAAGTAATGTTGTATCACATTTTTACTTTCTCTACTACGTATAGTAAGTAGGGGAAGTATTGTATTCCACCCAAAATTTCGATACTGAGATTTCACCGGAAATACATGTTTTGAGACCCCTTGAATCCAAAAAAAGCATTTTTGGAAACATGTCCATGTGTGTGTCTGTGTGTCTGTGAACAGCATAACTCAGAAACGAACAGTCGGATAAACACCAAACTTGGTATTTAGGTTCAGTATCTTCCAAGGATGCGACACGAAGGTTTTCAAGAAAATCCCCCCACCCCAGACTACCCTTTACATGGAAGATTTTTCGAAAATTTTAATTTTCTCAAAAATGGCTCTAACGATTTTGATTAAAATATCATATGTTTAAGATATTTTTATGACAAAATGTATATCTTGAATTTTCTGGGAATGTCTCCAAAAGTATTCTTTATTGTGAACGACTTTTGCATAACTGGTAAACCATAAGAGATAGACAAAATTGTACTGCACAAAAAATGTAGATCGCGTTAAAATACACAATTTATGTCATACATTTTTTTTGTTGAGTGAACCATTTTCGAGATATTGCTTGTTATTCCCTTAAATTTTTCAATACCTACTTATTTTCTCAAATGGGAATTCGTTATTCATTTTTTTGTCTTGGATATGCAAAGAGTTATAATCTGTGGCAAAGGGAATGGTGCTGCACCTAGCAACCAGCTATTAAGAGATATGTATGTGCTTTAAGGCTACTGTTTTTCTATATTGCCCTTGTAAATATATTTTCCCCTACATCTACAAGAAAATTAGCAATAAGATAGAGTTTGCAAATGTTTATCTCAATTTACATGAACTAGATGGAGAATAAGCGTTTGTAAAAATACTTTGTACAAGAGTAGAGAAAGTCATGTGAGTGTAACACATCAGATTTTTTACTTTCTCTACTACGTATAGTAAGTAGGGGAAGTATTGTATTCCACCCAAAAACTCGATACCGAGATTTCACCGGAAATATATGTTTTGAGACCCCCTGAATCCAAAAAAAGAATTTTTGGAAACATGTCCGTGTGTGTGTCTCTGTGTCAGTTGTCAGTGTGTCTGTCTGTTAACAGCATAACTCAGAAACGAACAGCCGGATAAACACCAAACTTGGTATTTAGGTTCAGTATCTTCCAGAGATGCGACACGAAGGTTTTCAAGAAAATCCCCCCACCCCAAATTACCCTTTACATGGAACATTTTTCGAACATTTTAATTTTCTCAAAAATGGCTCTAACGATTTTGATTAAAATATCATGTGTTTAAGATATTGTAATGAGAAATGAAATGTATATCTCGAATTTTCTGGGAATGTCTCCAAAAGTATTCTTCATTGTGAACGACTTTTGCATAACTAGCAAACCATAAGAGATAAACAAAATTTGGGTAAATTGTCATACTGTTTCCCTCGTTTGTGTCACTTTTGCCCGCATTAGCGACTGCGGTTGTATCTTAAAAATACAACAGATGGCACTGTGTCTCATACAGATGGCACTGTCTGTCATTCTCTGACTTCAACGCAATGCAACCAACATCAGAAAAATTAATGCCGCCAATCGCACAGATACATCCCCAAATTATTCCATTTGGGGTTTTTTGGTGTATAATCTTACGTATCTGAATTCACGGAACGTAAACGTCAGCCATTTATCTTGGGAAACATGTCCATCTGTGAGCAGCATAACTCGGAAAAGAACAGTCGGATAAACACGAAACTTGGTATTTTGGTTATGTATCTCCCAGAGATGCGACACAAAGGTTTTCAATGACATCCTCCCACCCCAGATTACCCTTTGCACTGAACATTTTGTTAAACATTAAAAAGAAAAAAATGGGAAACATGTCCATCTGTGAACAGCATAACTCGGAAACGAACAGTCCGATAAACACGAAACTTGGTATTTTGGTTATGTATCTCCCAGAGATGCGACACAAAGGTTTTCAATGAAATCCTCCCACGCAAGATTACCCCTTGCACGGAACATTTTGTTGAACAATTAAAAGCCTACCAATTCCGCTTGCATATTTGACACCCTCTGCAAGCCATTTTCTTCTCTTCTGTATTCTCAGCTGACTCTGAATCATTCGCGCTCTTATTTTAAGCGGCTGTGAAATTAACAACAACCAGCATACCAACACCTTCTTCACTTAGCGGATTACCTAATTCGTACTGCAGTTGGCACTTCCGAATCTGCAGCAGTCTTACCGTGAAGATGACCGCGTTTACTCTAGTAACTTTGCTAATTACACCATTTCAGTGATGCACAAACAATTCGCGTTCCAACCTTAGATTTATGCACCACCGACTTCATATACAACTACTTCCACAAGTAAGGTAATTACTTTCGTGAATCCTCAGTTTACTTCACGTATAAATGCGGGGAAACAGTATGACAATTTAGCCCAAAATTTTACTACACAATAAACGTAGATCGCGTTAAAATAAATTTATGTCATATACACTTTTGTTGTTGAGTGAACCATTTTCGAGATATTGCTTGTTATTCCCTTAAATTTTTCAATACCTACTTATTTTCTCAAATGGGAATTCGTTATTCATTTTTTTTGTCTTGCAAATGCAAAGAGTATTAATCTGTGGCAAAGAGAATGGTGCTGCACCTAGCAACCAGCTATTAAGAGATATGTATATGCTTAAAGGCTACTGTATTTCTATATTGTCCTTGTAAATATGTATTCCTCTTACATCTACAAGAAACTTAGCAATAAGATAGAGTCTGCAAATGTTTATCTCGATTAACTTGAAGTAGATGGAGAATAAGCGCTTGTAAAAATAGTTTTTACAAGAGTAGAGAAAGTCGTGTGAGTGTAACACATCAGATTTTTTCAATTAAAGCCGCTAAAATATCCCCTGCTATCTCAAGACGCACTCACGTTCAAGTTCAACTGTTTGCATCCAGCTGCAGTGTTGCCAACACTTCATTCCTTTTCCCGTCAAACAAACACCAAAAAATCCGCCAAAGTCCGTCAAAATTCTAAAAATAAAACAAACTGGGTATTTTCATGTAAAAATGAAGTTTGCATTAAATATACCACTCGTTATTTGTTTATCCGCCGAAACAACACCCAAAACATGCGCTCAAATTAGTCAAAAATAAAAATTAGCGCGTATTTTCAAGTAAAAATAAAAAGCCAATTTACTCACCGGTGTTGATTACAATAGTAATAATTCATCCACATTGTCCTCTGCCTCTAGTTCTTCAGTTGAAGTGCTGGGTTGGTTTACTCCCCGGTACGCAGCCATTGTACCAATTTGCATCAGAACATTTTCTGGTAGGACATAATCATAACAACACTTTTTCACCCGCTTAAGTCCAGCCCGCACGGTGAGAATTGAGTTAACAATATTAGTTTTAAGCCTATTCCTAAGGGAGGTTTTCACAATGTGGAGCATACTAAATGCTCTTTCGACGTCTGCATTTGACCAAGGTAAGACCAAAAGCATCATTGCAAAGTCCGAGAGTTCTTGAAATGGATTTTGAGAACTTGCATCTTTATATGTTGCGACCTCTTGCCAAAACTCTACTATATTGCTAACATTTTTCCATTGGACAGTAGTTAATTTTGACCACTGAAAGTCGATTTTCGTTATTTTAGTTGCAGGTAATTCAAATTCTTGAGCTAGCGGGATTATACTTTGTTTAATCACCTTCAAGCTCTTTTCAGGTGCAATTAAAGATACTTTTTGCAAAATCTTAACATTATTCGGCAGTCGCCGCTGGAGCTCCTCTGCTAAGCAAAGCAGAAAATTCTCGCACCTACTGCGAAATACCTTTTCACTTTCAGGACTGATTTTGTTTGTTTCATCATATCCACTATCAAAACTTCTACTTCATGGCCAAGATAAATATTAGGAGATTTGTATTTTCTAACATCCACGGATAGCAGATCCTCCCTATAACCGGGAACAACAATCCGTCTCGTAAGGCCTACAATTAGTAGAACTAAGTCTTGGAGAAGCTTTGAAGGGTCTGCTGTACTTGACTGGAATGATTTATTCACTTTTTGGCATTCTTCAAGATGTGGTACAAGAAACATAAGATAGAGCTTATTAAAGACATCAGAGTACATGCTATAAAGGAGTTCAGCTGTGTAGCACTTAGTTTGAAGTCTGCATATCTCAAAATGTGTCTGTAGTTCAAGCCATTGATTTAGAATCCGATAAACAGCAACTGCGATCGACAGCCACCTTGTATTTGATTGTTGTACAATTTTAAGGGGCTCGGCTCCATCATTTATTGTTCTAAACAAGTTCCTGTATGTGACTTGTCGAGAAGAAGACTTAGAAAACCAAGAGTAAGTTTCCGAAATTAAAAACTCAAGATTTCTTGGTAGCATTTCGGCAGCAGAGGACACAGCTAACTGAACAGAATGGCAAACACAGGGGATCAATACAAGGTTAGTTACCTCACATTTCAGTTTCTGGTAGACGCCATTGTTAACGCCCACCATTACTGAAGCATTATCGGTTCCTATTCCTCTCATTTGTTTGATGTCTAAACCATAATCTGAAAGTAAAGACTTTACTGCAATGACAATACAATCAGCATTCCCCTGTTCTAGTTCAACAATTCCAAAGAAAGTGGATATAATAGTGCTTTGTTGTTTTGAAAAGTATACAATACAGACAGCCAATAGTTTTGTGACAGAAATGTCTGTAGACTCGTCTATAAGAAGACTAAAATGGCCAGTGCCGATGTCATTTTGTAGTTCTAATTTAAAGTGCTGATAGAGAATATTTCTAATTAAAGCACTACACTTTGTACGGTGCAGCCTTAAAAGAGATGGATGGTCAGCACTTTGGAAAAATTCTTAGTTAGATCTGAAAGATGATCAACGGATCTGATTGAACAATGATTAATTACAAAGTAAGAGCAGCTTCAGCCGCAGCGCGTTCATACGTATGTTTAATTGATTGAAATGACAACTTTGACTGCCGTGAAGTTGAAAAGGGTTCTGCTGCTTTTAAATGTTTCTTACTTTTTCCATGAAGAAGTAAATCTGACAAGCGCACACTCAGATTGCAATGACAATACTTGCACCGCGCATTACTAGTTTCACCGGGGACTTCTAATAACCAATCCTTCAATTGTTCATTATTTAACCACTCTTTTCTAAACTTTCGAACATATCGCTTATCCTTTTCTGACATGTTAAACCTTAAAATAAAAAGCACCACACACTGAATCTTAAGAAACAGGTACACAATAAACGCACCACAATATTCAAATGCCGATGTAATGGACTGGACTCACTAAATGCAGTTAACTCTGATCAGGAGTTCTTGAATATGGGATCACGTCACGTACGCATACAAACTGAAAAGCGAACTGATTTAATATATAGAGAAGTCACAAACGCTATTGATAAATAGCATTCAGCCCACTTAGCTTATCGGAACGTTAATGCCGTATATCAGGCAACAATTCTGAGGGAAGTAAGCTTGAGGAATCTCTCACGTGGATGCTATATCAGGTGTTCTTGTTTATACTTTATCGCAAGCACCCGGGCTAGCAGTCTAAACACACTCAGTGTACAGATAGCAGATGTTGAATAAACGGGGTGACAGCAAATTTATGCTACGATAATCTAATCTACACCTTAGGCAGCATGATGAAAGGCTTTCTGATACGTAATCCGAGTTGTGATGCAATGGAGTATTTCGTAAATATAAGTACCGTGGCCCATGTAGCGATATGCTATTAAAGACTTGTATGCGTCTCAATTTCTCAAAAAAAAAAAATACAACTGATTTTTTAACATTAAAGAAGCTAAGAAAAATCAGTCAAAAGACGGAACAATTCGTAATAATCTCCGCCGAAAAATCCGTCATCCGTCAAAGCCAATTTTTATCCGTCATACAACTTAAATTTCCGTCAATTTTGACGGAAAGTCCGTCAAATTGGCAACCCTGTCCAGCTGAATGCAATAGACATGTGACAATTCAGGAACGAATCGTTCATATGAACGATTACAAGGAAAGAATCGCATGAATCGTCGTTCAAAATGAATCGTAAGAATCGTGCATGAATCGTCGTTCAGAAAGAATCTTAAGAATCGTGCATGAATCGTCGTTCAAAAAGAATCGTGATCAGGACATTCTCGATTCATTCTCGCTTGCGCTTTGTTTACCACAGAACACCAGTTGTTCACTACCTACCCTAAGCCAAGCCGAGCCCGGACGAATGTTGCCGAGTGAGTACGATGATGAGCAAGGAAATTACCAAGCGGCAAGCATTGTGATACTGTATTACTCGCGCAAAACTTCTGGAATCGTGACCTTGATTGCCAACCCAGCTGCCGAGCCTAGGAATGGTTTATGTTTAGCTTAATCAAGGAAAGCGATATAATACCTTTGCTTACTCGCAGTGCGTAACACATACAGTCTGCATAGAAAGTGTCTGCATTTGGTTGTAATTTTAAAGAGAGCAGCAGTATCTAAATAGTACTTATTTTATATTTGTTATATTTATAACCATGGCTCCTACGTTATCAAAGTTAAGTGGTAAGATGTTACATAGTCAAAGTAGGGAAATAATTGCAAATGTCATCGACTTCATGAAGCAAGAAGCAGAGATGAAGGAAGAAAATATATGTTCATCCGAGTTCCACAGAAGCCTTAAGAGAGTAAAAGAAAGAGTAGTCAAATCAACTGGTGTTTCACCGAGTTCCGTTTCCAGAGTTCTCAAAGATAAGGGGAAAAAAACATATGGATGAAAGAGTACCATTTGACACACTGAAACGGCAACTCTAGGCCGAGCCCGAAAACTGTAATTATAGATAATTTATTAATTAATTTTTATTGATGTTAAATCATACTATGTACATATCTTTTTCTCATACTGCTTGTATAGTTTAAGAAGGGTGATTTAACGTTATGTATGTATCTAGGTTACTAATATTAGAAGAGTTATAAATGGTTTAATGTAAATAATTTAAGCGCTATGTTAAAATACTGTCCACGACGAAATGTTTTAGCTACAGGAATAGAGCCTTCGAAGGCAGAAAATCTAGTTTTATGACGTCTTTGGTCGCAGGGCCATTATTCCTACAGCGAGGGTGTAGCGCCTTTGTTCCTTTATTTGATAATTAGCCGTGACCGAGAGAGAGAGACAGATAGCTTAACGGTAAACTTGGGAAAAGCCGCGATTTATATTAAACTTGGACCAATGAGATCCCTGGAAGTTTATACGAAATAGTTAGACGCGTCGAGTGGCGCTAAAAATGGACCAATAGGAAAGGAAGCAGCCCCAGAAGCCTGCGACTATAAATGAATCTGTTTGGAGCAAATTCGAGGCAGTTTGGCAGTAAGGCATTTCACTGCAGTTGGGCAGCTTTGCATTTCATTTCAGTTTGGCATTTTGTCATATGTGGTCAGGGAGAGATGCTGCAGGATGTGTGAGATATCACGCCAAAAAGAGAATAAAGACAGTTTTAGAAACACACCTAAGAACCGCTACTCGTAAAGAGATAATAAGCATATTTAAACTTCGTGTCATATCCGCGCCGCATTTTAACAGCGGTGGACAGTATTTTAACGGCGGCAATACCAGTGTTGTATACTACGTGGGTTAGTTAAATAAAAAAGAAACGGCAGTGTCATCTTTTCATAACCAAAGCACGTCTATGTCTTCTTATATCACCACCCGAGATCTACGCTTCCTTTACCGAGGATAAGTCCATGGTCCCATATAGTTTAAAGAAAACTACCGCAGCTAGCCGAGGATAAAATTGAAGAGAACCAGCACACTGCGAACTTCTGGAATTAACATGGGAGATGCATCAAGGTAAGCCTACAGCAACGGACGGAGGAGGTGACTGCCGCAACACCTGGGAAGAAACATAAGGTCCCTAAACGTATTACAGAAATAGACGATTTCGAATGCGTCATTCGGCGCACGATTCACAATTCCTATGTGGAAGAAAAAACTGTGCTAACAATAAGCAGATTGCTCGTAGAGCTGAAGGACAGCAGAAACTTTCAAGGTGATGCTACAAATCTCAGAAAAATTATTAAAGATTTAGGGTTCAAATGGAGAAACCGAAATCAAATAGAAGAGTTCTAACAGAAAAGCAAAATAAATAAATAAAATAAAATAAATAATACAATAAAAAAAAATAAAAAGTAAATGTTGCCATGATAGCTTAGTCGGTTAGAGCAACGGCACGGAAAGCCTAAGATCCGTGGTTCAAATTCCGGCTATGGCATTGAATTTTTCAGTCTGATTCTACCTTTCCAAATGACTATAATTTTATATGTACTTATATCAGTGTGTACTTATATCAGCATCAATTTTCAAGGTGGTCCTACAAATTTCAGAAAAATACTATAGTGTATGAAGATGAGTCATACATACACAGCAGTCATACAGCATCTAAAAGTTGGAGTGACGATAGCGAATTAGGTTTGCAGGCACCTGTTGCCATAGGGCAAATACTTATTATCGTTCGTGCTGTTGGAAAGATCGGCTTCGTTCCAAATGCCCTTCTTTTACAAGTCGCAACAAACCACAGGAGATTTTCATCAAGAAATGAATACAGAAAATTACATGAAGTGAATCAACGCCATGTTGATACCTAATATGCCTGCTGGGTCTGTTCTGGTCATCGACAATGCTTCACAATGCGTCAACACTCAAATTGACAAACCACCTACCTAAAATTCCTTGAAAGAAGAAATGAGAGCTTGATTACTTAGACATAATATAGCTTTAGATGAAAGCATGAGTAAAACAAAGCTATATAACTTAATTAAAGCCAACAAACAGCTTCAGAAGTCATACATACTTGACCAGATAGTAATACAACATCGCCATAATGTACTTAGACTGCCATCGTATCGCCCAGAACTAAACCCAATCCAATTAATCTGGGCTGATATCAAAAAATGGGTGGCATGCAGAAATATCACTTTTAAATTAAAATATGTGGAGCAGCTATAAGGCCAGCAATTAGCTGAAATTGGAAGGCCAGAATGGGAAAATGTATGTCGACATGTTGAATAAATTAAAAATCATTATTTCGAAGAATACGGAATTGCAGAAAATCAAATAGAAAGAATTCTCATCCAGGATAATGGTGCAGAAAGTAGTGACAGCAGTGATGACGGCAATAATGTGAGTGATTCCGCAGAAGAGGAAGGGTTGTTAGGTGTGGAAGAATTGGAGGCAATGATTGACAGTGTTTTTTATACTAAGCGTAGATTTTAATATACGGTATATAACTAAGTTTATCAGCGCAATGCAGTGCATAACGGTGTGCGGATATTTGACAATGACTGTCCCGCGCACTCCTACAACATGCAGACGACCGGTCACCTACTGATCTGGTAGGTAACTCGCTTCCTAGCTGTCATTAAGATTTTCACGTGTCTAGAACTGTTGCGCCAGTTATAACATGGTATACGAAAACAGAACAACAGCATTGTCGAGTTCTGTCGATTCGTAGTACACCGAAATGATCAAAGTATTGAGTGAATTACACAGGTCTAAAGAATCGCTAGAATTCATAATATGAATTGGTAGATCAACACGATTCCTTGAGATGCTGATGTCATAATCTAGGAGTACCGAGTTCAGCCGAGAAAGATTAATTCTTAAAAACAAATTGTGTAAATAGCTGTAAAGCGAGTAAAATGAATCGTATGCATTACCAATGGATGAACGTAGGCTGCAGCACGTGGTATAAACAATTGAAGTAATTTTCAGTGCTTTACTGAGAGATTTGATACACAGTATTGCATGATTACAGTGTAGTAGATATAATATACAATACGAAAATATATGCAAACGAAGGAAAAATAGAGAATTTTAGAATTCTTGGTTTGAATAAATTTGTGATTATAAAATATTAAAGTGTTTAAAATTATATAATTGAAAAGCATTAATTTATATACTATAATCTACATTAAAAGTATAGGAACATGCATCGATATAACTAAGCGAAGAATTTAAGGATGCACTAGATTAGATCTAATAATAAATGAAACATAAAGTTATAGAACTGAATATTTATAAATTATATGAATAAAATAGAAGAAAATTAATTTAATTGAAAAGAGCATATGAACTACACTACACGATTGAAGAAAGAATACCACTATTAATTAATAAGTACAAAATGTCAGTAAAAAGAGACATCGGACACCCCAGGAGAAGATGGGAGTAAAGAATGCGAAGGCAGGTGGAATGCCTAATCATCGAAATGAAGAATATAATAATAATAATAATAATAATAATAATAATAATAATAATAATAATAATAATAATAATGTCTTTATAATTACTTTGCATAATAGCTTATGTAATCGCAACTTAAGTGGAATCACACAGGATGGTTTCATTGACAAATTCAGGAAACTCCAAGTGTATTACCGAAAATAGCGCGGAAAGCATTTTTACATACATTGTCTTTTTTACGTGAAAGAAAAAAGAGCATAAACCTCACCGCAACAACAAACTCCTGATAGCGCATTTTGTCTGCAAACTGCAAAGTACAAACGGGGGACGGTTCATATAAGAATAGGCGGCAGTCAAGCGGACGATTCATGATTGAATCGTGCAGTGGGTTAGACCAGCGGGCAAGCGGACGATTCATGAACGAATCGTGCACTAAGGCAGGCGAGCATACAAGGGTACGATTCGTGAACGAATCGTGTAGTAGGGTTGACCAGCAGACAAGGGGACAATTCATGAATCGTGAACGAATCGTATGAATCGATTACTGCAAAAGAATCGCTCGACCCAACCCTAGAATGCAAGAGGATTAGAACTAGACATGGCGCGATTCATGAACGATTACAATGAAAGAATCGCATGAATCGTGGCAATCTTAGCATGAATCGTCGTTCAAAGTGAATCGTAAGAATCGTGCATGAATCGTCGTTCAAAAAGAATAGTAAGAATCGTGCATGAATCGTCGTTCAAAAAGAATCGTGATCAGGACATTCTCGATTGATTCTCGCTTGCGCTTTGTTTACTATCCACCCTAAGCTTTGGCTACCAAGCCGAGCACGGACGAATGTTGCCGAGTGAGTACGATGATGAGCAAGGAAATTACCATGCGGCAAGCATTGTGATACTGTAACATGGTATACGAAAACAGAACACCGCATAAAAAAAAGTATTGCCGAGTTCTGTCGATTCGTAGTACATCAGAATGATCAAAGTATTGAGTGAATTACACAGTTCTAAAAAATCGCTAGAATTCATAATATGAATTGGTAGATCAACACGATTCTTAGATATGCTGATATCATAACCTAGGAGTACCGAGTTCAGCCGAGAAAGATTAATTCTTAAAAACAAATTGTGTAAATAGCTGTAAAGCGCAGTAAAATGAATTGTAAGCATTGCCAATGGATGAACGTAGGCTGTAGTACGTGGTATAAACAATTGAAGTAATTTTCAGTACTTTACTGAGAGATTTGATACACAGTATTGCATGATTACAGTGTAGTAGGTATTATAATATACAATACCAAAATAATGCAAAATGAAGGAAAAATAGCGAATTTTAGAATTCTTGGTTTGAATAACATTGTGATTATAAAATATTAAAGTGTTTAAAATTATATAATTGAAAAGCATTCATTTATATACTATAATCTACATTAAAAGTATAGGAACATGCATCGATATAACTGAGCCAATTCTAATGCATTAAAAGTACCTCGAATATGCCGATGCAAAATTTACCTATTTATGATTGGCTTTATCAAATCCTTGGGGGTCCTTCTACTAATGCAACGTCGGCGTTTAACGGGTCTTTATGAAGAACACCTTAATTCGTAATGGACTGATTGCTCTTTGCTTAATGAATTTATACAGTCAATGTCAGTTGGTGACATTAGAATAAACGAGTTCTTCACATTGTCGACGGAAGTTGCAGTAAGTTAAATAACAAAAAATAAGGTACAGTATTTTACACTATTTCCTGTTAAACTTCTTAGAGACCTTATAGTATATCGAATTGCGTGATTACGATTTGTAGAAGTTATGCACAGCACCAAGCTAAGCGAAAATGCGGGAAAAAGAAAACCTTGCGGAATTTTTAAATTCTTTATATAAAGAGGACTTGGATTACGCATTACGCATATACAGACAAGCGTAAAATGACTATATGGTCGAGTGGTCACTATCCTGGCTTCTCAAACCAGCCCAAAGGTCCCGGGTTCATTTACCAGTTGGGGCTGGAGTGTTTTTCTTTAATTACAAACTTTCTCTCCCTACCTCCCGCAGATTCTGGAAGTATGCATTTGAATGCGATTCAACTCATAAATTAAAGAAAAAACAAGGTAATAAGAACTTAAAAGTCACTGAGTTGTTTATTAAGTCAAAGCTACCAATATGATCACATACGTAAAAAGTCGCTACAAATGAAACAAAAAAGTCTGATGAATTGCACTCACACGACTTTTTCTACTGACTCTTCTATAAACTAGTTTTATAAAAACTTGTTCTTCTATCTACTTCTTTTTAATCCAAATAAATTTCAATTCACATATAAAAAGAAAAGTATAAGTAGTTGAAAATTCAAACCAACAACAAAGAATATCTTATAAATGATTAATTCCAAAAACACTAATTATGTGTTTTAACCAGATTTTCTAACTTTGTGTGTGTGGTAGGATTTCGTCTATCTCTTAAAATTTACGAATTATACAAAAGTCGTGGAGAATGGAAAGAGCTTCAAGGGTTCAGAGGCTATTCCCAAAAGAATCAAGATATATCTACTACTCATTTTTCATGAAAATATGTTAAACACATGTATTTCAATCAAAACTGTTAGTCATTTTTTAGAAAATCCACATTTTCTAAACATCTTCTATGCAAAGGGTGGTGGAAGATTTCCTTGAAAAGCTTCGTGTCGCATCTTTGGAAGATACTGAGCTTAAATGCCAAGTTTGGAATTTACCCGAGTTTTCGTTTTTGAGCTATGCTGCTCATATTCACGCACGCGCGCGCGGACCTTTTCCAAAAAAAAATTTTTTTTATTTGTAGAGCCTCAAAACCTGCATTTCCGGTGAAACTTCCATGTTAAATTTATGGGTAGAAAGCAATTCCTTTTGTGCCTACTATGTACGTGGAACAGAAAAGTAAAGAGGCCAAAATGACAATATAATTAAATAGGTTAATTTCTATAACATAATCTATACAAAAAATTATTAGAAAATGCAGTGATACAACTAGGCGTATTCGCCTGCATTGGCATGAATTCGAATCCTCGAATTTGATCAAATGAAATCGATACAATATTTCTGCACTAGCACGATCTTATATAAGCTGGTATGTAGTACAACAATAATAATAAATAATAATAGTAATATTAATAAAAGTGGACAAAAGGAAACTTCAGAGTGCGGAAACGATTTTTTACGAAGAACTTAACGATGCATTAGATTAGATCTAATAATAAGTGAAACAAAATTATAGAACTGAATATTTTAAATTATATGATAAAATCGAAGAAAATTAATTTAATTGAAAAGAGCATATGAACTACACTATACGATTGAAGAAAGAATACCACTATTAATTAATAAGTACAAAATGTCGGTAAAAAAGAGACTTCGGACACCCCAGGGAAAGATGGGAGTAAAGAATGCGAAGGCAGGTGGAATGCCTAATCATCGAAATGAAGAAGAATATAATAATGTCTTTATAATTACTTTGCATAATAGCTTATGTAATCGCAACTTAAGCGGAATCACACAGGATGGTTTCATTGACAAATTCAGGAAACTCCAAGTGTATTACCGAAAATAGCGCGGAAAGCATTTTTACATACATTGTCTTTTTTACGAGAAAGAAAAAAGATCATAACCCTCATCGTAACAACAAACTCCTGATAGCGCATTTTGTCAGCAAACTGCAAAGTACAAACGGGGGACGGTTCATATAAGAATAGGCGGCAGTCAAGCGGACGATTCATGAACGAATCGTGCACTAAGGCAGGCGAACAGACAAGGGTACGATTCATGAATCGATTACTGCAAAAGAATCGCTCGACCCAACCCTATTCTGCTAGGAGCGGCCTAGAGTGCAGGGTGACCAACTTGGGAGCTTCAATTGTCGCCAGTTTGAACATAAAAAGTCTGCTGAAAGTGGCTAGATTCCTGACATTCAATAAACTACTTTACCATGTATAACATAACATAAATTAATTCTCATTTAAGTTCTATAATACATAATTTTATCTCTACACATTACCCTTTACCATGCATATAATAAACATACGAAAAAGATTATGGCTGAGATATGTTATAAAATTGTAAATGAAGGTTTACTATACCAGTATACAATTATGTGTAATATACCAATACAGAATTAAATACGCATATAGTTCAGTGCCTACTAAAAACTACTTAAGGACCAATAATTTAAAATTAAACAAGGTACCGCGATTAAATTTGTTATCCTCTGCCGTCACCACCTCGTGCTCAATTATATTCCCTCGTCTTCGCTGTCCATCTCCTCTTCAAAGAATAAAGTCGAAGTTGATGCTGTAGCTGGTGGTTGAAAGTAGCACAGCATGGTCCCTATCTTTTACAATTCTTTCGGCAGTTCATATGAATGGCAACAGCCACTGTTATTATCCTGCATAATAACGGCCTGTCTTCTGCTATCAGCGGCGTGGGCGTGGCCTGGGTGGTTGTTGCCAACAGTGAGAATCTAAAACACGTTGTAGGCATAACATGTAGCCAACCCATGCACACAATGTACAGCGAGTCATTGTTGTACGGCAGGCATATATGTAGATCGTGGTTGATGTATTATTATTATTATTATTATTATTATTATTATTATTATTATTATTATTATTATTATTATTATTATTATTATTATTATTATTATTATTATTATTATTATTATTATCATCATCATCATCATCATCAGAATCCAAATCAAGCATTTGTGGAAACGTCGTGTGTGTTATAACTCAAAACGAAAAGTCGGATAAACACCTAAACTCTCTTTACTGGAATATTTTTCGAAATTTTTGATGTTCTAAAAATGGTTGTAACGATTTTGATTAAAGTACCATACATTAAAAAATTTACATGGCAAATAAAATGTATATCTCGAATTTTCGGGGAAGAGCCTATGAAGTCCATACGGAAGGAATTTTTTATAACCTTGTATAACTAGTAATTGTTAAGCGATAGAGGAAGGCGTGCTACACCAAAAATGTAGATCTGTTTAAAACATACAATATATTTAAAATAAGCTTTATTGTGGCATGAGCCCTTTCTGAGATATCCGTTATTAAATGTGCGAATTGTTCATTTTTTGAAGCTTTCAATTGTTCATTTTTTTGGTCATTCTCTTAGACCTTTCAACATTCACTTGTTTCTCGTGATGTCATAGAAACAGAATGGAATTTTAAACCAGCGTATAGCGTCTATTTGACTATTGCTGTTCTCTTTGTATCGATAAGGAAATGTGTAATGTAGCTATTTTTGCAAAGTTTATTATCATTATTATTATTATTATTATTATTATTATTATTGTTAATTTTAAAATGTAGTAGACAGGAAAAAAGCTTGATTAGGAATAATTTATTTATCTACTAATAAACGATAGAGGGTAAAGAAAGTCATGTAAATGAATCAATTGTAATTTTATTATTGTTTTTTATAAAAAGAGTTGAAAGCAAATTAACTTTCTGTGCTACCAAGCTGCAAAGAATGACATTATTAAGGTGTTTTAAGATACTAAATGTGTCCTTTTCAGCAAGTCCTTTTTTCAGTCCGTACAAAGCAAGAAATATTAAATGCATGAATTTTCGGGTAAAGCAGTTGTAATATAAAATGATTTTTCAGGTTTAGAACACCCCTAAGGGTGCTATAAGATTATGCAGACGTTCAAACATTTATAATACACTTTTAAGTGCAAAGGTGCAATGACATATCCTGGAATATTATCACAAATGCTAACACAAGAAAATATTGGTTTGCCTCAAATTGTACAACTTTCTTGCATTTTAGAGCATTTCATAGTTTCCTAGATACTTAGCTTAATACAAAATTCAATCAGTATGAACGGGAGTTCACAGGCTATTTCCAGAAAATTCAAAATGCATTCTCTATTTGAACTCACCAGCACAAACGCACTAACACTCCGTAGCTCAAACACTACAACTCACTAGCACAAACACACTCACACTCCAAAGCCAAAACACTCGAATTCATACACTACAACGCACCAGCACAAACACACTCAACTCCAAAGATCACATCCACACAGTCACACACTACAACTCACCAGCAAAAACGCACTCATTTTCCAAAGCTCACACGCACCCGCAGTCACACACTACAGATCATTAGCACAAACACACTCACACTCCAAAGCTCATACACCCACAGTCACAGACTACAACTCACTAGCACAAACACACTCCAAAGCTCACACACTAGCAGTCACACACTACAACTCACTAGCAAAAACGCACTCATTTTTCAAAGCTCACACACACCCGCAGTAACACACTACAACTCATTAGCACAGACACACTCAATTCCAAAGCACACACCCATAAAGTCACACACTACAACTCACTAGCAAAAACGCACTCATTTTTCAAAGCTCACACACAACCGCAGTAACACACTTCAACGCATTAGCACAAACACACTCACACTCCAAAGCTCACACACACCCGCAGTAACACACCACAACTCATTAGCACAAACACACTCACACTCCAAAGCTCACACACCCGCAGTCACAGACTACAACTTATTAGCACAAACACACTCAAACACCAAAGCTCACATACCCGCAGTCACAGACTACAACTCATTTCCACAACACACTCACACTCCAAAGCTCACACACCCGCAGTCCCAGACTACAACTCATTAGTACAAACACACTCACACTCTAAAGCTCACACACACACCCGCAGTAACACACTACAACTCATTAGCACAAACACTCAAATTCCAAAGCTCAAACACACAACCGCAGTAACACACTACAACTCATTAGCACATATACACTCACACACCAAAGCTCACACACACCCGCAGTAACACACTACAACTCATTAGCACAAACACACTCACACTCTAAAGCTCACACACACCCGCAGTAACACACTACAACCCATTAGCACAAACACACTCACACTCCAAAGCTCACCCACTAACACTCACTAGCACAAATCAACTCCAAAGCTCACACACCCGCAGTAACACACTACAACTCATTAGCACAAACACACTCACACTCCAAAGCTCACACACACACCCGCAGTAACAGACTACAACCCATTAGCACAAACACACTGACACTCTAAAGCTCACAAGTAGTCTTATTATGAGATAACCGAGCCACAAACAGATGCCGACAACTGATAAGATTCTTTGTTCTATGCCGACAGGCCCCGCCCCCTCCCTTTGAGGCCTCACATGCCACCTGGTCGCGTGTCGCTAGCCCCGCCCCCTCCCTTTGTGGGTTTACCTAATACCGACCGTGTCTGTGTCGTCAGGTCCTACCCCCTCCCCCATGCGGTCTGGTCGCGTGCCGGTGGCCCCTCCCTTTGTGGTCTGATTGGTTCCCTGTGGATAGGTGGGAGAGTGTGTATTGTTTCCATACGCTGGGTGCGTACCCTCCCTCCCCTTTGTGGTCTGATTGGTTCCCTGTGTATAGGTGGGAGAGTGTGTATTGTTTCTATACGCTGGTTACATTCCCGCCCCCTCATTGTGACTTGTCTAAATCCCTCCCGTGTGATAGGTTCCCCTGCGGATATGTGGGAGAGGGTGTATTGTTCCTATACGCTGGCGACGTCACCCCGCTCTCATAGCGTCCTGTATAAATCCCGCCCCTGGTGAGGTGTGTGGTAGGGAATGGTTTTCTCGATGCCTGCCACCCATCGGCAAATCGTTTGAGTACATAATTGTGTCAATCAATTAGGTAATGTTCGTCCATGCATAAAACATTATTGAAAAAAAAGAATCGGCATTTTATTACTACTAATGTCCGCACATTGCACATCTAATGAAACGATGCTCCTGGATCGATGAATACAATTAGGTATTTTTTTTTATTAATTGTATATGAATTGACTCGCGCGCACCTGGACGCCGTCGTATATGTGTGCTAGCATATGTATAACTATCACGCTCACGGACTTAACCTCTCTCCGGCAACAGTCCGTCATGTAATGAAAAACCCGGCAGCCGACTTCTGTCTGGTAATAACAAGTTTCACCCCCACTCCACGACTGTGTGCGTGACGTCACTAACAAGTCTCGATGTGTAGACTAGCCCGGCTCCATTCTGTCTGCCTCGATAAATCATGTTAACGATTTGATGAGATAATTGTGTCAATCAATTAGGTAATGTGATATTGAAAAAAAGAATCAATGCTTATATACTGCTAATGTCCGGCCATCATGCCTCTAAAGGAGTGAGGTTATTAAACGCTGCTCGTCGACCAATTAAGTATTATTGATTGATTAATGTAATTGACTTGCGCACCTGGAGCTATCTCCCCCATTTTTCACCTACTAATGACATTGCACTTCTAATGAAACGACGCTCGTCGATCGATGAAAACAATTAAGTTTTTTTTTTTGATTGATTAATTGTATATGAGTTGACTCGCGCACCTGGTTGTTCTCGTATATGGAGGTGTTAAGTTGATTATTACGCGTGTATAACTATCACGACTAATAACATTTGTTTAATTCTTCTTTTGAGCGGAGGGCTTATAAAAATGTTACATTGCTTAGACGAATTAAAAAACCGACTGAAAAGGACGTTGTAAATAGCTAGAGTGAGACGTTAACACTAGAACCCTTTACGAAAAACAACACGAGTGCGACCGCTGTGCATCGTCTAATACAATGAAGCTTAAGAAGCGGTTAAACCAGGAACGCTAGGGTTTTTCCCTGGTACCTGCTCTTAATGCCTTGGGGTTTCCACTACATTAAACATGTTAAGAGACTTGAAAAATGCATACTGGGTCCTGTATACCCTCATCAGCGTACAATGGCAGACGTTTTTTCCCTACATTAAACATCTTAATTGGTTTTCTAAGTGCTCTGAAAAACCTCGACCCTCTGGGTAAATAACTTTTAGCGATACAATAGATTTTCTTAATGATTAGCTTAATGGGTCCTGTATACCCTCATTAGCGGACAATGGCAGACGTTTCCACTACATTAAACATGTTAAGAGACTTGAAGAATGCATACTGGGTCCTGTATACCCTCATCAGCGTACAATGGCAGACGTTTTTTCCCTACATTAAACATCTTAATTGGTTTCCTAAGTGCTCTGAAAAACCCCGACCCTCTGGGTAAATAACTTTTAGCGATACAATAGATTTTCTTAATGATTAGCTTAATGGGTTCCTCTGTGCAGAAATGCCATCACAAACCGTGGAAAAACCAAGCCTAGCCATGTTTTAAGCTTACTACAACAATTTTTCCCCGATAATTAATATAAATTCTACATGAAGATTATTAATGATTAAGTTTCATAGCTCTTATTTCTTTCAATAAAATATTGAATATGACTCTAGCGTCAGGAAAATTAAACGGCGAGAAGCAATATTTTCTACGGTGAAATTATAATTAAACGCATACTGTATAGATTCTGTACTTAAGCATTCGAATGTATCTTTGTCATTATTTAAATACTCACATACAAGAATTGCATGCATGATATCAAAAATCAAACTGATTTTTTTACGGAATGTTAAACAAAGAAATATGATTTGGCGAGAGTGATATGAAGAATAAAAGTATTCAGAATTCAGATGGTGGAAAGAATTCAACTTTAAGAAATATTACATACGTTATTAAAAATAAATAAGCGTCTCAATGATCGGTGAATACTACATATGTTATTAAAAATAAAATAAATACGGTTAACATTATAGGTGAATATTACATATGTTATTAAAAAAATAAATAAATACGGTTAACATTATAGTTAAATATTACATACGTTATTAAAAATAAATAATGGTCTCGCTGATCGATGAATACAATTAAATATTTTTTATTAATTAATTGTATATGAATTGACTTGCGCATTTTGGTTGCTGTCGTATGTGTTCGGATGTTAAGTTGATTATTAAGCGTGTATAACTATTACGACTAATAACATTTGTTTAATTCTAAATAAATAATGAAATATGGAGCCTATCCTAAACAAGACGCATTCCTTGTTACTCTTCATTTATTCCATTTAAAAAGATTGGCTTATTCTCTTAGTAAACATAGGACGAGAACGTTTTTAAATACCCCTCCCTTCGAGAGATATTTTTTGAATATTCCAGCAGAGAGATCGAACCATATTTGTTTAAAATCTTTTTTCTATAGATGAATGAAATATTTGATGAATAACAGCCTTATTTAACAGGGGTAAAAGGTGTTTAAAGGCTGTGATTATTTTGGTAATGTAACAATAATTAACAATGAATTTTAGCGGTACATGTAAAAAATAAAATATATTTTTATTTTCTAGCGTCATATGCACAAGCAGTCCCTTAAGGAGAGATGGCGTGATGCCGGATTTCCCCATAACAGGTTTAGGCTTGCTTACGAAATGTCCCTGTGCGAGGCTAGCATTTCCCTCTCCTTCTACTCGAAGGTTTGGAGTAGCCAATCAAAATCGTTGTATTATATATCTTAAACTTTCCCGCATACATTTTTTATATTGCAAAAGAACACTATAAAAAGGCTGCTTCACCGGAAATTCTTACAGTTTCTCAGCTGACATCAACGAGCTAAGACCTCTGCAAAGTTTACTCTTTCAACGTGAAATTTCATCGAACATCATGTCTGGTAAGTTGTAAAAAACACTTCATTTACTTTAAAAATTAAATTATTACTCTGTACATTTAACTTATATTTGCGTTCTTGTTTTTAATGCCGGGCATTTATATGCGAATAGTTGAACTTCTACTGTTAATATCTAGCTGCGCGAATTCTCAAAAAAAATGCGAACAGTTTAGTTAAGTATTCATCTTGTTGAGGTAATTATTATTCCGGGTATTTAAATACGTGTTTTCACCAAGTGAATTATATTCCTTTCTAGAGAAAATACAATTACTTGAAAACCCTACAAATCGAATAAAAATGTTCTGTATAAATATTCTTCCGAGGGTAACCGGCGGTAATCGATCCGGGGACTTTCTGTTTGCATGCATTGGTCGAACATTCATCAGTTAATGTTTCATTACTCTTGCGCATTTATTTAGTAAAAACTTTCAACCTGTTTCCATCATGTTAAAAGAGATATTTTCCATGATTGTGTCGAGAAATACACGTGCTTTATTTTTTGCAATAGAAATTTCTCAGGTGTTTAAAAATACATCGACATTTTCCCTGTATAAGCTATTCGCAATAAAGTAAATTAACCTAATAATATAACTTTTATTTATGTAAAAAACACTTCATTTACTTTAAAAGTTAAATTATTACTCAGTACATTTAACTTATATTTGCGTTCTTGTTTTTAATGTCGGGCATTTATTTGCGAATAGTTGAACTTCTACTGTTAATATCTAGCTGCGCGAATTCTCAAAAAAAATGTGAACAGTTTAGTTAAGTATTCATCTTGTTGAGTAATTATTATTCCGGATATTTAAATACGTGTTTTCACCAAGTGAATTATATTCCTTTCTAGAGAAAATACAATTACTTGAAAACCCTACGAATCGAATAGTAAATGCAATACACAATTTCTTCCGAGGGTAACCGGCGGTAATCGATCCGGGGACTTCCTGTTTGCATGCATTGCTCGAACATTCATCAGTTAATGTTTCATTCCTCTTGCGCATTTATTTATTAAAAACTTTCAGCCTGTTTCCATCATGTTAAAAGAGATATTTTCCATGACTGTGTCGAGAAATACACGTGCTTTATTTTTGCAATAGAAATTTCTCAGGTGTTTAAAAATACATCGACATTTTCCCTGTATAAGCTATTCGCAAGAAAGTAAATTAACTTAATAATATAACTTTTCTTTAAAAAACTAAGTAAATAAACAAAAAAATAAAATCTAACGCGTAAATTACTTACGTTTTCAGCATTCAGTTCTGCTAACATAGCTGAGGCTTACATCCAGCTCCAGCAGGATACCCACCGCAGGCTGCAGGATCGCTCCTCAAATACCGTAATGATTCAGGCACCCGAACACCCGGATGGTAAGCATTCTTCAGTGTTTTAAAAGAAATTAATGTAACATTTCATATTAACATCTTTTAAAACATGCTATACTATTATTATTATTATTATTATTATTATTATTATTATTATTATTATTTCCAGGAAGTGGATTTATTTTGGGATCGGCAATCCATCGACCGCTGCACCGGCACCACCAGGCTTCCAAACCTTCCTGGTGCCAAACCAACAGGGATGTGGCTCTGCCCCGTACATGCAGCAACACAAGAAAGGTAAGAATTTACAGACAGGTGTTTGAGCAATTGTAACTAAAAATACAATGCCGATTCTAGCACACAAAGACCTACCTACGACAGCATAGAGTTCTGGATTGTATAAGGAGAAAAGGATATATTTAAGGGGAGTTTCTCACCCCATATGCAGTCACATAACTCTTTCGGTCTCCCAGAATGCTATGTATTTTTCACGCATGTGTTTAAAACATGTATTTTTCACGTATAGCGTATAAATTCTTTAGAACTCTGTACTTAAACATGCTATACTATTATTATTCTTATTATTATTTATGTTTCCAGGAAGTGGACTTTATTTCGGAGGCGGCATCGCTCAACCTGCGACCGCTGCACCGGTACCTCCAGGCTTCGCGACCGTTGCACCGGCACCACCAGGCTTCGCGACAGCTGCACCGCCACCCACAGGCTTCCAGACCTTCCTGGTACCAAATCAGCAGGGGTGGGGCCCTGCCCCATACATGCAGCAACCACCGAACGGTAAGAATTTTTCAATATTTTATGAACTTCTTTTACACATTCTATATTATTATTAATATTATCATTATTATTATTTTCAGGAAGTGGACTTTATTTTGGGATGAGTCAACCATCGTCCGCTGCACCGGCACCACCTGGCTTCCAGGCCTTCATGGGGCCAAATCAGCAGGGTTGGGTCCCTGCCCCATACATGCAGCAACCACCGAACGGTAAGAATCCTTCAACATTTTATGAAGTTCTTTTACACATTCTATATTATTGTTAATATTATCATTACTATTATTTCCAGGAAGTGGACTTTATTTCGGAGGCGGGTTTGTTCATCACGCGCCCTCTGCACCACACGCCTTCCCTGCACCAAATCAGCAGGGGTGGGGCCCTGCCCCATACATGCAGCAACCACTGAATGGTAAGAATGTTTTTCAACATTTTATGAAGTTCTTTTAAACATTCTATATTATTAATATTATTGTTATTATTATTAATATTATTATTATTTCCAGGTAGCGGACTTCATTTCGGTGGCGGTATCACTGAGCACGCGGGCGCTGTACCATCAGCCTTCCCTATACCAAATCAGCAGGGATGGGGCTCTGACATATGCGTGCAGCAACCACCGAATGGTAAGAATCCTTCAACATTTTACGAAGATCTTTTACACATTCTATATTATTAATATTATTGTTATTATTATTAATATTATTATTATTATTTCCAGGAAATTATCTGGGTGACGCTGGAAGCCAGCCTATGGACCTAGCAACACAGGAGATTGATGAAGTCTCGGCTGTTGCATCGTCCGCCTCCTCATCACTCGACACTCTGGAAGAAGTTATACACAGTGAACCATCGACCTCCTCAGTCGCAGACGATTAAACCGCTGCACTATCGACCTCTTCAGGCGCAAACGATGAAGCCGCTGCACCGTCAACCTCCTCCTCATCATCCAGTGATGTAGAACCTGTTAATGGAAAGAGAGGACCGACATCGGACGGGAGCGAGCAGCTTACAATCAAAAAAGCCAAGGTTAGTGCTAGTAATTGCCAGGGTCTGGAATGCAATACCATCCAATCAGCAATCAAGGGACGTATTTTTAATAGTAGAATAGAAAATACATTAAAAATACTGGACCCCAGAGTCTTTTTAGATGAATGCAAGGAGCTTATTACTAAAGAAGCGGAAAACGTTTTGCAGAAAAGCAGGAGTGGGTTAAAAATGAATTGTTCCATGGAACTTCAATATTTAATCCACAAACCTGATGAAGAGAAGTGTCTTTCCATCGGCTTTAATTCTAAGCCTGTGCTGATACTTCCGTCAAGCGATCTCAATCAGATCTTCTCTTCAATTGCGGGGGATATTTTGGAAAACATTTCTAAATTTGAGGGGGAGCATCGTCGAAGTCTTTATTAAAGATACTCAGCCTGGTGATGGGCTTTACACACTACGATCCCTTACACGCCGCATCATACATTGAATTGCCACTGAAAATTGCGAAAAAACATGCAGTCATAAACATCCAGAACAAAGACAACTTCTGCTTCGCATGGTGTATGCTAGCCTCTAAATACCCTGTTGAAAGTCATGGCTATAGAACCACAATATACCCTGAGGAACTGCTTTTCGAGACATTCAATTATGATGGTATCGAATTTCCGACACCCTTCCATCAAATTGAATGCTTTGAAAAGCAGAACAATGGAGTATCCATTTCAGTGTTTGGTATAGAGGAGGAGAATGAGAACATTATTCCTCTATACCAAACAGCTGAAAAGAAGCAGCACCATACCAATCTGTTATATATTGAGCAGGGGGAAAACTCCCACTACTGTATAATTAAAGACTTGTCCAGACTTGTAAGCAGACAAGTAACGAAACACCAGCATAGAATATGGACATGTGAGGCATGCCTCAAGAGATGCACCAATGAAAAGGCTCTGGAAACGCATTAAGATGTGGAAAATGCCAGTTGCTTAAAATGCCTCAACAGGATGACTGCACCGAATTTAAAGCATTCTCCAATAGCGTCCCTGTACCATTTGTTATATACGCAGACATTGAATCTGTTCTGGCGAAGGTTCACTCTTGCGAGCCCTCAAGCAACTCGAGTTGGACCCGAACCGTTCAAGAGTATGAAGCAATGTCTATTGTCTTGAAGGTGGTATGTAGGCATGACGAGGCACTGTCGAAATTCTTCCTCTTCAGAAGTCCAAATGCCATCGATGACTTTATCAAGCAATTGAAATCAATTGCTGATGACGTCATCGATGTGTATTCCAATCCTAAATCCATGGATTTATGCATTGAAGAGCAACAGAATTTTGACAATGCCTCTGAGTGTCATATATGCCTTGCTGCTTTCACTATGAGCGATTTGCGCGTGAGGGATCACGATCATGTGACAGGGGAATATCTGGGTGCTGCTCATAATAGATGCAATTTGAATAGTAAGGTCCCTGATTTCATACCGATCTTTTTTCATTGTCTATCTAATTATGACAGCCACTTCTTGATAAGACGCCTGGCATATGATAATAAGCCCGTATCGTGCATCGCTCAAAGTGGTGAAAGGTATATAGCGTTTAGCAAACGGTACAGGAACATCAGCTTCAGGTTTCTGGACAGCTTTAAGTTTCTTGACGATAAGCTGTCCAGCCTGGCTGACATGCTGGAGGAGAGTGACTTTAAAATAACAAGGGCAGAATACCCTGTTGAGGAGCATTTTAAGCTGGCAAAGAGCAAGGGAATATTCCCATATGATTATGTTTCAAGCCTTGCCATACTCAAAGAAACTTCTCTACCACCGAAGGAGGCCTTCTACAGCACTCTCACTGACAACCACATTACCGAAGAGGAATACAGGCATGCTGTAAAAGTCTGGGATACCTTTAATATCCGGAATCTCGGAGAATACGGCGATCTATACCTGAAAACAGATATACTGCTCTTGGCGGATATTTTCGAAAAGTTTCGAGATCTCATCCTGGGAATGTATAAACTTGACCCAGCATGGTTTTATACATTACCAGGACTCGCCTTTGACGCTATGTTGAAGATAACAAAGGCGAAACTTTCCTTAATATCCGACAAGAGCATGCTGGAATTTTTCGAGTCGGGAATTAGAGGCGGACTGTGCACAGTGGTGAAGGCTACACCAAAGCTCACCACAGATACATGTCCAACTTTGACCAGCATGCTCCTGTTAAACACCTGTCCTATTGGGACATAAACAACTGATATAGAGCTTCTATGGGGTCTGCCCTACCGTACAAAAATCTGAAATGGCTCACCAGAGAAGAAATTGACAGCATAAACTTCGCAGAAATCAAAGAAGACTCAGGGACTGGCTATGTGCTAGAGGCTGATATGGAATACCCCGACCATATCCACGACGCCCATAATGAGCTTCCTTTCTGCCCACAGAGCGCGACACCGCCGAATGGCCAATACAAGAAACTGCTTGCAACATTAGAACAGAAAAGCAAATATGTCTTGCACTACAGGGTGATGCAGCAGTGTATCGAGCAAGGTCTAACTGTGAGACATATTCACAGAGTGGTGTCCTACGACCAGTCTAACTGGTTGAAGACATATATCGACGTCAACACCGAGAAGAGAGCACAAGAAAAGTCAAAATTCGGGCAAAACCTATGGAAAAAGATGAATAACGCCCTATATGGAAAATTTATAGAGAATGTGAGAAAATACACTGATTTCAAAATAGTTGGAACATGGGAACAGGCAAAAACGTTGACAGCACGCAGCACTTATCTACGCACCATAATTTTTTAGGAAAATCTTGTAGGAATCAAACTGGGCAGAGAGGAGGTGCATATGAACAAACCAATCTACATAGGACACGCAATTTTGGACATTTCAAAATTTATCATGTATGACTTCTTTTACAATATCATGAAACCAAATTTGAAAGACTTGCTGCTGAATTACATGGATACAGACTCGTTCATTTTTGAAACGAGTTCTGATATCTATGAATTCATCAGGGAGAACCCCCAATATTTCGACACTTCAAACTTCGAAAAGGATAATGCATATGGTATTAAGCAAGCCAACAGGAAAAAGATTGGGTTGTTCAAGGATGAATTGGGCGGCTTGGTTATGGAGGAGTATGTCGGTATAACAGCAAAGTTATACGCATACAGATACGGAGGGCAGACAATTAAGAAAGCTAAGGGCATCACCAGGGTGGGTATGGATAAACTCGATTTCGGCCAGTATTTTGAATGCTTAAAGGACCATAGTCTAAAAATTTATTCGGTACAAAAAACATTTCGGAGTAAAAATCACAAAATTAACACCATTGAGACAAACAAATTGGCATTGAAGGGGGCTGACGATAAGAGGAAGTTGATGGAAGGAAGCTATAAGACTCTAGCGTGGGGCCATTATTCCCTTAGACCTGGTGATTGCTAGTGCCTAAACTTGTAAATGTGTATATAATGTAAATATTTGAAGATTTCTTGTTTTTACTTTTTTCAATCTGAATTTTGTATATATCCATTTAAATTGTGTATGAGGGTTTTTATGTAATAATTTTTCCCTCTAATGATGTTATTGTATATACATTCATTTAAAGTATGTGAGAGTTTTTATATATAAATTTTCCCTCTGATAATGTTAATAGTGTATATGTTTATTTAAATTGTGTATGAGGGTTTTTTATGTAATAATTTTCCCTCTGCTTATGTTAATAGTGTATATACCCATTTAAATTGTGTATGAGGGTTTTTATGTAATAATTTTTCCCTCTAATGATGTTATTGTATATATTCATTTAAAGTATGTGAGGGTTTTTATATATTAATTTCCCTTCCGATAATGTTAATAGTGTATGTTTATTTTAAATTGTGTATGAGGGTTTTTATGCAATAATTTTTCCCTCTAATGATGTTATTGTATATATTCATTTAAAGTATGAGAGGGTTTTTATATATTAATTTCCCTTCCGATAATGTTAATAGTGTATATATTCATTTATAGTATGTGAGGGTTTTTTAAATGCCTACATTTTTCCTTCAAAAAAGAAAAAATATGAAGGATTTTTTAAAATAAAAATACTCATGATTTTACAACCATAAAAACTGGTCTTTATTAATTCTTCACACATTACACTAAATCCTTTTTATCAATCCATTGAGTATCTGCAAAACCATACCACTTTACAAGAACTTTGTTTCCACGTTTACGTATAATCTTTTCTACTAAATATGTGTTAGGATAGTTAGTCTTTTTAGTTCATGTCCATAAAAGCCACCTTTTATGATTTCACCATTCCTATCCTTTAGTATGTATGTTTTAGGCTTGGTACGATTCACACGAAATACTTTGAAGATTTCAACGCTCCAGTTAGATTCATAACCCTTTTCAAAATGTCCTTTATGTTTAGATATCCTGACATAATCACCAACACTAAACTTCCTTGAAACCTTCTTCTCTCTTCGTTCTTGATTATAATTATACACAGTCAGAAGAAGATCGTTGTTTTTCACTTCATTAGGCTTCATGCGGATAGTTGAATGAAAAGTATCATTGTACTTTACAAGGATTCTAGGTAAAAGATCTAGCCACTTGTATGAGCCCTGGACTAAAAACTCTCGGTACATCATATTCTTCAAGGTTCGAATTAAACGTTCAACAGCCGCAGCCTTCACATTGGTATAGGTGCTGTAGTGGTTAATATTATACTTAAACATTAATCGTTTAAAGAACTTGTTATAAAATTCTTTCCCGTTGTCACTTTGAATATTCCGGGGAGGGACATCCATTTCTTGTAATATATCCTCCATAGCCTTTGCAACATTAACTCCGCCCTTATCCTTTAAGGGTTTTGCATATGCTATTTTAGAGTAAAAGTTGATTGCGATCAGAATGTATTTGAAATTTTTGTTCACTCTTGCATATGGTATCATTTCAATCAAATCAATTTGTAATAAATCATTCATACCTTTGCTGATAATTTTGCGTCGTAAATAGCTCCTCCTCGCCGATCCCTGAAGCTCTCTGGCGATATTCTGTTTGGCGGTCATGCTATAATTTTGATGCTTTCAACTCCCTGATAATTTCCTCAATCTCTTGAGCGTGACTGTTATTACCAGCGTCCCTCGAAGCAATCAGTAACCTCAGTCTATTCACTAATGTGTTAGGATTTCTCCAGAAAACGTCGTCAACCTCCTTATCAGGCTTATGCTCCTTCCATGCCAGTCCTAGACCTGAATGTGTATTGAGCAAGGGGCGTATTATATTCTTGTATTTATACGATTTACCAGATTTCAAGCGACCGCGTCTGGTGTAACCACTTCTATGAAGAAAAGTACTTTTCATAATCTTAGCGTACGTCTCCAAGTCTTCACTGGTGTATGCAGAAATCTGAGGCGTTCGCTTAAAGATGAGCTCCGTCAAACCAGCGGTAGACTCATACGTTTCATCACCTATCAATATTTGATTATTTATAAAATGAATATCTTTATTTCCAAGCATATAACTTCCATCCTGATATCTCACACCGTACAATGTATCAATACTGTGGCATGTGCACAGATGATAATAATGTTAAGACGCTCTCTGGACACCGAAGCACGGCAGTTTGTCTGTGAGTAGGGGCGAATCAGGGGAAATAGTGTCAAGGAGGGGATAGCGTTACTGATGCCCGAGTTGGCGTGGCTTCTTTTTTTGTATCAGTCAGTGAGTAGGCTTCGAGTGAGACAGACGGGAAACTGCTAAAACACGATGTCCTCGTCGGCAGGCAATGGGCAAAGATATGTGCGTAATTAATTTCATTTAATAAACGGTGTTCCATCCATATCTGGAAATCTTAATTATGGTAGAATAGAATCCTTTCCTCTCCCTTAAGCCAGGCATTGTATTGGTATAGCAATTATTTTGTGATTTAACTTAGCTGCGTCCTTCGTCGTTGCCTCGTAATTTGAAGTTCTTTGTTTGATTTAACGATCCCTCTCGCAAGCGAGTAGCTCCCCTCTGTAGTTGAATAATAATATAAAGTGAGGCATACGACAATTGGTGTGAGGCGCCAGGCATAATTTAATTTGTTGTGAGATTTTTAAGTGTAAAATTTTTTTCTCCCTCTGAAATGTAACGGTTTGTGGTCCTCCACGTGATCGCGAAAAATCTAAATTTGTTTCTGGCTTAAGGGTAAGGAGTTTTATGCTTTAATTTGTGATTCTCTTATTCTAAATTTTGTTGCTATCATATCTGAAAGTCTGGTTTCGAAATTTTAATTTTGAGCTCATTTTTGCATTTTTCCATTTTCTGCCGGCGTGACGCTAAAACTTCTGACTTCATTTTCCCCTTGGTTTGGCTTCATTTCCTTTAAATTGTATTGCTGTGCTAAGTGGTTCGTGCTGGTTATTTTCAAAAATGTTTTTGTGAAAGTTGAGTTGTGAAACGAGTGAGATAACGAGCGGGATAGTTGTAACTTTGAAAATGTGCTCGTCACGTGTTGGCCATCTAGGTGAAAATTTTGTTTCCTGTGCTTATTAGCAGTGGTTCTAGAAACTTATAACTTTATATTCCAGTGATTGTGATTTCTAGCTGTTTACTATACTCTTCTGGGACATTTTTCGTGTAACTTTTATGTACGCACGTGTGTTATGTAATTCCCGCGTGGTCATGCATTTCAGCAATAATTCTAGCTTGTGAAACCAGTCTTCATCAGCACGTGTTTTGGCGCGTTTATTTGCGTGTGTATATCAGGTCAGATACATTTGTTTTAAGAAAAAAAGAGAAGTTTTGTGTGCTACGTATAAATTGCAAGTCTGTATTCTGCTCCTTTTGAGATAATGTTAGCGGTGGTCACAGTAGGTGTGACGTGGTTTTTTTTTAACTTCCAGTTCGAGGTTTCTCACTGAAGCTATCATTTTGTTTTCTTCCATGTGTTCATTCTGATTAAAAAATCTTGGTATTGTGTCCAGGTGGCTTGTGTAGACGTGTGTTAGTATAATTTTCTGATATTTCGCCGCGGGCGCTTAATTGTATTCTTTCTGGAACTGTTTTATTTGGCTATGTTCTGATCTTGCTACTTACATTCATGTGATGCTATAAGTGTTTAGTTTGGTGTAATCTGTATCGCTTTGTCATACTGTTTATTTACTGGTTATCTTTTGTGCTGCAATCATGCCTAAGCGACGTACTGCACAGAAATCTGATATAGCAATTGCTCCAGTTAGCGAGCACAGTGAAGTAGAATCTATGTCCAGTGTTAGTACGCCTGTTGTTACTCAGTTACTAGCGATGTCTAATCCGCCTGTCGTGGCCCGTGCAACGCAGTCAGCTGTCTGCCGCCCGGTCATTGACCCCTCTTACTTTGAGAATTCCAGCACGTTGTCGGCGTATGAGTTACTTTAGAATTTTGAAATGTTCGCTACTACTGCTAATGGCCGCTCTGAGAAAATGATAATGATGATAATTTTGCTTTACCGTTGCCCAGTTTGGTTTATTTAATTCCGCAATGCATATTGTTAGGGGAAAATCTTTCGCAGTTACTCATGTAAGTAAAAGTTTCAGGAGCTACCAACCTTGCCAGTAGCTGCACCTAATTAGGCTTGATGTGCCTTCTAATATGGACCGGTACGATGTGGATGTTGATGAACGAGCTGTACGTGTGTTACCAGATTTTGGAAAATTTGCACTGGAATCTTGTGGTAAAAAGAATAAGAAAAAAAATCACCTGTAAGTATGTAAACATTGTGAGTGCTAAAGTTTGAACGAATGAAACAGTTTTACAACTCACACAGGTATGCTAAATTTATTTTGCATAACATCATCTGTAAGCATGGAGCCCCTGCTGCCTTGTTATCTGATCGTGGCTCAGTTTTCTTAAGTGAGGTGACACAAGAATTGTTGAGATCTCTATCAGTGTCTTCCAATTTCACCAGTGCTTATCATCCAGCTTGCAACGGACTTACTGAAAGATTTAACCAAACCCTCTTAAACATGCTCAGCCATTTTGTGGACAATAATCAGAAGAATTGGGACTCAATTTTGCCCTATGTCATCTTTTCATATAACTCAAGTGTTCAAGAGTCTACTAAATGTTCACCCTTTTTCTTGATATATGGTCGAGGACCTTCTTTACCTAACCAGGTTCAGCTACAAGCTACGTCTAATGACCTTTTTGTGAGACAGACATTGCAAGAGATTCAGAAGGCACGGGAGGTTGCTGTTGCTAACATTACAAAGCAGCAGGTGAAGCAAAAATAAGCATTTGATGCTAAACATAGAGATGTGGTTTATAATGTAGGTCAATTAGTTAAAGTTTTCACTCCCATTAGGAAGAAAGGTAAATGTACAAAGATGCTACATAGATATTTTGGCCCTTTTGAAATTATCCGACAGATCACTCCTGTTACCTACCTTGTTGGTCGACCTCATGCTCTCCGTACCAAACATCAGAGTGTTCATGTGTCACGCCTTTACCCTTACTATGATCCTGTGGGTCCTTATAGACTGTAAAGTCTGAGTTTGTGATGCTTAATTAAGCTTTGCTTTTAGGAATGTGTGATATGCATGTATCTGCTAAATTAAAAGTGTATTATTCTTTTGGGTGTAACTTAAATTTTGAATTATGTTTTGGGAACTGCAAATTATTTGTTTTGTTGTTTTCATGCTGCAGGAATGTGTTTCATGTGTACTATGTGCTTAATTGAGCTTTCATTTTCAGGAATGTTCTGTGACAATATTGTTTTGAGTAATGATGTGATGTTGTTTTGTTGCATTCGATTTGATTTGATTTGACTTAATGTGATTTTGGGTTTCATAATGATGCTGTGATCTTTATTTGCAGAAAATTGTTGCATGAATAGTGTGTGTATTTGAGGTTATGTGATATATGAGTTGAGATTTGCCTCGGTGGATGTGCGTAAGAGTAACCCCGACGGTGCTAATGTGAGAGATGAGAAGAGATGAGACGATGTCAGCTTCGGTGGAAGGTCCAAAGAGTAACCCCGATAGTTGAAGTGTATGAATGTGTTGATTTTTCAGGAGGGCTACATGTACCTGGAAAGTTGATGTGATGATTTCAGAGATTTTGGCTTATTGGTGTTGCTGTAACGTGCCCAGTATAGCGTGTGTGATGAATTCACACGAGAGATTAAATGGATGGAAGTGATTGTAATGTGAATAATTTTTTTTTCCTGTTTATGCAACAAGTTTATTACCATCTTAGATAGCAAATTTTAATACCAACTGTTTTCCAGCTTAATTTTCATTTGGAGGATGTGGATGCAACAGTATAATGTCATGTTATTTGTGTCATTCCTGAAATATTAATGTGATTTCTTGAAGGTTATGCCTATGTTAGATGTTTTAAATTTACAGCATGGTAAATGAGACACGTCAGTGAAGATGTTTTGTTTTGAAGAGAAAATTGAAAGTTGAGATAAAGATGTTAATGACTGCAATAATGATACTGATGATGATGATTATGATTGAGATTGAGTTGATGATCATAATGAGATGAGGAAGATAGTACTGTGGACGAGAAACTGTATTAGTGACAAGAGTAGGACAATAGTAGTTAAAAGCATGTCACGTGGCGTAGTTGGAGATGTATTGTGGATGTAGTTTGTAGTGATGCATACACTAGTTTGAGTAGATAGTTAAGTGAGTGTTGTGTGTAATTTCGACCATGGTCAGTGTGAATGAGTTCATTTCATTGTCATGTGTGATTGTCTTGTAAGTGCACTTATTTTCTTTTGTTAGTGATACCAGCTGGTTATTAAGATTTAATGTTGGGATCCCAAATAAGGTTATGTTTTTTCTGTCATGTTCATGAATTCTGAGTCTGTTTTACTGTTTTATTTGGATTGTGAAGCATTGTGAGTTAAATTTTGGATGGCAACTCTATAATATCTAGTTCTTATGCCAATTTGTACTTATTTTTTTCTCTTTCTTTGCCCATGTCAAAAGAATTTTAGTGCAAACTTTTCAACCTTTAAAATATTTAATTGTACATGACATACCGTTCTTTTTATGTGTGATTGTTTGTTGGAGCACCCTTTTTATTGTTTGGTGGTTTTGTTCTAGTATTTTGCTGTGGCGGAGCTCGAGAGACCCCAGGAGCATCCCCGTGGCACACCAGAAGTCAAGAAACACCACAGGGAAGCTATCGGGCAGCCACTACACTGCCGTGGCATAAGAAGCCACCATGTCGGGGGGCAGTCCAAGCCAGCGACTGCCCACTCTGTTGTCATCACCAGAGACCTGCAGTGATAATTCTACACCAGGACAAATCGTCGTTGTGGGCACTGTATAAAATCACCCACAAACAGTTACAGCAGACCATCGATATCTTGCGCAGTGTAGTGTGCCTGTGAACTGAGGCAGCGTGGTGTGTGCGTGTGCGGAGTGCTCAAGTATAAGTGCAGTAACAATATTAGTCGAAAGCACTTAAGTTTCTCGTGACTCCACTCCGCCCAGTAACATTGTGTCGTCGTCTGGGTGCTTATCACACATGTATATTATTCTGTTATATTTTGGTTCATCACACATGTGTATTTCATGTTTGTATGTCATTTTTGTGTTATTTTCATGTTTCTTATTATATTTATTTTCCTTGTGTCGACGAGGGCGTCGACTTCGGTGGCCAGGGGGAGATGTGGCATGTGCACAGATGATAATAATGTTAAGACGCTCTCTGGACACCGAAGCACGGCAGTTTGTCTGTGAGTAGGGGCGAATCAGGGGAAATAGTGTCAAGGAGGGGATAGCGTTACTGACGCCCGAGTTGGCGTGGCTTCTTTTTTTGTATCAGTCAGTGAGTAGGCTTCGAGTGAGACAGACGGGAAACTGCTAAAACACGATGTCCTCGTCGGCAGGCAATGGGCAAAGATATGTGAGTAATTAATTTCATTCAATAAACGGTGTTCCATCCATATCTGGAAATCTTAATTATGGTAGAATAGAATCCTTTCCTCTCCCTTAAGCCAGGCATTGTATTGGTATAGCAATTATTTTGTGATTTAACTTAGCTGCGTCCTTCGTCGTTGCCTCGTAATTTGAAGTTCTTTGTTTGATTTAACGATCCCTCTCGCAAGCGAGTAGCTCCCCTCTGTAGTTGAATAATAATATAAAGTGAGGCATACGACAATACGATCCTTGTCTTTTGAGCGAACGTGTAGAAGGTAAGTAGAAATACTTGTAGAATCACCATCTTCATTCTTGACGGTCTTCACAGTCAACCCTCGTTGAGTGTCCAAAATATCCTTGAGGGGGGGCGGTTACAGGCTTCAAAGCTTCGGACATGACATGCTGAGTCTCAAACCTGAGACCTTTTAGAGCTCTCAGTTTTTCTTTTACAGCCCTGGTATGCTCGGCTACAGACTCTATGCTTTCACTATCCGTCTTACAAATGATGTGAAAATAGACGATTACCTTCAATTTATAGTCTGCGTCCAGCTTGAGTTCTCAACGTGTCGATAGCCTTATCTAACATCTCTATCGAAGTTCTCAGTTGCTCGGTTTCTTTCATATGCTCCTGTGTATGTGTCTTGAACGCTTCAGCAAAGATTGCCGTATTAGCGTACTGGCTTCTGACTGATTCTTTTAGACTCGTCATTTGCTGCATATTAGTTTTGTAGGCGTCCATTATCATATTTACATTTTCCTCCACTTTCTTAAGTTTATCATTGCAGCAATCAGTTTTGAGAGTATTCAAAACCGCTGTCTTTAACTGCCTGACTGTAGCCTCTAAATCTGAAACTCGCTTCATCGCTAACTTTTCTAAATTACTAATTTTCTGATTTCAAAGATTCTGAAGATTTGTTTTTTCTCTATCAAGCTCCGCGGTAACTTGTTTAATAGAGTCCATTACAGAATCCACTCTGTCTTTTGTAGAGGTTGTTAGAGTATCCACTTTACTCGTAGTTTTATTCAGATTTACTGTGATGTCTAGCAGCTTCTTACCTATTTGCATCTCGATTTCCTTTGGCAAGTACCTGTTTAACTGCTGTCGCGTCTCGTTCGATTTCCTAATGATCATAGCTCTAGCATATCTTTTATTTACAGCATCCGTATCTCCGAGAGGATCTGCTATATCAGTGATTCTCTTATTGTCGAATATAATGTTACCATTACCATCTCTCGGCTGCGTGCGTGAATTGACATATCCAGTGATGAACCTTTTATTCACAACATCGTTATCGTGAACAGGATCTAGCAATACCTTCAATCTAACTTTATCTATCACGATGTTATTTTCCTTATCCCTCTTGAGGATATATCTTGAAATCAATTCATCGATCAGGGTCTTAGCCATAACCTCAACATTGTTAGCAGCTTGCTGAGAGAAATCGTGCATCCTAATTTCGAGAGCATCCACGTAATTCTTATTGGAGGCATCATGATTATCTTCAGGATCGTGAACATTGCACAATCTCTTATTCTTGAATTGATAGTTTCCTTTGACATCTCTATTTATGATAAAACGATCAAACACTCTTCTAACTGGCCCAGTTCTCTGAGAGCCGAACCTATCGATGCTCATGATTAACTACGAATGATCATTTTCTTTTTTGTCGAGCTTAATATATACATCAAAACCATTCCTATATCGCCCCACATTCATGTGAAATTCAGGAACTATCACAACAAAGGGTCTTCCTTCTGATACACTCTCTCAAACGCTCTTACATAGATCTTTAAATTCATTGTAGGTCATGTCGGTATTTACATAAGCTTCGTAAATGTGCTTTAAGTTTAAATTGTCTTGTCTGAAGAGTATTATCATGTTTGTATTATCGCGAATTAAATGTTTTGGAACTTTAGCATAGGACTGTGCTAGATATACAGAGTCGACATTTCGATGTCTACCCATACTGTAAAAGGATGCTATCTTTTCCTGCTTTTCAGTGATGACGTCATCAAATATAAAGATTGAATTTTCTTTGACTTCAGAAGGATGCAAAACATCATCTCCGTTGTCAAAGGTGTTCATTTCTATACCTTCGATGCTTCCAAGCACTTCAATTAGGTATTGGTACTTTGGTTGATAGAGAGACTTTGAATAAATATACAAATTTTCAAAACGTAGTCCATTCTCATGGAGTAGCATATTGAGTAATACGTTTGTTTTCCCTGCGCTGGAGCTCCCTAAAATAAGAGCTCTGACATTAGATGGAAATAACTTGCCATGACGATCATTTCTAAAGTCACTTTCAAAGTCTAATACCTGAATAGGTAGAGAGCAGTGCTGCTTAACAAGCTCCATGTTAACAACTAACTTATAAAATGTATGTGCGATGTTTATATATTTCCGGATGTAAAGTAGTTAATGATTGAATGCAATGATATAAAAGGGCTAATGCATGCAATTACTCGAATAGTATATCATGAGAGCTAAGAGAGGGAGGTCGTTGCAGTATAAGCGTGGCTCTGGAATTATTAATTCCATAATTAATTCGCTCCCCTTTGAAGCTCACTTACCTGGATATGGATATTGTGGGCCTGGTACTAAATTGGAGAAACGTCTAAAAAAGAGGAGACCCCGGAATTAACCAATTAGACGAAGCTTGCAAACAGCACGACCTCGCGTACGCTGAGAATAAGGACACCGCTTCAAGACAAATAGCGGATAAGATTCTTGCAGAGAAGGCTTGGAAGCGTGTGCAGTCATCAGATTCAACTTTTGGTGAAAGGTTAGCTGCAAGGCTAGTAACTGCAATCATGAAGGGAAAGGTTGCAGTGGGAGGCGGAAAGAGGAAGAAGAAGAGAGGAGGGTTTTTACCATTGATACCCATCATTGCTGCTTTAGGCGCTGCAGCAGGCGGCGCTGCTCAGATAGCCTCTGCAGTCAATAAAAAAAGGCTGCTGATAGGCACTTAGCAGAAGTTGCGAGGCATAACAAGGCGATGGAGACCAGACGAAAGGGACTCCGAAATAGAAGGTGTAAGAAGAGGAATAAAGGAGGATTCTTACCTGCAATGCCGCTGATGTCGTCTTTAACCGCTGCATCTAAAATAGCAAGGTCCTTGAAAAAAAGAGGATCTAAAGGCAGGGGTTTAAAGAAGAAGTCAAAAAACGGCGGAAGAGGATTGTACATATACCGGAGGAAGCCCTAAGTAACGTAGCCATCGAATGTTATGCTAAACGTTTAAAAATTCCTTATTTTAGAGGAGTTTATATGATTGACAAACTTCCTTTAAAACCTCACTTCAAAGAGAGACTTATTACCAATTTCGATACCTCTGATAATGAAGGAACACACTGGGTTGCTATAAGGAAAGAAGGTGATGTCGCATACTACTTTGATAGTTTCGGTAATTTGAAACCGCCTCCTGAGATTGAGAAATATCTACAAGGTGTTAAAATCTACTATAATACACAGAGATACCAGAATTTCGATTCAGTCATCTGCGGGCACTTGTGGTTGCAATTTCTTTTATCCTAGAAGCTGCTACATCGTCAAGATGAGTTATACAGTTACAGTGAGTGGGTCAGACACTGTTATTTCAACGTACCTAAACCCGCCTCTACAGCTAGATCCTCCAGGTTATTATGAGATTGCTCTCTTGAATTTTGAAACATTCTATTCAATACCAAATGTCGATGAAAGTAATAATAGATTTCATTATATTCATAATGGTAAACCTGAAACCATTGTCATCCCTCATGGAACCTACGAGATTGCCAATATCAATACATTTCTAAAGGATAAACTAGGATTGAATGATGAAGTCTTCTTCATAAGACCTAACAATAATACAATGAAGGCTGAAATTAAATGTTCTTATACAATAGACTTTTCTAAGGATAGATCTATTGGTTCGCTTCTAGGATTCACAGATACTAAAATAATTCCTGCTGGAGAAGCGCTCGAATCTGACGATCTTGTGAATATATTTAAAGTGAGTATCATACGTGTGGAGTGCAGTATTGCAACAGGCTCTTTCATTGACGGTAAAAGCGGCCATTCGCTCTACGAGTTTTTCCCTTCTGTTCCACCAGGCTATCACATCTCTCAAGAACCCTCGAACCCGATATATTTACCGGTCATAGATACAAACTATATAGACCAGATCACTATTCGAGTGGTAGATCAACACGGAAAGGCGATCAACTTCAGGAACGAAGTTATCACTACAAGACTCCACATAAGACGCAATGGCAATACATTTTAAAAGACATCGCAAATACTATAATAGACGACGTACACCACGTTCGAAGCATACTACCTCTCCAGCTTCCAAGGAGTTAACACGTGCTAACCGCAAGTTCCTCGAGGGGTTAGGTTACAGGACGCTATAATGGACATCTTAAACGTGACAGAAGTTCCAGCCTTTGACAACAAGATCACCAAGAAGGAGGAGCATATTTTTCTTCTATACACCACCTCCGCTCTGGATGTAAACGATGAAATTAGAATACCATGTCAAGCTGAAGATTTGTATACGCTACCTAACAAGAGTTATCTCTACATCGAAGGTGCTCTCACCAAGGTAGATGGATCCCTACTACAGCGAAGCTCGCTAATAATGCTATAGCCTTCATGTTTGATGAGATACGTGTAGATATGAATGCTACAACTATAGACAGAACAAGGAATCCTGGAATTACTACAACTATACGAAATTATGTGACTCTCAACCCTATGGAGTCGAATCGGCTGCTGAATGCTGGATGGGCCTATCCTGGTGAAGTTGATATAGTACACGCGATGAATGGAGCTTTCAATGCTGTAGTCCCTCTCTCGATGCTCCTAGGATTTGCTGATGACCACAAGGAGCTTATACTCAACAGCAAGTTTGAATTGATTCTCATAAGATCCAAAGATTCTAGAAAGTGTGTCCTGAGTTCGAATAGAGAGGAAGCTAATGTAAAGTTAACTAGAATCGAATGGAGGATGCCTGTAATTCGCCTTTCCGATGCTGAAAGAGTTCACATTCTAAAAATTGTCAAGTCTGATAAACCTCTACACCTTGCCTTTCGATCTATGGATCTTCATACCCAGCCTGCTGTACCCCAGACAAGATCTTTCACGTGGAATGTAGCAACAACATCTAAGCTCGAGAAACCTCGCTTCATCATAGTGTGTGCGCAGACTGCAAGATTGGGTGATTATAGCAAGAACAGTTCCGAGTTTGATCACTGCAACATTACTAATTTGAGACTATTCCTCAACAGTGAATGCTATCCCTACCATGATTTGAACTTGGACTTTAAAAATTCAAAGTTTGCTTCACTATATGAAATGTACTGTAAATTTCAAAGTTCCTATTATGAAAGAGATAATTATCCCCTCTTGAAGAGAAAGGATTTTCTTCACCGTGCACCATTATTCGTAATAGACTGTTCTCACCAACCCGAGGAGGATATAAATGGAGCTGTGAACATCAGAATCGAGATTCAAGCATCTGCAAATATACCAGCCCAGACGTCACTGTACTGTCTGGTTCTACATGACAAAGTATTTACCTACAAACCTCTCTCTCACGTGTGCAAGCACTTATATAATTATGCATATGTTTGGGTGAATGGTTTTTGTGAAGGAATGTACTAGGATAAGTTTATGAAGAATAAATTGAATTCATATACTAAACACTCTTTTATTGACTTTAGCATACATTTCAAGCATTTTCCTTCTCCCCCTGCTACCCCCTGAAAAAACTAATCGCTCCTGACTTGCAGAAATCATTTAAAATATTCAAATGTCTTTCAATATAGGGCAATAGCCGTTTTAGGTTCCTTACACCCTCAATGTCTAAAGATATTACATTATTATTTAAACAAGTATTTATGAAATGAATTGAAAGGTCAGAAATTACAACAATATTGTATGCATAAATTACATTGTCACAATATTCATCACACGCAAACTTTTTTTCTTGGCGTAGGTAATTTTCAATCATTGGAATGTTTTTGGATATTATATCCCAGTCTGATTTTGTAATATAAACAAATGATTTATCACGTTCACAATTTATGTAGAGGGAGGGGATGTCATAGTATAGTCCAATGTTTACGGAATGGGAGGGGGAGATGCTGACGTCATCAAGCGCATGTGATCGATTCTCCATGCTCCTCCGGCAAATGCAGGGTATCTTCAATGAATAAGAAGACCATAGGACCCCGTTGAGGATCCTCCTCTTACACCTTCTCTTCTGCTTTTTCTCCCCAGTCTCGTTCTGCCTCTTCCTCCGCTCCCTCCTCACACCCCTGCAACATATATTCAAAACAATGTTAGAAATAGGTTTAGTTAATGATTTCATGCGTCTGAAAGAGAAAATACATATATTAGAAAAATCCTCTCCCCTTGTGACACAAAAAGTACTATCAAAGAGTGTCATACTCACTTCACGGGTTTGCACGATTCTGTGTGTATCTCGGGCGAGCAATCTGGAGTCGTCGGATTTATCCACTCCTGTACCCTCGTTGCTTTATCATCAGGGGTAGTAGTAATAGCGGGTAGTGGAGCGGTATCCTCATCCTTAGGCTGCGTATGGCGCTCTGCGATTGGATATTCCACTATATCGACATCGCGTTTCTCAGGATCCAGCTCCTCTATTGGCACGGGTACCTTAGGTGCAGTCATTCGCAGTCTGTCATAATTTAATTTTAGGTTAGACACAGAGTAGCATTAGAAGCAGTAAATGAATATGTAATTTAACATTTCTTCTACTTACTGGAGTATTCTCTTCCTGCGCTGGTAGACCTCGCAGTTGTCGTTACATAGGAAGAAGGATGTCATGCGTTCATGCTGGGCTGGGTTAGTACAAAGTACAGAATGCATGTATCCGGTGCACGACTCTGTATCACATTCAGCTAGATGTTTCGAGACGAAGACATCGTCAACTTCATCCACATCGCTAAGATCCTCCACATCATCACCCATGTGATATTCACTGAAAGAATAAAATAATTTCAAGTTAGATTTCATTTAACATGCGTACAATATATTACCGAGTTATATAAATATGTATATTACTTACATGTTCGCTCCTCGATAAACAGGACAGCTCTCTGTACACACTTCCAGTGTAGTCATCTGATCATGATGCGATGGTTGAGTACACAATACTGAATGCATTAAACCATTGCATGTTTCGGTATGGAAGTATACGTAGTGAAAATAATCTTCTCCGCACTCGCTCCAGTAATCATTCACATCAGATGCACGATTATCACCAGCCATTTCGATTATCACTGAACGAACACTGAAAAAACAATAAATGATCGCTCTGGCTGCCGGCGTTCCTTATATACTGTAGTCGCTGACGTCACGCGGCGGTGGAGGGGGTGGAATGCATGTTGAGACCTGTTATTCACCCTCCAGGCAGAAGCCAGCTGTCTGTTTTTGAATACAAAGGAAAGCCATTGGCGAACGTGTTTTAACATGATTTATCGAGGCAGACGAATGGAGCCGGGCTAGTCTACACGTCGAGACTTGTTAGTGACGTCACGCACATAGTCGCGGAGGGGGTTGAAACTGGTTATTACCAGACAGAAGTCGGCTGCCAGGTTTTTCATTACATGACGGACTGTTGCCGGAGAGAGGTTAAGACCGTAGGCGTGATAGTTATACATATGCTAGCACACATATACGACGGCGTCCAGGTGCGCGCGAGTCAATTCATATACAATTAATCAATCAAAAAAGTACTTAATTGTATTCATCGATCGAGGAGCATCGTTTCATTACATCACCCTTTAGAAGTGCAATGTGCGGACATTAGTAGTAATAAAATGCCGATTCTTCTTTTTTCAATAATGTTTTATGCATGGACGAACATTACCTAATTGATTGACACAATTATATACTCAAACGATTTGCCGATAGGTGGCAGGCATCGAGAACACCATTCCCCTGCCACACACCTCACCAGGGGCAGGATTTAGACAGGACGCTATGAGAGCGGGGTGACGTCGCCAGCGTATAGGAACAATACACCCTTTCCCACATATCCGCAGGGGAACCAATCACGCGGGAGGGATTTAGACAAGTCACAATGAGGGGGCGGGAATGTAGTCAGCGTATAGGAACAATACACACTCTCCCACCTATCCACAGGGAACCAATCAGACCACACAGGGGACAGAGGGAGGGGGCGGCTGCCACCGGCACGCGACCAGACCACATGGGGGGAGGGGTAGGACCTGACGACACAGAGCCGGTCGGCATTAGGTAAGCCCACAAAGGGAGGAGCGGGGCTAGCTGAACGCGCGACCAGGCGGCATCTAAGCCCTCAAAGGGAGGGTGCGGGGCTTGACGCCATAGAACAAAGAAACCTATCAGTTGTCGGCATCTGTTTATTGGCCAAAGTCGGCATATTATACCTACTCTCACACACCCGCAGTCACAGACAACAACTCATTAGCACAAACACAATCACACTCTAAAGCTCAAACACACACCCACAGTAACACACTACAACTCATTAGCACAAACACACTCACACTCTAAAGCTCACACACCCGCAGTAACAGACTACAACTCATTAGAACAAACACACTCTAAAGCTCACACACCCGCAGTCACAGACCACAACTCATTAGCACAAACACACTCACAGTCTAAAGCTCACACACACGCAGTCACAGACTACAACTCATTAGCACAAGCACACTCACACCCTAAAGCTCACACACATCTACAGTAAAAGACTACAACTCATTGGCACAAACACACTCACACTCTAAAGCTCACACACCCGCAATCACAGACTACAACTCATTAGCACATACACACTCACACTCTAAAACTCACACACACCCACAGTAACACACTACAACTCATTAGCACAATAAAACTCTTAATCTAAAGCTCACACACACACCCGCAGTAACACACTAGTACTCATTAGCACAAACACACTCACAGTCTAAAGCTCACACACCCGCAGTAACACACTACAACTCATTAGCAACAACACACTCGCACTCTAAAGCTCACACACCCGCAGTAACACACTACAACTCATTAGCGCAAACACAATCACACTCTAAAGCTCACACACCCGCAGTAACACACTACAACACATTAGCACAACACACTCACACTCCAAAGCTCACACACTGCAACTCACTAGCACAAACACACTCACACTCTAAAGATCACACACCCGCCGTCGCAGACTAATACTCATTAGCACAAACACACTCACACTCTAAAAGTCACCCACCCGCAGTAACAGACTACAACTCATTAGCACAAACACACTCACACTCTAAAGTTCACACACCCGCAATCAGAGACTACAACTCAATAGCACAAACACACTAACACTCTAAAGCTCACACATCCGAAATCACAGACTACAACTCATTAGCACAAACACACTCATACTCTAAAGCTCACACACCCGCAGTCACAGACTAATACTCATTAGCACAAACAAACTCACACTCTAAAGCTCACACAAACACCCGCAGTAACACACTACAACTCATTAGCACAAACACACTCACACTCTAAAGCTCACACACCCGCAGTAACACACTACAACTCATTAGCACAATAACACGCTTACTCTAAAGCTCAAACACACACGCAGTAACAGACTACAACTCATTAGCACAATAACACTCTTACTCTAAAGCTCACACACACCCGCAGTAACACACTACAACTCATTAGCACAATAACACTTTTACTCTAAAGCTCACACACCTGCAGTAACACACTACAACTCATTAACACAAATACACTCACACTCTAAAGCTCACACACCCGCAGTCACAGACTAATACTCCTTAGCACAAACACATTCACATTCTAAAGCTCACACACCCGCAGTAACACACTACAACCCATTAGAACAAAACCACACTCACACTCCAAAGCTCAAACACTACCACTCACTAGCACGAACACACTCCAAAGCTCACACACTACAACTCACTAGCACAAACACACTCCAAAGTTTACACACCCGCAGTAAGATACTAACACTCATTAGCACAAACACACTCACACTTCAAAGCTCATACACCCCCGCAGTCACACACTACAACTCATTAGCACAAACACACTCACACTCTAAAGCTTACACACCCGCAGTCACAGACTACAACTCATTAACACAAAGACACTCACACTCTAAAGCTCACACACCCGCAGTCAGAGACTACAACTCATTAGCACAAACACACTCACACTCTAAAGCTCACACACCCGCAGTAACAGACTACAACGCATTAGCACAAAAACACTCACATTCTAAAGCTCACGCACACCCGCAGTAACAGACTACAACTCATTAGCACAAACAGACTCACACTCTAAAGCTCACACTCCCGCAATCGCAGACTACAACACATTAGCACAAACACACTGGCACTCTAAAGCTCACACACATCCGCAGTAACACACTACAACTAACTAGCACAAACACACTCTTACTCTAAAGCTCACTCACCCGACGAAACACACTACAACTCATTAGCACAAACACACTCATACTCTAAAGCTCACATACACCCGAAGTAACACACTAAAACCCATTAGCACAAACCCACTCACACTCCAAAGCTCACACACTAAGACTCACTAGCACAAACACACTCCAAAGCTCAAACCTGCAGTAACACACTACAACTTATTAGCACAAATACACTCACACTCCAAAGCTCACACACCCCCGCAGTAACACACTACAACTCATTAGCACAAACACACTCACACTCTAAAGCTCACACATCCGCAGTAACAGACTACAACCAATTAGCACAAACACACTCACACCCTAAAGCTCACACACCCGCAGTCACAGACTACAACTCATTAGCACAAACACACTCACACTCTAAATCTCACACATCCGCAGTCACACACCACAACTCATTAGCACTAACACACTCACATTCTAAAGCTCACACACCCGCAGCAACACACTACAACTCATTTGCAAAAACACATTCACACTCTAAAGCTCACATACACCCGAAGTAACACACTAAAACCCATTAGCACAAACCCACTCACACTCCAAAGCTCACACACTACAACTCACTAGCACCAACACACTCAAAAGCTCAAACCTGCAGTAACACACTACAACTTATTTGAACAAATACACTCAAACTCCAAAGCTCACACACCCCCGCAGTAACACACTGCAACTCATTTGTACAAACACACTCACACTCTAAAGCTCACACACCCGCAGTAACAGACTACAACTCATTAGCACAAACACACTGACACCCTAAAGCTCACACACCCGCAGTCACAGACTACAACTCATTAGCACAAACACACTCACACTCTAAAGCTCACATACCGCAGTAACACACTACAACTCATTAGCGCAAACACATTCACACTCTAAAGCTCACACACACCCGCAGTAACACACTACAACCCATTAAAACAAAAACACACTCACACTCCAAACCGCACACACTGCCATTCACTAGCACAAACACACTCAAAAGCTCACACACTACACCTCACTAGCACAAACACACTCCAAAGCTTACACACCCGCAGTAACACACTAACACTCATTAGCACAAACACACCCACACTTCAAAGCCCATACACCCCCGCAGTAACACACTACAACTCATTAGCACAAACACACTCACACCCTAAAGCTTACATACCCGCAGTCACAAACTACAACTCATTAGAACAAACACACTCACACTCTAAAGCTCACACTCCCGCAGTCACAGACTACAACACATTAGCACAAATACACTCACACTCTAAAGCCCACACACACCCGCAGTAACACACTACAACTCATTAGTACAAACACACTCACACTCTAAAGCTCACACACCCGAATAACACACGTTAACTCATTAGCACAAACACACTCACACTCTAAAGCACACACACCCGCAGTCACAGACTACAACTCATTACCACAAACACACTCTAAAGCTCACACACTCGCAGTCACAGATTACAACTCATTAGCACAAACACACTCACACTCTAAAGCTCACACACACGCAGTAACAGACTATAACTCATTAGCACAAAAACACTCACACTCTAAAGCTCACATACCCGCAGTCACAGACTACAACTCATTAGCAAAAAACACTCACAATCTAAAGCTCACACACCCGCAGAAACACACTACAACTCATTAGCACAAACACACTCACACTCTAAAGCTAACACACACCCGCAGTAACACACGACAACTCACTAGCACAAACACACTCACACTCTAAAGCACACACACCCGCAGTCACAGACTACAACTCATTAGCACAAACACACTCTTACTCTAAAGCTCACACATACCAGAAGTAGCACACTACAACTCATTAGCACATACACACTCACACTCTGAAGCTCACACACACCCGCAGTGACACACTACAGCTCATTAGCACAAACACACTCACATTCTAAAGCTCGCACACACACCCGCAGTAACACACTAGAACTCATTAGCACAAACACACTCACAACCTAAAGCTTACATACCCGCAGTCACAAAGTACAACTTATTAGCACAAACACACTCACACTCTAAAGTTCACACACACACCCGCAGTAACACACTAGAACTCATTAGCACAAAAACACTCACATTCTAAAGGTCACACACCCGCAGTCAGAGACTACAACTCATTAGCACAAACACACTCTTACTCTAAAGCTCACACTCACCCATAGTAGCACACTACAACTCATTAGTACAAACATACTCACACTCTGAAGCTCACACACACCCGCAGTCACAGAGTACAACTCATTAGCACAAACACACTCACACTCTAAAGCTCACACAACCACAGTCACACACTAAAACTCATTAGCACAAACACACTCACATTCTAAAGCTTACACATACCCGCAGGAACACACTAGAACTCATTAGCACAAACAAACTCAGATTCTAAAGCTCACACACCCGCAGTAACACACTAGAACTCATTAGCACAAACACACTCACATTCTAAAGCTCACACACACCCGCAGTAACACACTAGAACTCATTAGCACAAACACACTCACATTCTAAAGCTCACACACACCCGCAGTCACAAACAACTCATTAGCACAAACACACTCTTACTCTAAAGCTCACACACACCCGAAGTAGCACAATACAACACATCAGCACAAACACACTCACACTCTGAAGCTCACACACACCCGCAGTAACACCCTACAACTCATTGGCACAAACACACGCACACTCTAAAGCTCACACACCCGCAGACACAGAATACAACTCTTTAGCACAAACACACTCTTACTCTAAAGATCACACACCCGCAGTAACATACTGCGATTTATTAGCACAAACACACTCACACTCTAAAGCTCACACTGCCCCGCGGTAACACACTACAACTCATTAGGACTAACATACTCACACTCTAAAGCTCGCACACACACACCCGCAGTAACACACTACAACTCATTAGCACAAACACACACACAGTCTAAAGTTTACACACCCGGAATAACACACTACAACTCATTAGCACAAACAAATTCACACTCTAAAGCTCACACACCGGCAGTGACACACTAGAACTCATTAGCACAAACACACCCACACCTTAAAGAAGACACACCCGCAGTCACAGACTACAACTCATTAAAAAAACACACGGACACTCTTAAACTCACACACACTCGCAGTGACAGACTAGAACTGAATAGCACAAACAAACTCACACTCTAAAGCACACACACACCCGCAGTAACACACTACAACTGAATAGCACAAACACACTCACACTCTAAAGCACACACACCCGCAGTCACAGACTACAACACATTAGCACAAACACACTCACATTCTAAAGCTTACACACACCCGCAGTAACACACTAGAACTCATTAGCACAAACACTCACATTCTAAAGCTTACACACACCCGCAGTAACACACTAGAACTCATTAGCAGTAACACACTCACATTCTCAAGCTCACACACACGAAGTAACACACTATAACTTATTAGCACAAACACAATCACATTCTAAAGCTCACACACACCCGCAGTAACACACTAGAACTCATTAGCACAAACACACTCACATTCTAAAGCTCACACACCCGCAGTAACACACTAGAACTCATTAGCACAAACACACTCACATTCTAAAGCTTACACACCCCCGCAGTAACACACTAGAACTCATTAGCACAAACACACTCACATTCTAAAGCTTACACACACCCGCAGTAACACACTAGAACTCATTAGTAGAAACACACTCACACCCTAAAGCTTACATACCCGCAATCACAAAGTACAACTTATTAGCACAAACACACTCACACTCTAAAGCTCACACATACCCGCAGTAACACACTAGAACTCATTAGCACAAACACACTCACATTCTAAAGCTCACACACCCGCAGTCACAGACCACAACTCATTAGTACAAACACACTCTTACTCTAAAGCTCACACACCCGAAGTAGCACACTACAACTCATTAGTACAAACACACTCAAACTCTGAAGCTCACACACACCCGCAGTCACAGAGTACAACTCATTAGCACAAAAACACTCACACTCTAAAGCTCACACACCCACAGTCACACACTACAACTCATTAGCACAAACACACTCACATTCTAAACTTACACACACCCGCAGGAACACACTAGAACTCATTAGCACAAACACAGTCACATTCTAAAGATCACACACCCGCAGTCACAGACTACAACTCATTAGCACAAACACACTCTTGCTCTTAAGCTCAAACACACCCGAAGTAGCATAATACGACACATTGGCACAAACACACTTACACTCTGAAGCTCACACACACCCGCAGTAATACCCTACAACTCATTGGCACAAACACACGCACACTCTAAAGCTCACACACCCGCAGACACAGAATACAACTCTTTAGCACAAACACACTCTTACTCTAAAGCTCACACACCCGAAGTAACATACTACGACTCATTAGCACAAAGACACTCACACTCTAAAACTCACAGACCCCCCCCCCCTCAGTAACACACTACAACTCATTAGATCTAACATACTCACTCTCTCAAGCTCGCACACACCCCCGCAGTAACACACTACAACTCATTAGCACAAACACACACACAGTCTAAAGCTCACACACCCGGAATAACACACTACAACTCACTAGCACAAACACATTCACACTCTGAAGCTCACACACCGGCAGTAACACACTAGAACTCATTAGCACAAACTCACTCACACACTTAAGCTCACACACACCCGCAGTAACACACTACAACTCATTAGCACAAACACACTCACACTCTAAAGCTCACACACCCGCAGTAACACACTACAACTCATTAGCACAATAACACGCTTACTCTAAAGCTCACACACACCCGCAGTAACACAAGACAACTCATTAGCACAAACACACTCACACTCTAAAGAAAACACACCCGCAGTCACAGACTACAACTCATTAGCACAAACACACTCTTACTCTAAAGATCACACATACCAGAAGTAGCACACTACAACTCATTAGCACATACACACTCACACTCTGAAGCTCACACACACCCGCAGTGACACCCTACAACTCATTAGCACCAACACACGCACACTCTAAAGCTCACACACCCACAGTCACACACTACAGCTCATTAGCACAAACACACTCACATTCTAATGCTCGCACACACACCCGCAGTAACACACTAGAACTCATTAGCACAAACACACTCACAACCTAAAGCTTACATACCCGCAGTCACAAAGTACAACTTATTAGCACAAACACACTCACACTCTAAAGTTCACACACACCCGCAGTAACACACTAGAACTCATTAGCACAAAAACACTCACATTCTAAAGGTCACACACCCGCAGTCACAGACTACAACTCATTAGCACAAACACACTCTTACTCTAAAGCTCACACTCACCCATAGTAGCACACTACAACTCATTAGTACAAACACACTCACACTCTGAAGCTCACACACACCCGCAGTCACAGAGTACAACTCATTAGCACAAACACACTCACACTCTAAAGCTCACACAACCACAGTCACACACTAAAACTCATTAGCACAAACACACTCAGATTCTAAAGCTTACACATACCCGCAGGAACACACTAGAACTCATTAGCACAAACAAACTCAGATTCTAAAGCTCACACACCCGCAGTAACACACTAGAACTCATTAGCACAAACACACTCACATTCTAAAGCTCACACACACCCGCAGTAACACACTAGAACTCATTAGCACAAACACACTCACATTCTAAAGCTCACACACACCCGCAGTCACAGACTGCAACTCATTAGCACAAACACACTCTTACTCTAAAGCTCACACACACCCGAAGTAGCACAATACAACACATCAGCACAAACACACTCACACTCTGAAGCTCACACACACCCGCAGTAACACCCTACAACTCATTGGCACAAACACACGCACACTCTAAAGCTCACACACCCGCAGACACAGAATACAACTCTTTAGCACAAACACACTCTTACTCTAAAGATCACACACCCGCAGTAACATACTGCGATTTATTAGCACAAACACACTCACACTCTAAAGCTCACACTGCCCCGCCGTAACACACTACAACTCATTAGGACTAACATACTCACACTCTAAAGCTCGCACACACACACCCGCAGTAACACACTACAACTCATTAGCACAAACACACACACAGTCTAAAGTTTACACACCCGGAATAACACACTACAACTCATTAGCACAAACACATTCACACTCTAAAGCTCACACACCGGCAGTGACACACTAGAACTCATTAGCACAAACTCACTTACACTCTTAAGCTCACACACACCCGCAGTAACACACTACTACTCCTTAGCACAAATACACCCACACCTTAAAGAAGACACACCCGCAGTCACAGACTACAACTCATTAACACAAACACACGGACACTCTTAAACTCACACACACTCGCAGTGAAAGACTAGAACTGAATAGCACAAACAAACTCACACTCTAAAGCACACACACACCCGCAGTAACACACTACAACTGAATAGCACAAACACACTCACACTCTAAAGCACACACACCCGCAGTCACAGACTACAACACATTAGCACAAACACACTCACATTCTAAAGCTTACACACACCCGCAGTAACACACTAGAACTCATTAGCACAAACACTCACATTCTAAAGCTTACACACACCCGCAGTAACACACTAGAACTCATTAGCAGTAACACACTCACATTCTCAAGCTCACACACCCGAAGTAACACACTATAACTTATTAGCACAAACACACTCACATTCTAAAGCTCACACACCCGCAGTAACACACTAGAACTCATTAGCACAAACACACTCACATTCTAAAGCTTACACACCCCCGCAATAACACACTAGAACTCATTAGCACAAACACACTCACATTCTAAAGCTTACACACACCCGCAGTATTACACTAGAACTCATTAGCAGAAACACACTCACACCCTAAAGCTTACATACCCGCAATCACAAAGTACAACTTATTAGCACAAACACACTCATACTCTAAAGCTCACACATACCCGCAGTAACACACTAGAACTCATTAGCACAAACACACTCACATTCTAAAGCTCACACACCCGCAGTCACAGACCACAACTCATTAGCACAAACAAACTCTTACTCTAAAGCTCACACACACCCGAAGTAGCACACTACAACTCATTAGTACAAACACACTCAAACTCTGAAGCTCACACACACCCGCAGTCACAGAGTACAACTCATTAGCACAAAAACACTCACACTCTAAAGCTCACACACCCACAGTCACACACTACAACTCATTAGCACAAACACACTCACATTCTAAACCTACACACACCCGCAGGAACACACTAGAACTCATTAGCACAAACACAGTCACATTCTAAAGATCACACACACCCGCAGTCACAGACTACAACTCATTAGCACAAACACACTCTTGCTCTAAAGCTCAAACACACCCGAAGTAGCATAATACGACACATTGGCACAAACACACTTACATTCTGAAGCTCACACACACCCGCAGTAATACCCTACAACTCATTGGCACAAACACACGCACACTCTAAAGCTCACACACCCGCAGACACAGAATACAACTCTTTAGCACAAACACACTCTTACTCTAAAGCTCACACACCCGAAGTAACATACTACGACTCATTAGCACAAAGACACTCACACTCTAAAACTCACAGACCCCCCCAGTAACACACTACAACTCATTAGATCTAACATACTCACTCTCTCAAGCTCGCACACACCCCCGCAGTAACACACTACAACTCATTAGCACAAACACACACACAGTCTAAAGCTCACACACCCGGAATAACACACTACAACTCACTAGCACAAACACATTCACACTCTGAAGCTCCCACACCGGCAGTAACACACTAGAACTCATTAGCACAAACTCACTCACACACTTAAGCTCACACACACCCGCAGTAACACACTACAACTCATTAGCACAAACACACTCACACTCTAAAGCTCACACACCCGCATTAACACACTACAACTCATTAGCACAATAACACGCTTACTCTAAAGCTCAAAGACACCCGCAGTAACAGACTACAACTCATTAGCACAATAACACTCTTACTCTAAAGCTCACACACACCCGCAGTAACACACTACAACTCATTAGCACAATAACACTCTTACTCTAAAGCTCACACACCCGCAGTTACACACTACAACTCATTAACACAAACACACTCACACTCTAAAGCTCACACACCCGCAGTCAGGGACTACAACTCATTAGCACAAACACCGACACACTCTAAAGCTCACACACCCTCAGTAACACACTAGAACTCATTAGCACAATCACACTAACTTTCTAAATCTCACATACCCGCAGTAACACACTAGAACTCATTAGCACAAACACACTCACATTCTAAAGCTTACTCACACCCACAGTAACACGCTAGAACTCATTAGCACAAACACACTCACATTCTAAAGCTTACACACACCCGCAGTAACACACTAGAACTCATTAGCACAAAAACACTCACATTCTAAAGCCCACACACACCCGCAGTCACAGTGTACAACTCATTAGCACAAACACACTCACATTCTAAACTTACCCACACCCGCAGGAACACACTAGAACTCATTAGCACAAACACACTCACATTCTAAAGGTCACACACACCCGCAGTAACACACTAGAACTCATTAGCACAAACACACTCACATTCTAAAACTCACACACACACCCGCAGTAACACCCTACAACTCACTGGCACAAACACACGCACACTCTAAAGCTCACACACCCGCAGACACAGAATACAACTCTTTAGCACAAACACACTCTTACTCTAAAGCTTACACCCCCGCAGTAACACACTACAACTCAGTAGGACTAACATACTCACTCTTTAAACCTCGCACACACAACCGCAGTAACACACTACAACTCATCAGCACAAACACACACACACAGTCTAAAGCTCACACACCCGGAATAACACACTACAACTCACTAGCAAAAACACATTCACACTCTAAAGCTCACACACCGGCAGTAACACACTAGAACTCATTAGCACAAACTCACTCACACACTTAAGCTCACACACATCCGCAGTAACACACTACAACTCATTAGCTCAAACACACTCACACTCTAAAGCTCACACACCCGCAGTAACACACTACAACACATTAGCACAATAACACGCTTACTCTAAAGCTCAAACACACCCGCAGTAACAGACTACAACTCATTAGCACAATAACACTCTTACTCTAGAGCTCACACAAACCCGCAGTAACACACTACAACTCATTAGAACAATAACACTCTTACTCTAAAGCTCACACACCCGCAGTAACACACTACAACTCATTAACACAAACACACTCACACTCTAAAGCCCACACACCCGCAGTCACAGACTACAACTCATTAGCACAAACACATTCACACTCCAAAGCTCACACACCCCAATAACACACTACAACTCATTAGCGCAAACACACTCACATTCTAAAGCTCACACACCCGCAGTAACACACTACAACCCATTCTAACAAAAACACACTCACACTCCAAAGCTCACACACTACCAATCACTAGCACGAACACACTCCAAAGCTCACACACTACAACTCACTAGCACAAGCACACTCCAAAGCTTACACACCCGCAGTAACACACTAACACTCATTAGCACAAACACACTCACACTTCAAAGATCATACACCCCCGCAGTCACACACTACAACTCATTAGCACAAACACACTCACACTCTAAAGCTTACACACCCGCAGTCACAGACTACAACTCATTAACACAAACACACTCACGCTCTAAAGCTCACAAACCCGCAGTCAGAGACTACAACTCATTAGCACAAACACACTCACACTCTAAAGCTCACACACCCGCAGTAAGAGACTACAACTCATTAGCACAAAACACTCACATTCTAAAGCTCAGGCACACCCGCAGTAGCAGACTACAACTCATTAGCACAAACACACTCACATTCTAAAGCTTACACATACCCGCAGAAACACACTAGATCTCATTAGCACAAACAAACTCACATTCTAAAGCTCACACACACCCGCAGTAACACACTAGAACTCATAGGCACAAACACACTCACATTCTAAAGCTCACACACACCCGCAGTAACACACCAGAACTCATTAGCACAAACACACTCACATTCTAAAGCTCACACACACCCGCAGTCACAGACTACAACTCATTAGCACAAACACACTCTTACTCTAAAACTCACACACACCCGAAGTAGCACAAAGCAACACATCAGCACAAACACACTCACACTCTGAAGTTCACACACACCCGCAGTAACACCCTACAACTCATTGGCACAAACACACGCAAACTCTAAAGCTCACACACCCGCAGACACAGAATACAACTCTTTAGCACAAACACACTCTTACTCTAAAGATGACACACCCGCAGTAACATACTACGACTCATTAGCACAAACACACTCACACTCTGAAGCTCACACACCCCCGCCGTAACACACTACAACTCATTAGCACAAACACATTCACACTCTAAAGCTCACACACCGGCAATGACACACTAGAACTCATTAGCACAAACTCACTTACACTCTTAAGCTCACACACACCCGCAGTAACACACTACTACTCATTAGCACAAACACACCCACACCTTAAAGAAGACGCACCCGCAGTCACAGACTACAACTCATTAACACAAACACACGGACACTCTAAAACTCACACACACCCGCAGTGACACACTAGAACTGAATAGCACAAACAAACTCACACTCTAAAGCTCACACACACCCGCAGTAACACACTACAACTGAATAGCACAAACACACTCACACTCTTAAGCACACACACCCGCAGTCACAGACTACAACTCATTAGTACAAACACACTCAAACTCTGAAGCTCACACACACCCGCAGTCACAGAGTACAACTCATTAGCACAAAAACACTCACACTCTAAAGCTCACACACCCACAGTCACACACTACAACTCATTAGCACAAACACACTCACATTCTAAAGCTTACACACACCCGCAGTAACACACTAGAACAGATTAGCACAAACACTCACATTCTAAAGCTTACACACACCCGCAGTAACACACTAGAACTCATTAGCACAAACACACTCACATTCTCAAGCTCACACACCCGAAGTAACACACTATAACTTATTAGCACAAACACAATCACATTCTAAAGCTCACACACACCCGCACTAACACACTAGAACTCATTAGCACAAACACACTCACATTCTAAAGCTCACACACCCGCAGTAACACACTAGAACTCATTAGCACAAACACACTCACATTCTAAAGCTTACACACCCCCGCAGTAACACACTAGAACTCATTAGCACAAACACACTCACATTCTAAAGCATACACACACCCGCAGTAGCACACTAGAACTCATTAGCACAAACACACTCACACCCCAAATCTTACATACCCGCAGTCACAAAGTAGTTCTTATTAGCACAAACACACTCACACTCTAAAGCTCACACATACCAGCAGTAACACACTTGTACTCATTAGCACAAACACACTCACATTCTAAAGCTCACACACCCGCAGTCACAGACCACAACTCATTAGCACAAACACACTCTTACTCTAAAGCTCACACACACCCGAAGTAGCACACTACAACTCATTAGTACAAACACACTCACACTCTGAAGCTCACACACACCCGCAGTCACAGAGTAACCTCATTAGCACAAAAACACTCACACTCTAAACCTCACACACCCACAGTCACACACTACAACTCATTAGCACAAACACTCTCACATTCTAAACCTACACACACCCGCAGGAACACACTAGAACTCATTAGCACAAACACACTCACATTCTAAAGGTCACACACACTCGCAGTAAAACACTAGAACTCATTAGCACAAACACACTCACATTCTAAAGCTCACATACACCCGCAGTAACACACTAGAACTCATTAGCACAAACACAGTCACATTCCAAAGATCACACACACCCGCAGTCACAGACTACAACTCATTTGCACAAACACACACCCAAAGTAGCACAATACGACACATTGGCACAAACACACTTACACTCTGAAGCTCACACACACCCGCAGTAACACCCTACAACTCATTGGCACAAACACACGCACACTCTAAAGCTCACACACCCGCAGACACAGAATACAACTCTTTAGCACAAACACACTCTTACTCTAAAGCTCACACACCCGAAGTAACATACTACGACTCATTAGCACAAAGACACTCACACTCTAAAACTCACAGACCCCCCAGGAACACACTACAACTCAGTAGGACTAACATACTCACTCTCTAAAGCTCGCACACACCCCCGCAGTAACACACTACAACTCATTAGCACAAACACACACACAGTCTAAAGCTCACACACCCGGAATAACACACTACAACTCACTAGCACAAACACATTCACACTCTAAAGCTCACACACCGGCAGTAACACACTAGAACTCATTATTAAAAACTCACTCACATACTTAAGCTCGCACACACCCGCAGTAACACACTACAACTCATTATCACAAACACACTCACACTCTAAAGCTCACACACCCGCAGTTACACACTACAACTCATTAGCACAATAACACTCACACTCTAAAGCTCACACACCCGCAGTCAGGGACTACAACTCATTAGCACAAACACATTCACACTCTAAAGCTCACACACCCGTAGTTACACACTAGAACTAATTAGCACAAACACACTAACATTCTAAAGCTCACACACCCGCATTAACACACTAGAACTCATTAGCACAAACACACTAACATTCTAAAACTTACAAACCCCCGCAGTAACACACTAGAACTCATTAGCACAAACACACTCACATTCTAAGGCTTACTCACACCCACAGTAACACGCCAGAACTCATTTGCACAAACACACTAACATTCTAAAGCTCACACACCCGCATTAACACACTACAACTCATTAGCACCAACAAACGCACACTTTAAAGCTCACACACCCACAGTCACACACTACAGCTCATTAGCACAAACACACTCACATTCTAAAGCTCGCATACACACCCGCAGTAACACACTAGAACTCATTAGCACAAACACACTCACACCCTAAAGCTTACATACCCGCAGTCACAAAGTACAACTTATTAGCACAAACACACTCACACTCTAAAGTTCACACACACCCGCAGTAACACACTAGAACTCATTAGCACAAACACACTCACATTCTAAAGGTCACACACCCGCAGTCACAGACTACAACTCATTAGCACAAACACACTCTTACTCTAAAGCTCACACTCACCCATAGTAGCACACTACAACTCATTAGTACAAACACACTCACATTCTGAACCTCACACACACCCGCAGTCACAGAGTACAACTCATTAGCACAAACACACTCACACTCTAAAGCTCACACAACCACAGTCACACACTAAAACTCATTAGCACAAACACACTCACATTCTAAAGCTTACACATACCCGCAGGAACACACTAGAACTCATTAGCACAAACAAACTCAGATTCTAAAGCTCACACACCCGCAGTAACACACTACAACTCATTAGCACAAACAAACTCAGATTCTAAAGCTCACACACCCGCAGTAACACACTAGAACTCATTAGCACAAACAAACTCAGATTCTAAAGCTCACACACCCGCAGTAACACACTAGAACTCATTAGCCCAAACAAACTCAGATTCTAAAGCTTACACATACCCGCAGGAACACACTAGAACTCATTAGCCCAAACAAACTCAGATTCTAAAGCTCACACACCCGCAGTAACACACTACAACTCATTAGCACAAACACACGCACACTCTGAAGCTCACACACACCCGCAGTAACACCCTACAACTCATTAGCACAAACACACGCACACTCTAAAGCTCACACACCCGAAGTAGCACAATACAACACATCAGCACAAACACACTCACACTCTGAAGCTTACACACACCCGCAGTAACACCCTACAACTCATTAGCACAAACACACGCACACTCTGAAGCTCACACACACCCGCAGTAACACCCTACAACTCATTAGCACAAACACACTCACACTCTGAAGCTCACACACACCCGCAGTAACACCCTACAACTCTTTAGCACAAACACACTCACACTCTAAAGCTCACACACCTGCAGACACAGAATACAACTCTTTAGCACAAACACACTCTTACTCTAAAAATCACACACCAGCAGTGACACACTACAACTCATTAGCACAAACACACACAGTCTAAAGTTTACACACCCGGAATAACACACTACAACTCATTAGGACTAACATACTCACACTCTAAAGCTCGCACACACACACCCGCAGTAACACACTACAACTCATTAGCACAAACACACACACAGTCTAAAGTTTACACACCCGGAATAACACACTACAGCTCATTAGCACAAACACATTCACACTCTAAAGCTCACACACCAGCAGTGACACACTAGAACTCATTAGCACAAACTCACTTACACTCTTAAGCTCACACACACCCGCAGTAACACACTACTACTCATTAGCACAAACACACCCACACCTTAAAGAAGACACAACCGCAGTCACAGACTACAACTCATTAACACAAACACACGGACACTCTTAAACTCACACACACTCGCAGTGACAGACTAGAACTGAATAGCACAAACAAACTCACACTCTAAAGCTCACACACACCCGCAGTAACACACTACAACTGAATAGCACAAACACACTCACACTCTAAAGCACACACACCCGCAGTCACGGACTACAACACATTAGCACACACACTCACATTCTAAAGCTTACACACACCCGCAGTAACACACTAGAACTCATTAGCACAAACACACCCACACCTTAAAGAAGACACAACCGCAGTCACAGACTACAACTCATTAACACAAACACACGGACACTCTTAAACTCACACACACTCGCAGTGACAGACTAGAACTGAATAGCACAAACAAACTCACACTCTAAAGCTCACACACACCCGCAGTAACACACTACAACTGAATAGCACAAACACACTCACACTCTAAAGCACACACACCCGCAGTCACGGACTACAACACATTAGCACACACACTCACATTCTAAAGCTTACACACACCCGCAGTAACACACTAGAACTCATTAGCACAAACACACTCACATTCTCAAGCTCACACACCCGAAGTAACACACTATAACTTATTAGCACAAACACAATCACATTCTAAAGCTCACACACAGCCGCAGTAACACACTAGAACTCATTAGCACAAACACACTCACATTCTAAAGCTCACACACCCGCAGTAACACACTAGAACTCATTAGCACAAACACACTCACATTCTAAAGCTTACACACACCCGCAGTAACACACTAGAACTCATTAGCAGAAACACACTCACACCCTAAAGCTTACATACCCGCAATCACAAAGTACATCTTATTAGCACAAACACACTCACACTCTAAAGCTCACACAACCGCAGTAACACACTAGAACTCATTAGCAGAAACACACTCACATTCTAGAGCTTACACACCCGCAGTCACAGACCACAACTCATTAGCACAAACACACTCACACTCTAAAGCTCACACATACCCGCAGTAACACACTAGAACTCATTAGCACAAACACACTCACATTCTAAAGCTCACACACCCGCAGTCACAGACCACAACTTATTAGCACAAACACACTCTTACTCTAAAGCTCACACACACCCGAAGTAGAACACTACAACTCATTAGTAGAAACACACTCAAACTCTGAAGCTCACACACACCCGCAGTCACAGAGTACAACTCATTAGCACAAAAACACTCACACTCTAAAGCTCACACACCCACAGTCACACACTACAACTCATTAGCACAAACACACTCACATTCTAAAGCTTACACACCCCCGCAGTAACACACTAGAACTCATTAGCACAAACACACTCACATTCTAAAGCTTACACACACCCGCCGTAACACACTAGAACTCATTAGTAGAAACACACTCACACCCTAAAGCTTACATACCCGCAATCACAAAGTACAACCTATTAGCACAAACACACTCACACTCTAAAGCTCACACATACCCGCAGTAACACACTAGAACTCATTAGCACAAACACACTCACATTCTAAAGCTCACACACCCGCAGTCACAGACCACAACTCATTAGTACAAACACACTCTTACTCTAAAGCTCACACACCCGAAGTAGCACACTACAACTCATTAGTACAAACACACTCAAACTCTGAAGCTCACACACACCCGCAGTCACAGAGTACAACTCATTAGCACAAAAACACTCACACTCTAAAGCTCACACACCCACAGTCACACACTACAACTCATTAGCACAAACACACTCACATTCTAAACCTACACACACCCGCAGGAACACACTAGAACTCATTAGCACAAACACAGTCACATTCTAAAGATCACACACACCCGCAGTCACAGACTACAACTCATTAGCACAAACACACTCTTGCTCTAAAGCTCAAACACACCCGAAGTAGCATAATACGACACATTGGCACAAACACACTTACACTCTGAAGCTCACACACACCCGCAGTAATACCCTACAACTCATTGGCACAAACACACGCACACTCTAAAGCTCACACACCCGCAGACACAGAATACAACTCTTTAGCACAAACACACTCTTACTCTAAAGCTCACACACCCGAAGTAACATACTACGACTCATTAGCACAAAGACACTCACACTCTAAAACTCACAGACCCCCCCCTCAGTAACACACTACAACTCATTAGATCTAACATACTCACTCTCTCAAGCTCGCACACACCCCCGCAGTAACACACTACAACTCATTAGCACAAACACACACACAGTCTAAAGCTCACACACCCGGAATAACACACTACAACTCACTAGCACAAACACATTCACACTCTGAAGCTCACACACCGGCAGTAACACACTAGAACTCATTAGCACAAACTCACTCACACACTTAAGCTCACACACACCCGCAGTAACACACTACAACTCATTAGCACAAACACACTCACACTCTAAAGCTCACACACCCGCAGTAACACACTACAACTCATTAGCACAATAACACGCTTACTCTAAAGCTCACACACACCCGCAGTAACACAAGACAACTCATTAGCACAAACACACTCACACTCTAAAGAAAACACACCCGCAGTCACAGACTACAACTCATTAGCACAAACACACTCTTACTCTAAAGATCACACATACCAGAAGTAGCACACTACAACTCATTAGCACATACACACTCACACTCTGAAGCTCACACACACCCGCAGTGACACCCTACAACTCATTAGCACCAACACACGCACACTCTAAAGCTCACACACCCACAGTCACACACTACAGCTCATTAGCACAAACACACTCACATTCTAAAGCTCGCACACACACCCGCAGTAACACACTAGAACTCATTAGCACAAACACACTCACAACCTAAAGCTTACATACCCGCAGTCACAAAGTACAACTTATTAGCACAAACACACTCACACTCTAAAGTTCACACACACCCGCAGTAACACACTAGAACTCATTAGCACAAAAACACTCACATTCTAAAGGTCACACACCCGCAGTCACAGACTACAACTCATTAGCACAAACACACTCTTACTCTAAAGCTCACACTCACCCATAGTAGCACACTACAACTCATTAGTACAAACACACTCACACTCTGAAGCTCACACACACCCGCAGTCACAGAGTACAACTCATTAGCACAAACACACTCACACTCTAAAGCTCACACAACCACAGTCACACACTAAAACTCATTAGCACAAAAAAACACTCAGATTCTAAAGCTTACACATACCCGCAGGAACACACTAGAACTCATTAGCACAAACAAACTCAGATTCTAAAGCTCACACACCCGCAGTAACACACTAGAACTTATTAGCACAAACACACTCACATTCTAAAGCTCACACACACCCGCAGTAACACACTAGAACTCATTAGCACAAACACACTCACATTCTAAAGCTCACACACACCCGCAGTCACAGACTACAACTCATTAGCACAAACACACTCTTACTCTAAAGCTCACACACACCCGAAGTAGCACAATACAACACATCAGCACAAACACACTCACACTCTGAAGCTCACACACACCCGCAGTAACACCCTACAACTCATTGGCACAAACACACGCACACTCTAAAGCTCACACACCCGCAGACACAGAATACAACTCTTTAGCACAAACACACTCTTACTCTAAAGATCCCACACCCGCAGTAACATACTGCGATTTATTAGCACAAACACACTCACACTCTAAAGCTCATACTGCCCCGCCGTAACACACTACAACTCATTAGGACTAACATACTCACACTCTAAAGCTCGCACACACACACCCGCAGTAACACACTACAACTCATTAGCACAAACACACACACAGTCTAAAGTTTACACACCCGGAATAACACACTACAACTCATTAGCACAAACACATTCACACTCTAAAGCTCACACACCGGCAGTGACACACTAGAACTCATTAGCACAAACTCACTTACACTCTTAAGCTCACACACACCCGCAGTAACACACTACTACTCATTAGCACAAACACACCCACACCTTAAAGAAGACACACCCGCAGTCACAGACTACAACTCATTAACACAAACACACGGATACTCTTAAACTCACACACACTCGCAGTGACAGACTAGAACTGAATAGCACAAACAAACTCACACTCTAAAGCACACACACACCCGCAGTAACACACTACAACTGAATAGCACAAACACACTCACACTCTAAAGCACACACACCCGCAGTCACAGACTACAACATATTAGCACAAACACACTCACATTCTAAAGCTTACACACACCCGCAGTAACACACTAGAACTCATTAGCACAAACACTCACATTCTAAAGCTTACACACACCCGCAGTAACACACTAGAACTCATTAGCAGTAACACACTCACATTCTCAAGCTCACACACCCGAAGTAACACACTATAACTTATTAGCACAAACACACTCACATTCTAAAGCTCACACACCCGCAGTAACACACTAGAACTCATTAGCACAAACACACTCACATTCTAAAGCTTACACACCCCCGCAATAACACACTAGAACTCATTAGCACAAACACACTCACATTCTAAAGCTTACACACACCCGCAGTAACACACTAGAACTCATTAGCAGAAACACACTCACACCCTAAAGCTTACATACCCGCAATCACAAAGTACAACTTATTAGCACAAACACACTCACACTCTAAAGCTCACACATACCCGCAGTAACACACTAGAACTCATTAGCACAAACACACTCACATTCTAAAGCTCACACACCCGCAGTCACAGACCACAACTCATTAGCACAAACAAACTCTTACTCTAAAGCTCACACACACCCGAAGTAGCACACTACAACTCATTAGTACAAACACACTCAAACTCTGAAGCTCACACACACCCGCAGTCACAGAGTACAACTCATTAGCACAAAAACACTCACACTCTAAAGCTCACACACCCACAGTCACACACTACAACTCATTAGCACAAACACACTCACATTCTAAACCTACACACACCCGCAGGAACACACTAGAACTCATTAGCACAAACACAGTCACATTCTAAAGATCACACACACCCGCAGTCACAGACTACAACTCATTAGCACAAACACACTCTTGCTCTAAAGCTCAAACACACCCGAAGTAGCATAATACGACACATTGGCACAAACACACTTACACTCTGAAGCTCACACACACCCGCAGTAATACCCTACAACTCATTGGCACAAACACACGCACACTCTAAAGCTCACACACCCGCAGACACAGAATACAACTCTTTAGCACAAACACACTCTTACTCTAAAGCTCACACACCCGAAGTAACATACTACGACTCATTAGCACAAAGACACTCACACTCTAAAACTCACACACCCCCGCAGTAAGACACTACAACTCATTAGATCTAACATACTCACTCTCTCAAGCTCGCACACACCCCCGCAGTAACACACTACAACTCATTAGCACAAACACACACACAGTCTAAAGCTCACACACCCGGAATAACACACTACAACTCACTAGCACAAACACATTCACACTCTGAAGCTCCCACACCGGCAGTAACACACTAGAACTCATTAGCACAAACTCACTCACACACTTAAGCTCACACACACCCGCAGTAACACACTACAACTCATTAGCACAAACACACTCACACTCTAAAGCTCACACACCCGCATTAACACACTACAACTCATTAGCACAATAACACGCTTACTCTAAAGCTCAAAGACACCCGCAGTAACAGACTACAACTCATTAGCACAATAACACTCTTACTCTAAAGCTCACACACACCCGCAGTAACACACTACAACTCATTAGCAGAATAACACTCTTACTCTAAAGCTCACACACCCGCAGTTACACACTACAACTCATTAACACAAACACACTCACACTCTAAAGCTCACACACCCGCAGTCAGGGACTACAACTCATTAGCACAAACACCGACACACTCTAAAGCTCACACACCCTCAGTAACACACTAGAACTCATTAGCACAATCACACTAACTTTCTAAAGCTCACATACCCGCATTAACACACTAGAACTCATTAAAACAAACACACTAACATTCTAAAGCTTACACACCCCCGCAGTAACACACTAGAACTCATTAGCACAAACACACTCACATTCTAAAGCTTACTCACACCCACAGTAACACGCTAGAACTCATTAGCACAAACACACTCACATTCTAAAGCTTACACACACCCGCAGTAACACACTAGAACTCATTAGCACAAAAACACTCACATTCTAAAGCCCACACACACCCGCAGTCACAGTGTACAACTCATTAGCACAAACACACTCACATTCTAAACTTACCCACACCCGCAGGAACACACTAGAACTCATTAGCACAAACACACTCACATTCTAAAGGTCACACACACCCGCAGTAACACACTAGAACTCATTAGCACAAACACACTCACATTCTAAAACTCACACACACACCCGCAGTAACACCCTACAACTCACTGGCACAAACACACGCACACTCTAAAGCTCACACACCCGCAGACACAGAATACAACTCTTTAGCACAAACACACTCTTACTCTAAAGCTTACACCCCCGCAGTAACACACTACAACTCAGTAGGACTAACATACTCACTCTTTAAACCTCGCACACACACCCGCAGTAACACACTACAACTCATCAGCACAAACACACACACACAGTCTAAAGCTCACACACCCGGAATAACACACTACAACTCACTAGCAAAAACACATTCACACTCTAAAGCTCACACACCGGCAGTAACACACTAGAACTCATTAGCACAAACTCACTCACACACTTAAGCTCACACACATCCGCAGTAACACACTACAACTCATTAGCTCAAACACACTCACACTCTAAAGCTCACACACCCGCAGTAACACACTACAACACATTAGCACAATAACACGCTTACTCTAAAGCTCAAACACACCCGCAGTAACAGACTACAACTCATTAGCACAATAACACTCTTACTCTAGAGCTCACACAAACCCGCAGTAACACACTACAACTCATTAGAACAATAACACTCTTACTCTAAAGCTCACACACCCGCAGTAACACACTACAACTCATTAACACAAACACACTCACACTCTAAAGCTCACACACCCGCAGTCACAGACTACAACTCATTAGCACAAACACATTCACACTCCAAAGCTCACACACCCCAATAACACACTACAACTCATTAGCGCAAACACACTCACATTCTAAAGCTCACACACCCGCAGTAACACACTACAACCCATTCTAACAAAAACACACTCACACTCCAAAGCTCACACACTACCAATCACTAGCACGAACACACTCCAAAGCTCACACACTACAACTCACTAGCACAAGCACACTCCAAAGCTTACACACCCGCAGTAACACACTAACACTCATTAGCACAAACACACTCACACTTCAAAAATCATACACCCCCGCAGTCACACACTACAACTCATTAGCACAAACACACTCACACTCTAAAGCTTACACACCCGCAGTCACAGACTACAACTCATTAACACAAACACACTCACGCTCTAAAGCTCACAAACCCGCAGTCAGAGACTACAACTCATTAGCACAAACACACTCACACTCTAAAGCTCACACACCCGCAGTAAGAGACTACAACTCATTAGCACAAAACACTCACATTCTAAAGCTCAGGCACACCCGCAGTAGCAGACTACAACTCATTAGCACAAACACACTCACATTCTAAAGCTTACACATACCCGCAGAAACACACTAGATCTCATTAGCACAAACTCACATTCTAAAGCTCACACACACCCGCAGTAACACACTAGAACTCATAGGCAAAAACACAATCACATTCTAAAGCTCACACACACCCGCAGTAACACCCTACAACTCATTGGCACAAACACACGCAAACTCTAAAGCTCACACACCTGCAGACACAGAATACAACTCTTTAGCACAAACACACTCTTACTCTAAAGATGACACACCCGCAGTAACATACTACGACTCATTAGCACAAACACACTCACACTCTGAAGCTCACACACCCCCGCCGTAACACACTACAACTCATTAGCACAAACACACAGTCTAAAGTTTACACACCCGGAATAACACACTACAACTCATTAGCACAAACACATTCACACTCTAAAGCTCACACACCGGCAGTGACACACTAGAACTCATTAGCACAAACTCACTTACACTCTTAAGCTCACACACACCCGCAGTAACACACTACTACTCATTAGCACAAACACACCCACACCTTAAAGAAGACGCACCCGCAGTCACAGACTACAACTCATTAACACAAACACACGGACACTCTAAAACTCACACACACCCGCAGTGACACACTAGAACTGAATAGCACAAACAAACTCACATTCTAAAGCTCACACACACCCGCAGTAACACACTACAACTGAATAGCACAAACACACTCACACTCTTAAGCACACACACCCGCAGTCACAGACTACAACACATTAGCACAAACACACTCACATTCTAAAGCTTACACACACCCGCAGTAACACACTAGAACAGATTAGCACAAACACTCACATTCTAAAGCTTACACACACCCGCAGTAACACACTAGAACTCATTAGCACAAACACACTCACATTCTCAAGCTCACACACCCGAAGTAACACACTATAACTTATTAGCACAAACACAATCACATTCTAAAGCTCACACACACCCGCACTAACACACTAGAACTCATTAGCACAAACACACTCACATTCTAAAGCTCACACACCCGCAGTAACACACTAGAACTCATTAGCACAAACACACTCACATTCTAAAGCTTACACACCCCCGCAGTAACACACTAGAACTCATTAGCACAAACACACTCACATTCTAAAGCTTACACACACCCGCAGTAACACACTAGAACTCATTAGCACAAACACACTCACACCCCAAATCTTACATACCCGCAGTCACAAAGTAGTTCTTATTAGCACAAACACACTCACACTCTAAAGCTCACACATACCAGCAGTAACACACTTGTACTCATTAGCACAAAAACACTCACACTCTAAACCTCACACACCCACAGTCACACACTACAACTCATTAGCACAAACACTCTCACATTCTAAACCTACACACACCCGCAGGAACACACTAGAACTCATTAGCACAAACACACTCACATTCTAAAGGTCACACACACCCGCAGTAAAACACTAGAACTCATTAGCACAAACACACTCACATTCTAAAGCTCACATACACCCGCAGTAACACACTAGAACTCATTAGCCCAAACACACTCACATTCCAAAGATCACACACACCCGCAGTCACAGACTACAACTCATTTGCACAAACACACACCCAAAGTAGCACAATACGACACATTGGCACAAACACACTTACACTCTGAAGCTCACACACACCCGCAGTAACACCCTACAACTCATTGGCACAAACACACGCACACTCTAAAGCTCACACACCCGCAGACACAGAATACAACTCTTTAGCACAAACACACTCTTACTCTAAAGCTCACACACCCGAAGTAACATACTACGACACATTAGCACAAAGACACTCACACTGTAAAACTCACAGACCCACCAGGAACACATTACAACTCAGTAGGACTAACATACTCACTCTCTAAAGCTCGCACACACCCCCGCATTAACCCACTACAACTCATTAGCACAAACACACACACAGTCTAAAGCTCACACACCCGGAATAACACACTACAACTCACTAGCACAAACACATTCACACTCTAAAGCTCACACACCGGCAGTAACACACTAGAACTCATTATTAAAAACTCACTCACATACTTAAGCTCGCACACACCCGCAGTAACACACTACAACTCATTATCACAAACACACTCACACTCTAAAGCTCACACACCCGCAGTAACACACTACAACTCATTAGCACAATAACACTCACACTCTAAAGCTCACACACCCGCAGTCAGGGACTGCAACTCATTAGCACAAACACATTCACACTCTAAAGCTCACACACCCGTAGTTACACACTAGAACTCATTAGCACAAACACACTAACATTCTAAAGCTCACACACCCGCATTAACACACTAGAACTCATTAGCACAAACACACTAACATTCTAAAACTTACAAACCCCCGCAGTAACACACTAGAACTCATTAGCACAAACACACTCACATTCTAAGGCTTACTCACACCCACAGTAACACGCCAGAACTCATTTGCACAAACACACCAACATTCTAAAGCTCACACACCCGTATTAACACACTACAACTCATTAGCACCAACAAACGCACACTTTAAAGCTCACACACCCACAGTCACACACTACAGCTCATTAGCACAAACACACTCACATTCTAAAGCTCGCATACACACCCGCAGTAACACACTAGAACTCATTAGCACAAACACACTCACACCCTAAAGCTTACATACCCGCAGTCACAAAGTACAACTTATTAGCACAAACACACTCACACTCTAAAGTTCACACACACCCGCAGTAACACACTAGAACTCATTAGCACAAACACACTCACATTCTAAAGGTCACACACCCGCAGTCACAGACTACAACTCATTAGCACAAACACACTCTTACTCTAAAGCTCACACTCACCCATAGTAGCACACTACAACTCATTAGTACAAACACACTCACATTCTGAACCTCACACACACCCGCAGTCACAGAGTACAACTCATTAGCACAAACACACTCACACTCTAAAGCTCACACAACCACAGTCACACACTAAAACTCATTAGCACAAATACACTCACATTCTAAAGCTTACACATACCCGCAGGAACACACTAGAACTCATTAGCCCAAACAAACTCAGATTCTAAAGCTCACACACCCGCAGTAACACACTAGAACTCATTAGCACAAACACACTCACATTCTAAAGCTCACACACACCCGCACTCACAGACTACAACTCATTAGCACAAACACACTCTTACTCTAAAGCTCACACACACCCGAAGTAGCACAATACAACACATCAGCACAAACACACTCACACTCTGAAGCTCACACACACCCGCAGTAACACCCTACAACTCATTGGCACAAACACACGCACACTCTAAAGCTCACACACCCGCAGACACAGAATACAACTCTTTAGCACAAACACACTCTTACTCTAAAAATCACACACCCGCAGTAACATAGTACGATTTATTAGCACAAACACACTCACACTCTAAAGCTCACACTGCCCCGCCGTAACACACTACAACTCATTAGGACTAACATACTCACACTCTAAAGCTCGCACACACACACCCGCAGTAACACACTACAACTCATTAGCACAAACACACACACAGTCTAAAGTTTACACACCCGGAATAACACACTACAGCTCATTAGCACAAACACATTCACACTCTAAAGCTCACACACCAGCAGTGACACACTAGAACTCATTAGCACAAACTCACTTACACTCTTAAGCTCACACACACCCGCAGTAACACACTACTACTCATTAGCACAAACACACCCACACCTTAAAGAAGACACAACCGCAGTCACAGACTACAACTCATTAACACAAACACACGGACACTCTTAAACTCACACACACTCGCAGTGACAGACTAGAACTGAATAGCACAAACAAACTCACACTCTAAAGCTCACACACACCCGCAGTAACACACTACAACTGAATAGCACAAACACACTCACACTCTAAAGCACACACACCCGCAGTCACGGACTACAACACATTAGCACACACACTCACATTCTAAAGCTTACACACACCCGCAGTAACACACTAGAACTCATTAGCACAAACACACTCACATTCTCAAGCTCACACACCCGAAGTAACACACTATAACTTATTAGCACAAACACAATCACATTCTAAAGCTCACACACAGCCGCAGTAACACACTAGAACTCATTAGCACAAACACACTCACATTCTAAAGCTCACACACCCGCAGTAACACACTAGAACTCATTAGCACAAACACACTCACATTCTAAAGCTTACACACACCCGCAGTAACACACTAGAACTCATTAGCAGAAACACACTCACACCCTAAAGCTTACATACCCGCAATCACAAAGTACATCTTATTAGCACAAACACACTCACACTCTAAAGCTCACACAACCGCAGTAACACACTAGAACTCATTAGCAGAAACACACTCACATTCTAGAGCTTACACACCCGCAGTCACAGACCACAACTCATTAGCACAAACACACTCACACTCTAAAGCTCACACATACCCGCAGTAACACACTAGAACTCATTAGCACAAACACACTCACATTCTAAAGCTCACACACCCGCAGTCACAGACCACAACTTATTAGCACAAACACACTCTTACTCTAAAGCTCACACACACCCGAAGTAGAACACTACAACTCATTAGTAGAAACACACTCAAACTCTGAAGCTCACACACACCCGCAGTCACAGAGTACAACTCATTAGCACAAAAACACTCACACTCTAAAGCTCACACACCCACAGTCACACACTACAACTCATTAGCACAAACACACTCACATTCTAAACCTACACACACCCGCAGGAACACACTAGAACTCATTAGCACAAACACAGTCACATTCTAAAGATCACACACACCCGCAGTCACAGACTACAACTCATTAGCACAAACACACTCTTGCTCTAAAGCTCAAACACCCCGAAGTAGCATAATACGACTCATTGGCACAAACACACGCACACTCTAAAGCTCACACACCCGCAGACACAGAATACAACTCTTTAGCACAAACACACTCTTACTCTAAAGCTCACACACCCGAAGTAACATACTACGACTCATTAGCACAAAGACACTCACACTCTAAAACTCACAGACCCCCCCAGTAACACACTACAACTCATTAGGACTAACATACTCACTCTCTAAAGCTCGCACACACCCCCGCAGTAACACACTACAACTCATTAGCACAAACACACACACAGTCTAAAGCTCACACACCCGGAATAACACACTACAACTCATTAGCACAAACACATTCACACTCTGAAGCTCACACACCGGCAGTAACACACTAGAACTCATTAGCACAAACTCACTCACACACTTAAGCTCACACACACCCGCAGTAACACACTACAACTCATTAGCACAAACACACTCACACTCTAAAGCTCACACACCCGCAGTAACATACTACAACTCATTAGCACAATAACACGCTTACTCTAAAGCTCAAAGACACCCGCAGTAACAGACTACAACTCATTAGCACAATAACACTCTTACTCTAAAGCTCACACACACCCGCAGTAACACACTACAACTCATTAGCACAATAACACTCTTACTCTAAAGCTCACACACCCGCAGTTACACACTACAACTCATTAACACAAACACACTCACACTCTAAAGCTCACACACCCGCAGTCAGGGACTACAACTCATTAGCACAAACACCGTCACACTCTAAAGCTCACACACCCTCAGTAACACACTAGAACTCATTAGCACAAACATACTAACTTTCTAAAACTTACACACCCCCGCAGTAACACACTAGAACTCATTAGCACCAACACACTCACATTCTAAAGCTTACTCACACCCACAGTAAGACGCTAGAACTCATTAGCACAAACACACTCACATTCTAAAGCTTACACACACCCGCAGTAACACACTAGAACTCATTAGCACAAAAACACTCACATACTAAAGCCCACACACACCCGCAGTCACAGTGTACAACTCATTAGCACAAACACACTCACATTCTAAACTTACCCACACCCGCAGGAACACACTAGAACTCATTAGCACAAACACACTCACATTCTAAAGGTCACACACACCCGCAGTAACACACTAGAACTCATTAGCACAAACACACTCACATTCTAAAACTCACACACACCCGCAGTAACACCCTACAACTCACTGGCACAAACACACACACAGTCTAAAGCTCACACACCCGGAATAACACACTACAACTCACTAGCAAAAACACATTCACACTCTAAAGCTCACACACCGGCAGTAACACACTAGAACTCATTAGCACAAACTCACTCACACACTTAAGCTCACACACATCCGCAGTAACACACTACAACTCATTAGCTCAAACAAACTCACACTCTAAAGCTCACACACCCGCAGTAACACACTACAACACATTAGCACAATAACACGCTTACTCTAAAGCTCAAACACACCCGCAGTAACAGACTATAACTCATTAGCACAATAACACTCTTACTCTAGAGCTCACACAAACCCGCAGTAACACACTACAACTCATTAGCACAATAACACTCTTACTCTAAAGCTCACACACCCGCAGTAACACACTACAACTCATTAACACAAACACACTCACACTCTAAAGCTCACACACCCGCAGTCACAGACTACAACCCATTAGCACAAACACATTCACACTCTAAAGCTCACACACCCCAATAACACACTACAACTCATTAGCGCAAACACACTCACATTCTAAAGCTCACACACCCGCAGTAACACACTACAACCCATTCTAACAAAAACACACTCACACTCCAAAGCTCACACACTACCAATCACTAGCACGAACACACTCCAAAGCTCACACACTACAACACACTAGCACAAGCACACTCCAAAGCTTACACACCCGCAGTAACACACTAACACTCATTAGCACATACAAACTCACACTCTAAAGCTCACACACCCGCAGTCACAGACTACAACTCATTAGCACAAACACACTCACATTCTAAAGCTTACACATACCCGCAGAAACACACTAGAACTCATTAGCACATACAAACTCACATTCTAAAGCTCACACACACCCGCAGTAACACACTAGAACTGATAGGCACAAACACACTCACATTCTAAAGCTCACACACACCCGCAGTAACACACTAGAACTCATTAGCACAAACACACTCACATTCTAAAGCTCACACACACCCGCAGTCACAGACTACAACTCATTAGCACAAACACACTCTTACTCTAAAACTCACACACACCCGAAGTAGCACAATACAACACATCAGCACAAACACACTCACACTCTGAAGTTCACACACACCCGCAGTAACACCCTACAACTCATTGGCAAAAACACACGCACACTCTAAAGCTCACACACCCGCAGACACAGAATTCAACTCTTTAGCACAAACACACTCTTACTCTAAAGATGACACACCCGCAGTAACATACTACGACTCATTAGCACAAACACACTCACACTCTGAAGCTCACACACCCCCGCCGTAACACACTACAACTCATTAGCACAAACACACAGTCTAAAGTTTACACACCCGGAATAACACACTACAACTCATTAGCACAAACACATTCACACTCTAAAGCTCACACACCGGCAGTGACACACTAGAACTCATTAGCACAAACTCACTTACACTCTTAAGCTCACACACACCCGCAGTAACACACTACTACTCATTAGCACAAACACACCCACACCTTAAAGAAGACACACCCGCAGTCACAGACTACAACTCATTAACACAAACACACGGACACTCTAAAACTCACACACACCCGCAGTGACACACTAGAACTGAATAGCACAAACAAACTCACACTCTAAAGCTCACACACACCCGCAGTAACACACTACAACTGAATAGCACAAACACACTCACACTCTTAAGCACACACACCCGCAGTCACAGACTACAACACATTAGCACAAACACACTCACATTCTAAAGCTTACACACACCCGCAGTAATACACTAGAACAGATTAGCACAAACACTCACATTCTAAAGCTTACACACACCCGCAGTAACACACTAGAACTCATTAGCACAAACACACTCACATTCTCAAGCTCACACACCCGAAGTAACAGACTATAACTTATTAGCACAAACACAATCACATTCTAAAGCTCACACACACCCGCACTAACACACTAGAACTCATTAGCACAAACACACTCACATTCTAAAGCTCACACACCCGCAGTAACACACTAGAACTCATTAGCACAAACACACTCACATTCTAAAGCTTACACACCCCCGCAGTAACACACTAGAACGCATTAGCACAAACACACTCACATTCTAAAGCTTACACACACCCGCATTAACACACTAGAACTCATTAGCACAAACACACTCACACCCTAAATCTTACATACCCGCAGTCACAAAGTAGTTCTTATTAGCACAAACACACTCACACTCTAAAGCTCACACATACCAGCAGTAACACACTAGAACTCATTAGCACAAACACACTCACATTCTAAAGCTCACACACCCGCAGTCACAGACCACAACTCATTAGCACAAACACACTCTTACTCTAAAGCTCACACACACCCGAAGTAGCACACTACAACTCATTAGTACAAACACACTCACACTCTGAAGCTCACACACACCCGCAGTCACAGAGTACAACTCATTAGCACAAAAACACTCACACTCTAAAGCTCACACACCCACAGTCACACACTACAACTCATTAGCACAAACACACTCACATTCTAAACCTACACACACCCGCAGGAACACACTAGAACTCATTAGCACAAACACACTCTTACTCTAAAGCTCACACACACCCGCAGTAACACACTAGAACTCATTAGCACAAACACACTCACATTCCAAAGATCACACACACCCGCAGTCACAGACTACTACTCATTTGCACAAACACACTCTTACTCTAAAGCTCACACACACCCGAAGTAGCACAATACGACACATTGGCACAAACACACTTACACTCTGAAGCTCACACACACCCGCAGTAACACCCTACAACTCATTGGCACAAACACACGCACACTCTAAAGCTCACACACCCGCAGACACAGAATACAACTCTTTAGCACAAACACACTCTTACTCTAAAGCTCACACACCCGAAGTAACATACTACGACTCATTAGCACAAAGACACTCACACTCTAAAACTCACAGACCCCCAGGAACACACAACTCAGTAGGACTAACATACTCACTCTCTAAAGCTCGCACACACCCCCGCAGTAACACACTACAACTCATTAGCACAAACATATACACAGTCTAAAGCTCACACACCCGGAATAACACACTACAACTCACTAGCACAAACACATTCACACTCTAAAGCTCACACACCGGCAGAAACACACTAGAACTCATTATTAAAAACTCACTCACATACTTAAGCTCGCACACACCCGCAGTAACACACTACAACTCATTAGCACAAACACACTCACACTCTAAAGCTCACACACCCGCAGTAACACACTACAACTCATTAGCACAATAACACTCACACTCTAAAGCTCACACACCCGCAGTCAGGGACTACAACTCATTAGCACAAACGCATTCACACTCTAAAGCTCACACACCCGTAGTAACACACTAGAACTCATTAGCACAAACACACAAACATTCTAAAGCTCACACACCCGCATTAACACACTAGAACTCATTAGCACAAACACACTAACATTCTAAAACTTACACACCCCCGCAGTAACACACTAGAACTCATTAGCACAAACACACTCACATTCTAAGGCTTACTCACACCCACAGTAACACGCCAGGACTCATTTGCACAAACACACTCACATTCTAAAGCTTACACACACCCGCAGTAACACACTAGAACTCATTAGCACAAACACACTCACACCCTAAAGCTTTCATACCCGCAGTCACAAAGTACGACTTATTAGCACAAACACACTCACACGCTAAAGCTCACACACACCCGCAGTAACACACTAGAACTCATTAGCACAACCACACTCACATTCTAAAGCTCACACACACGCAGTCACAGACAACAACTCATTAGCACAAACACACTCTTACTCCAAAGCTCACACACCCGAAGTAGCACACTAGAACTCATTAGCACAAACACACTCACACCCTAAAGATTACATACCCGCAGTCACAAAGTACAACTTATTAGCACAAACACACTCACACTCTAACGTTCACACACACCCGCAGTAACACACTAGAACTCATTAGCACAAACACACTCACATTCTAAAGCTCACACACCCGCAGTCACAGACCACAACTCATTAGCACAAACACACTCTTACTCTAAAGCTCACACACACACACCCGAAGTAGCACACTACAACTCATTAGTACAAACACACTCACACTCTGAAGCTCACACACACCCGCAGTCACAGAGTACAACTCATTAGCACAAAAACACTCACACTCTAAAGCTCACACACCCACAGTCACACACTACAACTCATTAGCACAAACACACTCACATTCTAAACCTACACACACCCGCAGGAACACACTAGAACTCATTAGCACAAACACACTCACATTCTAAAGGTCACACACACCCGCAGTAAAACACTAGAACTAATTAGCACAATCACACTCACATTCTAAAGCTCACACACACCCGCAGTAGCACACTAGAACTCATTAGCACAAACACACTCACATTCTAAAGATCACACACACCCGCAGTCACAGACTACAACTCATTTGCACAAACACACTCTTACTCTAAAGCTCACACACACCCGAAGTAGCACAATACGACACATTGGCACAAACACACTTACACTCTGAAGCTGACACACACCCGCAGTAACACCCTACAACTCATTGGCACAAACACACAAACACTCTATAGCTCACACCCCGCAGACACAGAATTCAACTCTTTAGCACAAACACAATCTTACTCTAAAGCTCAAACACCCGAAGTAACATACTACGACTCATTAGCACAAAGACACTCACACTCTAAAACTCACAGACCCCCCAGTAACACACTACAACTCAGTAGGACTAACATACTCACTCTCTAAAGCTCGCACGAACCCCCGCAGTAACACACTACAACTCATTAGCACAAACACACACACACAGTCTAAAGCTCACACACCCGGAATAACACACTACAACTCACTAGCACAAACACATTCACACTCTGAAGCTCACACACCGGCAGTAACACACTAGAACTCATTAGCACAAACTCACTCACACACTTAAGCTCACACACACCCGCAGTAACACACTACAACTCATTAGCACAAACACACTCACACTCTAAAGCTCACACACCCGCAGTAACACACTACCACTCATTAGCACAATAACACGCTTACTCTAAAGCTCAAAGACACCCGCAGTAACAGACTACAACTCATTAGCACAATAACACTCCTATTCTAAAGCTCACACACACCCGCAGTAACACACTACAACTCATTAGCACAATAACACTCTTACTCTAAAGCTCACACACCCGCAGTCAGGGACTACAACTCATTTGCACAAACACCGTCACACTCTAAAGCTCACACACCCTCAGTATCACACTAGAACTCAATAGCACAAACACACTAACTTTCTAAAGCTCACATACCCGCATTAAAACCAGAACTCATTAGCACAAACACACTAACATTCTAAAGCTTACACACCCCCGCAGTAACACACTAGAACTCATTAGCACAAACACACTCACATTCTAAAGCTTACTCACACCCACAGTAACACGCTAGAACTCATTAGCACAAACACACTCACATTCTAAAGCTTACACACACCCGCAGTAACACACTAGAACTCATTAGCACAAAAACACTCACATTCTAAAGCCCACACACACCCGCAGTCACAGAGTACAACTCATTAGCACAAACACACTCACATTCTAAACTTACACACACCCGCAGGAACACACTAGAACTCATTAGCACAAACACACTCACATTCTAAAGGTCACACACACCCGCAGTAACACACTAGAACTCATTAGCACAAACACACTCACATTCTAAAGCTCACACACACCCGCAGTAACACCCTACAACTCACTGGACAAAAACACACGCACACTCTAAAGCTCACACACCCGCAGACACAGAATACAACTCTTTAGCACAAACACACTCTTACTCTAAAGCTTACACCCCCGCAGTAACACACCACAACTCAGTAAGACTAACATACTCACTCTCTAAACCTCGCACACACACCCGCAGTAACACACTACAACTCATTAGCACAAACACACACACAGTCTAAAGCTCACACACCCGGAATAACACACTACAACTCACTAGCAAAAACACATTCACACTCTAAAGCTCACACACCGGCAGTAACACACTAGAACTTATTAGCACAAAATCACTCACACACTTAAGCTCACACACATCCGCAGTAACACACTACAACACATTAGCACAATAACACGCTTACTCTAAAGCTCAAACACACCCGCAGTAACAGACTACAACTCATTAGCACAATAACACTCTTACTCTAGAGCTCACACAAACCCGCAGTAACACACTACAACTCATTAGCACAATAACACTCTTACTCTAAAGCTCACACACCCGCAGTAACACACTACAACTCATTAACACAAACACACTCACACTCTAAAGCTCACACACCCGCAGTCACAGACTACAACTCATTAGCACAAACACATTCACACTCTAAAGCTCACACACCCGCAGTAACACACTACAACCCATTCTAACAAAAACACACTCACACGCCAAAGCTCACACACTACCAATCACTAGCACGAACACACTCCAAAGCTCACACACTACAACTCACTAGCACAAGCACACTCCAAAGCTTACACACCCGCAGTAACACACTAACACTCATTAGCACAAACACACTCACACTTCAAAAATCATACACCCCCGCAGTCACACACTACAACTCATTAGCACAAACACACTCACATTCTAAAGCTCACACACACCCGCAGTCACAGACTACAACTCATTAGCACAAACACACTCTTACTCTAAAACTCACACACACCCGAAGTAGCACAATACAACACATCAGCACAAACACACTCACACTCTGAAGTTCACACACACCCGCAGTAACACCCTACAACTCATTGGCACAAACACACGCACACTCTAAAGCTCACACACCCGCAGACACAGAATACAACTCTTCAGCACAAACACACTCTTACTCTAAAGATGACACACCCGCAGTAACATACTACGACTCATTAGCACAAACACACTCACACTCTGAAGCTCACACACCCCCGCCGTAACACACTACAACTCATTAGGACTAACATACTCACACTCTAAAGCTCTCACACACACACACCCGCACTAACACACTACAACTCATTAGCACAAACACACAGTCTAAATATTACACACCCGGAATAACACACTACAACTCATTAGCACAAACACATTCACACTCTAAAGCTCACACACCGGCAGTGACACACTAGAACTCATTAGCACAAACTCACTTACACTCTTAAGCTCACACACACCCGCAGTAACACACTACTACTCATTAGCACAAACACACCCACACCTTAAAGAAGACACACCCGCAGTCACAGACTACAACTCATTAACACAAACACACGGACACTCTAAAACTCACACACACCCGCAGTGACACACTAGAGCTGAATAGCACAAACAAACTCACACTCTAAAGCTCACACACACCCGCAGTAACACACTACAACTGAATAGCACAAACACACTCACACTCTTAAGCACACACACCCGCAGTCACAGACTACAACACATTAGCACAAACACACTCACATTCTAAAGCTTACACACACCCGCAGTAACACACTAGAACAGATTAGCACAAACACTCACATTCTAAAGCTTACACACACCCGCAGTAACACACTAGAACTCATTAGCACAAACACACTCACATTCTAAAGCTTACACACCCCCGCAGTAACACACTAGAACTCATTAGCACAAACACACTCACATTCTAAAGCTTACACACACCCGCAGTAACACACTAGAACTCATTAGCACAAACACACTCACCCCTAAATCTTACATACCCGCAGTCACAAAGTACATCTTATAAGCACAAACACACTCACACTCTAAAGCTCACACATACCCGTAGTAACACACTAGAACTCATTAGCACAAACACACTCTTACTCTAAAGCTCACACACACCCGAAGTAGCACACTACAACTCATTAGTACAAACACACTCACACTCTGAAGCTCACACACACCCGCAGTCACAGAGTACAACTCATTAGCACAAAAACACTCACACTCTAAAGCTCACACACCCACAGTCACACACTACAACTCATTAGCACAAACACACTCACATTCTAAAGCTACACACACCCGCAGGAACACACTAGAACCCATTAGCACAAACACACTCACATTCTAAAGGTCACACACACCCGCAGTAAAACACTAGAACTCATTAGCACAAACACACTCACATTCTAAAGCTCACACACACACCCGCAGTAACACACTAGAACTCATTAGCACAAACACACTCACATTCTAAAGATCACACACACCCGCAGTCACAGACTACAACTCATTTGCACAAACACACTCTTACTCTAAAGCTCACACACACCCGAAGTAGCACAATACGACACATTTGCACAAACACACTTACACTCTGAAGCTCACACACACCCGCAGTAACACCCTACAACTCATTGGCACAAACACACGCACACTCTAAAGCTCACACACCCGCAGACACAGAATACAACTCTTTAGCACAAACACACTCTTACTCTAAAGCTCACACACCCGAAGTAACATACTACGACTCATTAGCACAAAGACACTCACACTCTAAAACTCACAGACCCCCCAGGAACACACTACAACTCAGTAGGACTAACATACTCACTCTCTAAAGCTCGCACACACCCCCGCAGTAACACACTACAACTCATTAGCACAAACACACTCACATTCTAAAGCTCACACACACCCGCACTCACAGACTACAACTCATTAGCACAAACACACTCTTACTCTAAAGCTCACACACACCCGAAGTAGCACAATACAACACATCAGCACAAACACACTCACACTCTGAAGCTCACACACACCCGCAGTAAACCCCTACAACTCATTGGCACAAACACACGCACACTCTAAAGCTCACACACCCGAAGTAGCACAATACAACAAATCAGCACAAACACACTTACACTCTGAAGCTCACACACACCCGCAGTAACACCCTACAACTCATTGGCACAAACACACTCACACTCTAAAGCACACACACCCGCAGTCACGGACTACAACACATTAGCACACACACTCACATTCTAAAGCTTACACACACCCGCAGTAACACACTAGAACTCATTAGCACAAACACACTCACATTCTCAAGCTCACACACCCGAAGTAACACACTATAACTTATTAGCACAAACACAATCACATTCTAAAGCTCACACACAGCCGCAGTAACACACTAGAACTCATTAGCACAAACACACTCACATTCTAAAGCTCACACACCCGCAGTAACACACTAGAACTCATAAGCACAAACACACTCACATTCTAAAGCTTACACACACCCGCAGTAACACACTAGAACTCATTAGCAGAAACACACTCACACCCTAAAGCTTACATACCCGCAATCACAAAGTACATCTTATTAGCACAAACACACTCACACTCTAAAGCTCACACAACCGCAGTAACACACTAGAACTCATTAGCAGAAACACACTCACATTCTAGAGCTTACACACCCGCAGTCACAGACCACAACTCATTAGCACAAACACGTTCACACTCTAAAGCTCACACATACCCGCAGTAACACACTAGAACTCATTAGCACAAACACACTCACATTCTAAAGCTCACACACCCGCAGTCACAGACCACAACTTATTAGCACAAACACACTCTTACTCTAAAGCTCACACACACCCGAAGTAGAACACTACAACTCATTAGTAGAAACACACTCAAACTCTGAAGCTCACACACACCCGCAGTCACAGAGTACAACTCATTAGCACAAAAACACTCACACTCTAAAGCTCACACACCCACAGTCACACACTACAACTCATTAGCACAAACACACTCACATTCTAAACCTACACACACCCGCAGGAACACACTAGAACTCATTAGCACAAACACAGTCACATTCTAAAGATCACACACACCCGCAGTCACAGACTACAACTCATTAGCACAAACACACTCTTGCTCTAAAGCTCAAACACACCCGAAGTAGCATAATACGACTCATTGGCACAAACACACGCACACTCTAAAGCTCACACACCCGCAGACACAGAATACAACTCTTTAGCACAAACACACTCTTACTCTAAAGCTCACACACCCGAAGTAACATACTACGACTCATTAGCACAAAGACACTCACACTCTAAATCTCACAGACCCCCCCCCAGTAACACACTACAACTCATTAGGACTAACATACTCACTCTCTAAAGCTCGCACACACCCCCGCAGTAACACACTACAACTCATTAGCACAAACACACACACAGTCTAAAGCTCACACACCCGGAATAACACACTACAACTCACTAGCACAAACACATTCACACTCTGAAGCTCACACACCGGCAGTAACACACTAGAACTCATTAGCACAAACTCACTCACACACTTAAGCTCACACACACCCGCAGTAACACACTACAACTCATTAGCACAAACACACTCACACTCTAAAGCTCACACACCCGCAGTAACATACTACAACTCATTAGCACAATAACACGCTTACTCTAAAGCTCAAAGACACCCGCAGTAACAGACTACAACTCATTAGCACAATAACACTCTTACTCTAAAGCTCACACACACCCGCAGTAACACACTACAACTCATTAGCACAATAACACTCTTACTCTAAACCTCACACACCCGCAGTTACACACTACAACTCATTAACACAAACACACTCACACTCTAAAGCTCACACACCCGCAGTCAGGGACTACAACTCATTAGCACAAACACCGTCACACTCTAAAGCTCACACACCCTCAGTAACACACTAGAACTCATTAGCACAAACATACTAACTTTCTAAAGCTTACACACCACCGCAGTAACACACTAGAACTCATTAGCACAAACACACTCACATTCTAAAGCTTATTCACACCCACAGTAAGACGCTAGAACTCATTAGCACAAACACACTCACATTCTAAAGCTTACACACACCCGCAGTAACACACTAGAACTCATTAGCACAAAAACACTCACATACTAAAGCCCACACACACCCGCAGTCACAGTGTACAACTCATTAGCACAAACACACTCACATTCTAAACTTACCCACACCCGCAGGAACACACTAGAACTCATTAGCACAAACACACTCACATTCTAAAGGTCACACACACCCGCAGTAACACACTAGAACTCATTAGCACAAACACACTCACATTCTAAAACTCACACACACCCGCAGTAACACCCTACAACTCACTGGCACAAACACACACACAGTCTAAAGCTCACACACCCGGAATAACACACTACAACTCACTAGCAAAAACACATTCACACTTTAAAGCTCACACACCGGCAGTAACACACTAGAACTCATTAGCACAAACTCACTCACACACCTAAGCTCACACACATCCGCAGTAACACACTACAACTCATTAGCTCAAACAAACTCACACTCTAAAGCTCACACACCCGCAGTAACACACTACAACACATTAGCACAATAACACGCTTACTCTAAAGCTCAAACACACCCGCAGTAACAGACTACAACTCATTAGCACAATAACACTCTTACTCTAGAGCTCACACAAACCCGCAGTAACACACTACAATCATTAGCACAATAACACTCTTACTCTAAAGCTCACACACCCGCAGTAACACACTACAACTCATTAACACAAACACACTCACACTCTAAAGCTCACACACCCGCAGTCACAGACTACAACCCATTAGCACAAACACATTCACACTCTAAAGCTCACACACCCCAATAACACACTACAACTCATTAGCGCAAACACACTCACATTCTAAAGCTCACACACCCGCAGTAACACACTACAACCCATTCTAACAAAAACACACTCACACTCCAAAGCTCACACACTACCAATCACTAGCACGAACACACTCCAAAGCTCACACACTACAACACACTAGCACAAGCACACTCCAAAGCTTACACACCCGCAGTAACACACTAACACTCATTAGCACAAACACACTCACACTTCAAAAATCATACACCCCCGCAGTCACACACTACAACTCATTAGCACAAACACACTCACACTCTAAATCTTACACACCCGCAGTCACAGACTACAACTCATTAACACAAACACACTCACGCTCTAAAGCTCACACACCCGCAGTCAGAGACTACAACTCATTAGCACAAACACACTCACACTCTAAAGCTCACACAGCCGCAGTAACAGACTACAACTCACTAGCACAAAACACTCACATTCTAAAGCTCAGGCACACCCGCAGTAACAGACTACAACTCATTAGCACAAACACACTCACATTCTAAAGCTTACACATACCCGCAGAAACACACTAGAACTCATTAGCACAAACAAACTCACATTCTAAAGCTCACACACACCCGCAGTAACACACTAGAACTCATAGGCACAAACACACTCACATTCTAAAGCTCACACACACCCGCAGTAACACACTAGAACTCATTAGCACAAACACACTCACACTCTAGAGCTCACACACACCCGCAGTCACAGACTACAACTCATTAGCACAAACACACTCTTACTCTAAAACTCACACACACCCGAAGTAGCACAATACAACACATCAGCACAAACACACTCACACTCTGAAGTTCACACACACCCGCAGTAACACCCTACAACTCATTGGCACAAACACACGCACACTCTAAAGCTCACACACCCGCAGACACAGAATACAACTGTTTAGCACAAACACACTCTTACTCTAAAGATGACACACCCGCAGTAACATACTACGACTCATTAGCACAAACACACTCACACTCTGAAGCTCACACACCCCCGCCGTAACACACTACAACTCATTAGCACAAACACACAGTCTAAAGTTTACACACCCGGAATAACACACTACAACTCATTAGCACAAACACATTCACACTCTAAAGCTCACACACCGGCAGTGACTCACTAGAACTCATTAGCACAAACTCACTTACACTCTTAAGCTCACACACACCCGCAGTAACACACTACTACTCATTAGCACAAACACACCCACACCTTAAAGAAGACACACCCGCAGTCACAGACTACAACTCATTAACACAAACACACGGACACTCTAAAACTCACACACACCCGCAGTGACACACTAGAACTGAATAGCACAAACAAACTCACACTCTAAAGCTCACACACACCCGCAGTAACACACTACAACTGAATAGCACAAACACACTCACACTCTTAAGCACACACACCCGCAGTCACAGACTACAACACATTAGCACAAACACACTCACATTCTAAAGCTTACACACACCCGCAGTAATACACTAGAACAGATTAGCACAAACACTCACATTCTAAAGCTTACACACCCCCGCAGTAACACACTAGAACTCATTAGCACAAACACACTCACATTCTCAAGCTCACACACCCGAAGTAACAGACTATAACTTATTAGCACAAACACAATCACATTCTAAAGCTCACACACACCCGCACTAACACACTAGAACTCATTAGCACAAACACACTCACATTCTAAAGCTCACACACCCGCAGTAACACACTAGAACTCATTAGCACAAACACACTCACATTCTAAAGCTTACACACCCCCGCAGTAACACACTAGAACGCATTAGCACAAACACACTCACATTCTAAAGCTTACACACACCCGCATTAACACACTAGAACTCATTAGCACAAACACACTCACACCCTAAATCTTACATACCCGCAGTCACAAAGTAGTTCTTATTAGCACAAACACACTCACACTCTAAAGCTCACACATACCACCAGTAACACACTAGAACTCATTAGCACAAACACACTCACATTCTAAAGCTCACACACCCGCAGTCACAGACCACAACTCATTAGCACAAACACACTCTTACTCTAAAGCTCACACACACCCGAAGTAGCACACTACAACTCATTAGTACAAACACACTCACACTCTGAAGCTCACACACACCCGCAGTCACAGAGTACAACTCATTAGCACAAAAACACTCACACTCTAAAGCTCACACACCCACAGTCACACACTACAACTCATTAGCACAAACACACTCACATTCTAAACCTACACACACCCGCAGGAACACACTAGAACTCATTAGCACAAACACACTCACATTCTAAAGGTCACACACACCCGCAGTAAAACACTAGAACTCATTAGCACAAACACACTCTTACTCTAAAGCTCACACACACCCGCAGTAACACACTAGAACTCATTAGCACAAACACACTCACATTCCAAAGATCACACACACCCGCAGTCACAGACTACAACTCATTTGCACAAACACACTCTTACTCTAAAGCTCACACACACCCGAAGTAGCACAATACGACACATTGGCACAAACACACTTACACTCTGAAGCTCACACACACCCGCAGTAACACCCTACAACTCATTGGCACAAACACACGCACACTCTAAAGCTCACACACCCGCAGACACAGAATACAACTCTTTAGCACAAACACACTCTTACTCTAAAGCTCACACACCCGAAGTAACATACTACGACTCATTAGCACAGACACTCACACTCTAAAACTCACAGACCCCCAGGAACACACTACAACTCAGTAGGACTAACATACTCACTCTCTAAAGCTCGCACACACCCCCGCAGTAACACACTACAACTCATTAGCACAAACACATACACAGTCTAAAGCTCACACACCCGGAATAACACACTACAACTCACTAGCACAAACACATTCACACTCTAAAGCTCACACACCGGCAGTAACACACTAGAACTCATTATTAAAAACTCACTCACATACTTAAGCTCGCACACACCCGCAGTAACACACTACAACTCATTAGCACAAACACACTCACACTCTAAAGCTCACACACCCGCAGTAACACACTACAACTCATTAGCACAATAACACTCACACTCTAAAGCTCACACACCCGCAGTCAGGGACTACAACTCATTAGCACAAACGCATTCACACTCTAAAGCTCACACACCCGTAGTAACACACTAGAACTCATTAGCACAAACACACAAACATTCTAAAGCTCACACACCCGCATTAACACACTAGAACTCATTAGCACAAACACACTAACATTCTAAAACTTACACACCCCCGCAGTAACACACTAGAACTCATTAGCACAAACACACTCACATTCTAAGGCTTACTCACACCCACAGTAACACGCCAGAACTCATTTGCACAAACACACTCACATTCTAAAGCTTACACACACCCGCAGTAACACACTAGAACTCATTAGCACAAACACACTCACATTCTAAAGATCACACACACCCGCAGTCACAGACTACAACTCATTTGCACAAACACACTCTTACTCTAAAGCTCACACACACCCGAAGTAGCACAATACGACACATTGGCACAAACACACTTACACTCTGAAGCTGACACACACCCGCAGTAACACCCTACAACTCATTGGCACAAACACACAAACACTCTATAGCTCACACCCCGCAGACACAGAATACAACTCTTTAGCACAAACACAATCTTACTCTAAAGCTCAAACACCCGAAGTAACATACTACGACTCATTAGCACAAAGACACTCACACTCTAAAACTCACAGACCCCCCAGTAACACACTACAACTCAGTAGGACTAACATACTCACTCTCTAAAGTTCGCACGAACCCCCGCAGTAACACACTACAACTCATTAGCACAAACACACACACACAGTCTAAAGCTCACACACCCGGAATAACACACTACAACTCACTAGCACAAACACATTCACACTCTGAAGCTCACACACCGGCAGTAACACACTAGAACACATTAGCACAAACTCACTCACACACTTAAGCTCACACACACCCGCAGTAACACACTACAACTCATTAGCACAAACACACTCACACTCTAAAGCTCACACACCCGCAGTAACACACTACAACTCATTAGCACAATAACACGCTTACTCTAAAGCTCAAAGACACCCGCAGTAACAGACTACAACTCATTAGCACAATAACACTCCTATTCTAAAGCTCACACACACCCGCAGTAACACACTACAACTCATTAGCACAATAACACTCTTACTCTAAAGCTCACACACCCGCAGTCAGGGACTACAACTCATTTGCACAAACACCGTCACACTCTAAAGCTCACACACCCTCAGTAACACACTAGAACTCAATAGCACAAACACACTAACTTTCTAAAGCTCACATACCCGCATTAACACACCAGAACTCATTAGCACAAACACACTAACATTCTAAAGCTTACACACCCCCGCAGTAACACACTAGAACTCATTAGCACAAACACACTCACATTCTAAAGCTTACTCACACCCACAGTAACACGCTAGAACTCATTAGCACAAACACACTCACATTCTAAAGCTTACACACACCCGCAGTAACACACTAGAACTCATTAGCACAAAAACACTCACATTCTAAAGCCCACACACACCCGCAGTCACAGAGTACAACTCATTAGCACAAACACACTCACATTCTAAACTTACACACACCCGCAGGAACACACTAGAACTCATTAGCACAAACACACTCACATTCTAAAGGTCACACACACCCGCAGTAACACACTAGAACTCATTAGCACAAACACACTCACATTCTAAAGCTCACACACACACCCGCAGTAGCACCCTACAACTCACTGGACAAAAACACACGCACACTCTAAAGCTCACACACCCGCAGACACAGAATACAACTCTTTAGCACAAACACACTCTTACTCTAAAGCTTACACCCCCGCAGTAACACACCACAACTCAGTAAGACTAACATACTCACTCTCTAAACCTCGCACACACACCCGCAGTAACACACTACAACTCATTAGCACAAACACACACACAGTCTAAAGCTCACACACCCGGAATAACACACTACAACTCACTAGCAAAAACACATTCACACTCTAAAGCTCACATACCGGCAGTAACACACTAGAACTCATTAGCACAAAATCACTCACACACTTAAGCTCACACACATCCGCAGTAACACACTACAACACATTAGCACAATAACACGCTTACTCTAAAGCTCAAACACACCCGCAGTAACAGACTACAACTCATTAGCACAATAACACTCTTACTCTAGAGCTCACACAAACCCGCAGTAACACACTACAACTCATTAGCACAATAACACTCTTACTCTAAAGCTCACACACCCGCAGTAACACACTACAACTCATTAACACAAACACACTCACACTCTAAAGCTCACACACCCGCAGTCACAGACTACAACTCATTAGCACAAACACATTCACACTCTAAAGCTCACACACCCCAATAACACACTACAACTCATTAGCGCAAACACACTCACATTCTAAAGCTCACACACCCGCAGTAACACACTACAACCCATTCTAACAAAAACACACTCACACGCCAAAGCTCACACACTACCAATCACTAGCACGAACACACTCCAAAGCTCACACACTACAACTCACTAGCACAAGCACACTCCAAAGCTTACACACCCGCAGTAACACACTAACACTCATTAGCACAAACACACTCACACTTCAAAAATCATACACCCCCGCAGTCACACACTACAACTCATTAGCACAAACACACTCACATTCTAAAGCTCACACACACCCGCAGTCACAGACTACAACTCATTAGCACAAACACACTCTTACTCTAAAACTCACACACACCCGAAGTAGCACAATACAACACATCAGCACAAACACACTCACACTCTGAAGTTCACACACACCCGCAGTAACACCCTACAACTCATTGGCACAAACACACGCACACTCTAAAGCTCACACACCCGCAGACACAGAATACAACTCATTAGCACAAACACACTCTTACTCTAAAGATGACACACCCGCAGTAACATACTACGACTCATTAGCACAAACACACTCACACTCTGAAGCTCACACACCCCCGCCGTAACACACTACAACTCATTAGGACTAACATACTCACACTCTAAAGCTCTCACACACACACACCGCACTAACACACTACAACTCATTAGCACAAACACACAGTCTAAAGTTTACACACCCGGAATAACACACTACAACTCATTAGCACAAACACATTCACACTCTAAAGCTCACACACCGGCAGTGACACACTAGAACTCATTAGCACAAACTCACTTACACTCTTAAGCTCACACACACCCGCAGTAACACACTACTACTCATTAGCACAAACACACCCACACCTTAAAGAAGACACACCCGCAGTCACAGACTACAACTCATTAACACAAACACACCGACACTCTAAAACTCACACACACCCGCAGTGACACACTAGAACTGAATAGCACAAACAAACTCACACTCTAAAGCTCACACACACCCGCAGTAACACACTACAACTGAATAGCACAAACACACTCACACTCTTAAGCACACACACCCGCAGTCACAGACTACAACACATTAGCACAAACACACTCACATTCTAAAGCTTACACACACCCGCAGTAACACACTAGAACAGATTAGCACAAACACTCACATTCTAAAGCTTACACACACCCGCAGTAACACACTAGAACTCATTAGCACAAACACACTCACATTCTAAAGCTTACACCCCCCCGCAGTAACACACTAGAACTCATTAGCACAAACACACTCACATTCTAAAGCTTACACACACCCGCAGTAACACACTAGAACTCATTAGCACAAACACACTCACCCCTAAATCTTACATACCCGCAGTCACAAAGTACATCTTATAAGCACAAACACACTCACACTCTAAAGCTCACACATACCCGCAGTAACACACTAGAACTCATTAGCACAAACACACTCACATTCTAAAGCTCACACACCCGCAGTCACAGACCACAACTCATTAGCACAAACACACTCTTACTCTAAAGCTCACACACACCAGAAGTAGCACACTACAACTCATTAGTACAAACACACTCACACTCTGAAGCTCACACACACCCGCAGTCACAGAGTACAACTCATTAGCACAAAAACACTCACACTCTAAAGCTCACACACCCACAGTCACACACTACAACTCATTAGCACAAACACACTCACATTCTAAAGCTACACACACCCGCAGGAACACACTAGAACCCATTAGCACAAACACACTCACATTCTAAAGGTCACACACACCCGCAGTAAAACACTAGAACTCATTAGCACAAACACACTCACATTCTAAAGCTCACACACACACCCGCAGTAACACACTAGAACTCATTAGCACAAACACACTCACATTCTAAAGATCACACACACCCGCAGTCACAGAATACAACTCATTTGCACAAACACACTCTTACTCTAAAGCTCACACACACCTGAAGTAGCACAATACGACACATTGGCACAAACACACTTACACTCTGAAGCTCACACACACCCGCAGTAACACCCTACAACTCATTGGCACAAACACACGCACACTCTAAAGCTCACACACCCGCAGACACAGAATACAACTCTTTAGCACAAACACACTCTTACTCTAAAGCTCACACACCCGAAGTAACATACTACGACTCATTAGCACAAAGACACTCACACTCTAAAACTCACAGACCCCCCAGGAACACACTACAACTCAGTAGGACAACATACTCACTCTCTAAGGCTCGCACACACCCCCGCAGTAACACACTACAACTCATTAGCACAAACACACACAGTCTAAAGCTCACACACCCGGAATAACACACAACTCACTAGCACAAACACATTCACACTCTAAAGCTCACACACAGGCAGTAACACACTAGAACTCATTATTAAAAACTCACTCACATACTTAAGCTCGCACACAGCCGCAGTAACACACTACAACTCATTAGCACAAACACACTCACACTCTAAAGCTCACACACCCGCAGTAAGACACTACAACTCATTAGCACAATAACACTCACACTCTAAAGCTCACACACCCGCAGTCAGGGACTGCAACTCATTAGCACAAACACATTCACACTCTAAAGCTCACACCCCCGTAGTAACACACTAGAACTCATTAGCACAAACACACTAACATTCTAAAGCTCACACACCCGCATTAACACACTAGAACTCATTAGCACAAACACACTAACATTCTAAAACTTACACACCCCCGCAGTAACACACTAGAACTCATTAGCACAAACACACTCACATTCTAAGGCTTACTCACACCCACAGTAACACGCCAGAACTCATTTGCACAAACACACTCACATTCTAAAGTTTACACACACCCGCAGTAACACACTAGAACTCATTAGCACAAACACACTCACACCCTAAAGCTATCATACCCGCAGTCACAAAGTACAACTCATTAGCACAAACACACTCACACGCTAAAGCTCACACACACCCGCAGTAACACACTAGAACTCATTAGCACAACCACACTCACATTCTAAAGCTCACACACACGCAGTCACAGACTACAACTCATTAGCACAAACACACTCTTACTCTAAAGCTCACACACACCCGAAGTAGCACACTAGAACTCATTAGCACAAACACACTCACACCCTAAAGCTTACATACCCGCAGTCACAAAGTACAACTTATTAGCACAAACACACTCACACCCTAAAGTTCACACACACCCGCAGTAACACACTAGAACTCATTAGCACAAACACACTCACATTCTAAAGGTCACACACCCGCAGTCACAGACTACAACTCATTAGCACAAACACACTCTTACTCTAAAGCTCACACTCACCCAAAGTAGCACACTACAACTCATTAGTACAAACACACTCACACTCTGAAGCTCACACACACCCGCAGTCACAGAGTACAACTCATTAGCACAAACACACTCACACTCTAAAGCTCACACAACCACAGTCACACACTAAAACTCATTAGCACAAACACACTCACATTCTAAAGCTTACACATACCCGCAGGAACACACTAGAACTCATTAGCACGAACAAACTCAGATTCTAAAGCTCACACACCCGCAGTAACACACTAGAGCTCATTAGCACAAACACACTCACATTCTAAAGCTCACACACACCCGCAGTAACACACTAGAACTCATTAGCACAACCACACTCACATTCTAAAGCTCACACACCCGAAGTCACAGACTACAACTCATTAGCACAAACACACTCTTACTCTAAAGCTCACACACACCGGAAGTAGCACACTAGAACTCATTAGCACAAACACACTCACACCCTAAAGCTTACATACACGCAGTCACAAAGTACAACTTATTAGCACAAACACACTCACACTCTAAAGTTCACACACACCCGCAGTAACACACTAGAACTCATTAGCACAAACATACTCACATTCTAAAGGTCACACACCCGCAGTCACAGACTACAACTCATTAGCACAAACACACTCTTACTCCAAAGCTCACACTCACCCAAAGTAGCACACTACAACTCATTAGTACAAACACACTCACACTCTGAAGCTCACACACACCCGCAGTCACAGAGTACAACTCATTAGCACAAACACACTCACACTCTAAAGCTCACACAACCACAGTCACACCTAAAACTCATTAGCACAAACACACTCACATTCTAAAGCTTACACATACCCGCAGTAACACGCTACAACTGAATAGCACAAACACACTCACACTCTTAAGCACACACACACGCAGTCACAGACTACAACACATTAGCACAAACACACTCACATTCTAAAGCTTACACACACCCGCAGTAACACTTTAGAACAGATTAGCACAAACACTCACATTCTAAAGCTTACACACACCCGCAGTAACAAACTAGAACTCATTAGCACAAACACACTCACATTCTCAAGCTCACACACCCGAAGTAACACACTATAACTTATTAGCACAAACACAATCACATTCTAAAGCTCACACACACCCGCACTAACACACTAGAACTCATTAGCACAAACACACTCACATTCTAAAGCTCACACACCCGCAGTAACACACTAGAACTCATTAGCACAAACACACTCACATTCTAAAGCTTACACACCCCCGCAGTAACACACTAGAACTCATTAGCACAAACACACTCACATTCTAAAGCTTACACACACCCGCAGTAACACACTAGAACTCATTAGCACAAACACACTCACACCCTAAATCTTACATACCCGCAGTCACAAAGTACATCTTATTAGCACAAACACACTCACACTCTAAAGCTCACACATACCCGCAGTAACACACTAGAACTCATTACCACAAACACACTCACATTCTAAAGCTCACACACCCGCAGTCACAGACCACAACTCATTAGCACAAACACACTCTTACTCTAAAGCTCACACACACCCGAAGTAGGACACTACAACTCATTAGTACAAACACACTCACACTCTGAAGCTCACACACACCCGCAGTCACAGAGTACAACTCATTAGCACAAAAACACTCACACTCTAAAGCTCACACACACACAGTCACACACTACAACTCATTAGCACAAACACACTCACATTCTAAACTTACACACACCCGCAGGAACACACTAGAACTCATTAGCACAAACACGCTCACATTCTAAAGGTCACACACACCCGCAGTAAAACACTAGAACTCATTAGCACAAACACACTCACATTCTAAAGCTCACACACACCCGCAGTAACACAGTAGAACTCATTAGCACAAACACACTCACATTCTAAAGATCACACACACCCGCAGTCACAGACTACAACTCATTTGCACAAACACACTCTTACTCTAAAGCTCACACACACCCGAAGTAGCACAATACGACACATTGGCACAAACACACTTACACTCTGAAGCTCACACATACCTGCAGTAACACCCTAAACTCATTGGCGCAAACACACAAACACTCTAAAGCTCACACACCCGCAGACACAGAAAACAACTCTTTAGCAGAAACACACTCTTACTCTAAAGATGACACACCCGCAGTAACATACTACGACTCATTAGCACAAACACACTCACACTCTGAAGCTCACACACCCCCGCCGAAACACACTACAACTCATTAGGACTAACATACTCACACTCTAAAGCTCTCACACACACACCCGCACTAACACACTACAACTCATTAGCACAAACACACAGTCTAAAGTTTACACTCCCGGAATAACACACTACAACTCATTAGTACAAACACATTCACACTCTAAAGCTCACACACCGGCAGTGACACACTAGAACTCATTAGCACAAACTCACTTACACTCTTAAGCTCACACACACCCGCAGTAACACACTACTACTCATTAGCACAAACACACCCACACCTTAAAGAAGACACACCCGCAGTCACAGACTACAACTCATTAACACAAACACACGGACACTCTAAAACTCACACACACCCGCAGTAACACACTAGAACAGATTAGCACAAACACTCACATTCTAAAGCTTACACACACCCGCAGTAACACACTAGAACTCATTAGCACAAACACACTCACATTCTCAAGCTCACATACCCGAAGTAACACACTATAACTTATTAGCACAAACACAATCACATTCTAAAGCTCACACACACCCGCAGTAACACCCTACAACTCATTAGCACAAACACACTCTTACTCTAAAGCTCACACACACCCGAAGTAGCACAATACGACACATTGGCACAAACACACTTACACTCTGAAGCTCACACACACCCGTAGTAACACCCTACAACTCATTGGCACAAACACACTTACACTCTAAAGCTCACACACCCGCAGACACAGAATACAACTCTTTAGCACAAACACAATCTTACTCTAAAGCTCACTCACCCGAAGTAACATACTACGACTCATTAGCACAAAGACACTCACACTCTAAAACTCACAGACCCCCCAGTAACACACTACAACTCAGTAGGACTAACATACTCACTCTCTAAAGCTCGCACACACCCCCGGAGTTACACACTACAACATATTAGCACAAACACACACACAGTCTAAAGCTCACACACCCGTAGTAACACACTAGAACTCATTAGCACAAACACACAAACATTCTAAAGCTCACACACCCGCATTAACACACTAGAACTCATTAGCACAAACACACTAACATTCTAAAACTTACACACCTCCGCAGTAACACACTACAACTCATTAGCACAAACACACTCACACTCTAAAGCTCACACACCCGCAGTCACACGCCAGAACTCATTTGCACAAACACACTCACATTCTAAAGCTTACACACACCCGCAGTAACACACTAGAACTCATTAGCACAAATACACTCACACCCTAAAGCTTTCATACCCGCAGTCACAAAGTACGACTTATTAGCACAAACACACTCACACGCTAAAGCTCACACACACCCGCAGTAACACATTAGAACTCATTAGCACAACCACACTCACATTCTAAAGCTCACACACACGCAGTCACAGACTACAACTCATTAGCACAAACACACTCTTACTCCAAAGCTCACACACCCGAAGTAGCACACTAGAACTCATTAGCACAAACACACTCACACCCTAAAGATTACATACCCGCAGTCACAAAGTACAACTTATTAGCACAAACACACTCACACTCTAAAGTTCACACACACCCGCAGTAACACACTAGAACTCATTAGCACAAACACACTCACATTCTAAAGCTCACACACCCGCAGTCACAGACCACAACTCATTAGCACAAACACACTCTTACTCTAAAGCTCACACACACACACCCGAAGTAGCACACTACAACTCATTAGTACAAACACACTCACACTCCGAAGCTCACACACACCCGCAATCACAGAGTACAACTCATTAGCACAAAAACACTCACACTCTAAAGCTCACACACCCACAGTCACACACTACAACTCATTAGCACAAACACACTCACATTCTAAACCTACACACACCCGCAGGAACACACTAGAACTCATTAGCACAAACACACTCACATTCTAAAGGTCACACACACCCGCAGTAAAACACTAGAACTAATTAGCACAATCACACTCACATTCTAAAGCTCACACACACCCGCAGTAGCACACTAGAACTCATTAGCACAAACACACTCACATTCTAAAGATCACACACACCCGCAGTCACAGACTACAACTCATTTGCACAAACACACTCTTACTCTAAAGCTCACACACACCCGAAGTAGCACAATACGACACATTGGCACAAACACACTTACACTCTGAAGCTGACACACACCCGCAGTAACACCCTACAACTCATTGGCACAAACACACAAACACTCTATAGCTCACACCCCGCAGACACAGAATACAACTCTTTAGCACAAACACAATCTTACTCTAAAGCTCAAACACCCGAAGTAACATACTACGACTCATTAGCACAAAGACACTCACACTCTAAAACTCACAGACCCCCCAGTAACACACTACAACTCAGTAGGACTAACATACTCACTCTCTAAAGCTCGCACGAACCCCCGCAGTAACACACTACAACTCATTAGCACAAACACACACACAGTCTAAAGCTCACACACCCGGAATAACACACTACAACTCACTAGCACAAACACATTCACACTCTGAAGCTCACACACCGGCAGTAACACACTAGAACTCATTAGCACAAACTCACTCACACACTTAAGCTCACACACACCCGCAGTAACACACTACAACTCATTAGCACAAAAACACTCACACTCTAAAGCTCACACACCCACAGTCACACACTACAACTCATTAGCACAAACACACTCACATTCTAAACCTACACACACCCGCAGGAACACACTAGAACCCATTAGCACAAACACACTCACATTCTAAAGGTCACACACACCCGCAGTAAAACACAAGAACTAATTAGCACAATCACACTCACATTCTAAAGCTCACACACACCCGCAGTAGCACACTAGAACTCATTAGCACAAACACACTCACATTCTAAAGATCACACACACCCGCAGTCACAGACTACAACTCATTTGCACAAACACACTCTTACTCTAAAGCTCACACACACCCGAAGTAGCACAATACGACACATTGGCACAAACACACTTACACTCTGAAGCTGACACACACCCGCAGTAACACCCTACAACTCATTGGCACAAACACACAAACACTCTATAGCTCACACCCCGCAGACACAGAATACAACTCTTTAGCACAAACACAATCTTACTCTAAAGCTCAAACACCCGAAGTAACATACTACGACTCATTAGCACAAAGACACTCACACTCTAAAACTCACAGACCCCCCAGTAACACACTACAACTCAGTAGGACTAACATACTCACTCTCTAAAGCTCGCACGAACCCCCGCAGTAACACACTAAAACTCATTAGCACAAACACACACACACAATCTAAAGCTCACACACCCGGAATAACACACTACAACTCACTAGCACAAACACATTCACACTCTGAAGCTCACACACCGGCAGTAACACACTAGAACTCATTAGCACAAACTCACTCACACACTTAAGCTCACACACACCCGCAGTAACACACTACAACTCATTAGCACAAACACACTCACACTCTAAAGCTCACACACCCGCAGTAAAACACTACAACTCATTAGCACAATAACACGCTTACTCTAAGGCTCAAAGACACCCGCAGTAACAGACTACAACTCATTAGCACAATAACACTCCTATTCTAAAGCTCACACACACCCGCAGTAACACACTACAACTCATTAGCACAATAACACTCTTACTCTAAAGCTCACACACCCGCAGTCAGGGACTACAACTCATTTGCACAAACACCGTCACACTCTAAAGCTCACACACCCTCAGTAACACACTAGAACTCAATAGCACAAACACACTAACTTTCTAAAGCTCACATACCCGCATTAACACACCAGAACTCATTAGCACAAACACACTAACATTCTAAAGCTTACACACCCCCGCAGTAACACACTAGAACTCATTAGCACAAACACACTCACATTCTAAAGCTTACTCACACCCACAGTAACACGCTAGAACTCATTAGCACAAACACACTCACATTCTAAAGCTTACACACACCCGCAGTAACACACTAGAACTCATTAGCACAAAAACACTCACATTCTAAAGCCCACACACACCCGCAGTCACAGAGTACAACTCATTAGCACAAACACACTCACATTCTAAACTTACACACACCCGCAGGAACACACTAGAACTCATTAGCACAAACACACTCACATTCTAAAGGTCACACACACCCGCAGTAACACACTAGAACTCATTAGCACAAACACACTCACATTCTAAAGCTCACACACACCCGCAGTAACACCCTACAACTCACTGGACAAAAACACACGCACACTCTAAAGCTCACACACCCGCAGACACAGAATACAACTCTTTAGCACAAACACACTCTTACTCTAAAGCTTACACCCCCGCAGTAACACACCACAACTCAGTAAGACTAACATACTCACTCTCTAAACCTCGCACACACACCCGCAGTAACACACTACAACTCATTAGCACAAACACACACACAGTCTAAAGCTCACACACCCGGAATAACACACTACAACTCACTAGCAAAAACACATTCACACTCTAAAGCTCACACACCGGCAGTAACACACTAGAACTCATTAGCACAAAATCACTCACACACTTAAGCTCACACACATCCGCAGTAACACACTACAACACATTAGCACAATAACACGCTTACTCTAAAGCTCAAACACACCCGCAGTAACAGACTACAACTCATTAGCACAATAACACTCTTACTCTAGAGCTCACACAAACCCGCAGTAACACCCTACAACTCATTAGCACAATAACATTCTTACTCTAAAGCTCACACACCCGCAGTAACACACTACAACTCATTAACACAAACACACTCACACTCTAAAGCTCACACACCCGCAGTCACAGACTACAACTCATTAGCACAAACACATTCACACTCTAAAGCTCACACACCCCAATAACACACTACAACTCATTAGCACAAACACACTCACATTCTAAAGCTCACACACCCGCAGTAACACACTACAACCCATTCTAACAAAAACACACTCACACGCCAAAGCTCACACACTACCAATCACTAGCACGAACACACTCCAAAGCTCACACACTACAACTCACTAGCACAAGCACACTCCAAAGCTTACACACCCGCAGTAACACACTAACACTCATTAGCACAAACACACTACACTTCAAAAATCATACACCCCCGCAGTCACACACTACAACTCATTAGCACAAACACACTCACATTCTAAAGCTCACACACACCCGCAGTCACAGACTACAACTCATTAGCACAAACACACTCTTACTCTAAAACTCACACACACCCGAAGTAGCACAATACAACACATCAGCACAAACACACTCACACTCTGAAGTTCACACACACCCGCAGTAACACCCTACAACTCATTGGCACAAACACACGCACACTCTAAAGCTCACACACCCGCAGACACAGAATACAACTCTTTAGCACAAACACACTCTTACTCTAAAGATGACACACCCGCAGTAACATACTACGACTCATTAGCACAAACACACTCACACTCTGAAGCTCACACACCCCCGCCGTAACACACTACAACTCATTAGGACTAACATACTCACACTCTAAAGCTCTCACACACACACACACCCGCACTAACACACTACAACTCATTAGCACAAACACACAGTCTAAAGTTTACACACCCGGAATAACACACTACAACTCATTAGCACAAACACATTCACACTCTAAAGCTCACACACCGGCAGTGACACACTAGAACTCATTAGCACAAACTCACTTACACTCTTAAGCTCACACACACCCGCAGTAACACACTACTACTCATTAGCACAAACACACCCACACCTTAAAGAAGACACACCCGCAGTCACAGACTACAACTCATTAACACAAACACACGGACACTCTAAAACTCACACACACCCGCAGTGACACACTAGAACTGAATAGCACAAACAAACTCACACTCTAAAGCTCACACACACCCGCAGTAACACACTACAACTGAATAGCACAAACACACTCACACTCTTAAGCACACACACCCGCAGTCACAGACTACAACACATTAGCACAAACACACTCACATTCTAAAGCTTACACACACCCGCAGTAACACATTAGAACAGATTAGCACAAACACTCACATTCTAAAGCTTACACACACCCGCAGTAACACACTAGAACTCATTAGCACAAACACACTCACATTCTAAAGCTTACACACCCCCGCAGTAACACACTAGAACTCATTAGCACAAACACACTCACATTCTAAAGCTTACACACACCCGCAGTAACACACTAGAACTCATTAGCACAAACACACTCACCCCTAAATCTTACATACCCGCAGTCACAAAGTACATCTTATAAGCACAAACACACTCACACTTTAAAGCTCACACATACCCGCAGTAACACACTAGAACTCATTAGCACAAACACACTCACATTCTAAAGCTCACACACCCGCAGTCACAGACCACAACTCATTAGCACAAACACACTCTTACTCTAAAGCTCACACACACCCGAAGTAGCACACTACAACTCATTAGTACAAACACACTCACACTCTGAAGCTCACACACACCCGCAGTCACAGAGTACAACTCATTAGCACAAAAACACTCACACTCTAAAGCTCACACACCCACAGTCACACACTACAACTCATTAGCACAAACACACTCACATTCTAAAGCTACACACACCCGCAGGAACACACTAGAACCCATTAGCACAAACACACTCACATTCTAAAGGTCACACACACCCGCAGTAAAACACTAGAACTCATTAGCACAAACACACTCACATTCTAAAGCTCACACACACACCCGCAGTAACACACTAGAACTCATTAGCACAAACACACTCACATTCTAAAGATCACACACACCCGCAGTCACAGACTACAACTCATTTGCACAAACACACTCTTACTCTAAAGCTCACACACACCCGAAGTAGCACAATACGACACATTGGCACAAACACACTTACACTCTGAAGCTCACACACACCCGCAGTAAGACCCTACAACTCATTGGCACAAACACACGCACACTCTAAAGCTCACACACCCGCAGACACAGAATACAACTCTTTAGCACAAACACACTCTTACTCTAAAGCTCACAGACCCGAAGTAACACACTACGACTCATTAGCACAAAGACACTCACACTCTAAAACTCACAGACCCCCCAGGAACACACTACAACTCAGTAGGACTAACATACTCACTCTCTAAAGCTCGCACACACCCCCGCAGTAACACACTACAACTCATTAGCACAAACACACACAGTCTAAAGCTCACACACCCGGAATAACACACTACAACTCACTAGCACAAACACATTCACACTCTAAAGCTCACACACAGGCAGTAACACACTAGAACTCATTATTAAAAACTCACTCACATACTTAAGCTCGCACACAGCCGCAGTAACACACTACAACTCATTAGCACAAACACACTCACACTCTAAAGCTCACACACCCGCAGTAACACACTACAACTCATTAGCACAATAACACTCACACTCTAAAGCTCACACACCCGCAGTCAGGGACTACAACTCATTAGCACAAACACATTCACACTCTAAAGCTCACACCCCCGTAGTAACACACTAGAACTCATTAGCACAAACACACTAACATTCTAAAGCTCACACACCCGCATTAACACACTAGAACTCATTAGCACAAACACATTAACATTCTAAAACTTACACACCCCCGCAGTAACACACTAGAACTCATTAGCACAAACACACTCTCATTCTAAGGCTTACTCACACCCACAGTAACACGCCAGAACTCATTTGCACAAACACACTCACATTCTAAAGTTTACACACACCCGCAGTAACACACTAGAACTCATTAGCACAAACACACTCACACCCTAAAGCTTTCATACCCGCAGTCACAAAGTACAACTCATTAGCACAAACACACTCACACGCTAAAGCTCACACACACCCGCAGTAACACACTAGAACTCATTAGCACAACCACACTCACATTCTAAAGCTCACACACACGCAGTCACAGACTACAACTCATTAGCACAAACACACTCTTACTCTAAAGCTCACACACACCCGAAATAGCACACTAGAACTCATTAGCACAAACACACTCACACCCTAAAGCTTACATACCCGCAGTCACAAAGTACAACTTATTAGCACAAACACACTCACACCCTAAAGTTCACACACACCCGCAGTAACACACTAGAACTCATTAGCACAAACACACTCACATTCTAAAGGTCACACACCCGCAGTCACAGACTACAACTCATTAGCACAAACACACTCTTACTCTAAAGCTCACACTCACCCAAAGTAGCACACTACAACTCATTAGTACAAACACACTCACACTCTGAAGCTCACACACACCCGCAGTCACAGAGTACAACTCATTAGCACAAACACACTCACACTCTAAAGCTCACGCAACCACAGTCACACACTAAAACTCATTAGCACAAACACACTCACATTCTAAAGCTTACACATACCCGCAGGAACACACTAGAACTCATTAGCACAAACAAACTCAGATTCTAAAGCTCACACACCCCCAGTAACACACTAGAGTTCATTAGCACAAACACACTCACATTCTAAAGCTCACACACACCCGCAGTAACACACTAGAACTCATTAGCACAACCACACTCACATTCTAAAGCTCACACACCCGAAGTCACAGACTACAACTCATTAGCACAAACACACTCTTACTCTAAAGCTCACACACACCCGAAGTAGCACACTAGAACTCATTAGTACAAACACACTCACACCCTAAAGCTTACATACACGCAGTCACAAAGTACAACTTATTAGCACAAACACACTCACACTCTAAAGTTCACACACACCCGCAGTAACACACTAGAACTCATTAGCACAAACATACTCACATTCTAAAGGTCACACACCCGCAGTCACAGACTACAACTCATTAGCACAAACACACTCTTACTCCAAAGCTCACACTCACCCAAAGTAGCACACTACAACTCATTAGTACAAACACACTCACACTCTGAAGCTCACACACACCCGCAGTCACAGAGTACAACTCATTAGCACAAACACACTCACACTCTAAAGCTCACACAACCACAGTCACACCTAAAACTCATTAGCACAAACACACTCACATTCTAAAGCTTACACATACCCGCAGTAACACGCTACAACTGAATAGCACAAACACACTCACACTCTTAAGCACACACACACGCAGTCACAGACTACAACACATTAGCACAAACACACTCACATTCTAAAGCTTACACACACCCGCAGTAACACACTAGAACAGATTAGCACAAACACTCACATTCTAAAGCTTACACACATCCGCAGTAACAAACTAGAACTCATTAGCACAAACACACTCACATTCTCAAGCTCACACACCCGAAGTAACACACTATAACTTATTAGCACAAACACAATCACATTCTAAAGCTCACACACACCCGCACTAACACACTAGAACTCATTAGCACAAACACACTCACATTCTAAAGCTCACACACCCGCAGTAACACACTAGAACTCATTAGCACAAACACACTCACATTCTAAAGCTTACACACCCCTGCAGTAACACACTAGAACTCATTAGCACAAACACACTCACATTCTAAAGCTTACACACACCCGCAGTAACACACTAGAACTCATTAGCACAAACACACTCACACCCTAAATCTTACATACCCGCAGTCACAAAGTACATCTTATTAGCACAAACACACTCACACTCTAAAGCTCACACATACCCGCAGTAACACACTAGAACTCATTAGCACAAACACACTCACATTCTAAAGCTCACACACCCGCAGTCACAGACCACAACTCATTAGCACAAACACACTCTTACTCTAAAGCTCACACACACCCGAAGTAGCACACTACAACTCATTAGTACAAACACACTCACACTCTGAAGCTCACACACACCCGCAGTCACAGAGTACAACTCATTAGCACAAAAACACTCACACTCTAAAGCTCACACACACACAGTCACACACTACAACTCATTAGCACAAACACACTCACATTCTAAACTTACACACACCCGCAGGAACACACTAGAACTCATTAGCACAAACACGCTCACATTCTAAAGGTCACACACACACGCAGTAAAACACTAGAACTCATTAGCACAAACACACTCACATTCTAAAGCTCACACACACCCGCAGTAACACACTAGAACTCATTAGCACAAACACACTCACATTCTAAAGATCACACACACCCGCAGTCACAGACTACAACTCATTTGCACAAACACACTCTTACTCTAAAGCTCACACACACCCGAAGTAGCACAATACGACACATTGGCACAAACACACTTACACTCTGAAGCTCACACATACCCGCAGTAACACCCTAAACTCATTGGCACAAACACACAAACACTCTAAAGCTCACACACCCGCAGACACAGAAAACAACTCTTTAGCACAAACACACTCTTACTCTAAACATGACACACCCGCAGTAACATACTACGACTCATTAGCACAAACACACTCACACTCCGAAGCTCACACACCCCCGCCGAAACACACTACAACTCATTAGGACTAACATACTCACACTCTAAAGCTCTCACACACACACCCGCACTAACACACTACAACTCATTAGCACAAACACACAGTCTAAAGTTTACACTTCCGGAATAACACACTACAACTCATTAGCACAAACACATTCACACTCTAAAGCTCACACACCGGCAGTGACACACTAGAACTCATTAGCACAAACTCACTTACACTCTTAAGCTCACACACACCCGCAGTAACACACTACTACTCATTAGCACAAACACACCCACACCTTAAAGAAGACACACCCGCAGTCACAGACTACAACTCATTAACACAAACACACGGACACTCTAAAACTCACACACACCCGCAGTGACACACTAGAACTGAATAGCACAAACAAACACACACTCTAAAGCTCACACACACCCGCAGTAACACACTACAACTGAATAGCATAAACACACTCACACTCTTAAGCACACACACCCGCAGTCACAGACTACAACACATTAGCACAAACACACTCACATTCTAAAGCTTACACACACCCGCAGTAACACACTAGAACAGATTAGCACAAACACTCACATTCTAAAGCTTACACACACCCGCAGTAACACACTAGAACTCATTAGCACAAACACACTCACATTCTCAAACTCACACACCCGAAGTAACACACTATAACTTATTAGCACAAACACAATCACATTCTAAAGCTCACACACACCCGCAGTAACACCCTACAACTCATTAGCACAAACACACTCTTACTCTAAAGCTCACACACACCCGAAGTAGCACAATACGACACATTGACACAAACACACTTACACTCTGAAGCTCACACACACCCGCAGTAACACCCTACAACTCATTGGCACAAACACACTTACACTCTAAAGCTCACACACCCGCAGACACAGAATACAACTCTTTAGCACAAACACAATCTTACTCTAAGGCTCACACACCCGAAGTAACATACTACGACTCATTAGCACAAAGACACTCACACTCTAAAACTCACAGACCCCCCAGTAACACACTACAACTCAGTAGGACTAACATACTCACTCTCTAAAGCTCGCACACACCCCCGGAGTTACACACTACAACATATTAGCACAAACACACACACAGTCTAAAGCTCACACACCCGGAATAACACACTACAACTCACTAGCACAAACACATTCACACTCTAAAGCTCACACACCGGCAGTAACACACTAGAACTCATTATTAAAACTCACTCACATACTTAAGCTCGCACACACCCGCAGTAACACACTACAACTCATTAGCACAAACACACTCACACTCTAAAGCTCACACACCCGCAGTCACAGACTACAACTCATTAGCACAAACACACTCTTACTCTAAAGCTCACATACACCCGAAGTAGCACACTAGAACTCATTAGCACAAACACACTCACACCCTAAAGCTTACATACCCGCAGTCACAAAGTACAACTTATTAGCACAAACACACTCACACTCTAAAGTTCACACACACCCGCAGTAACACACTAGAACTCATTAGCACAAACACACTCACATTCTAAAGGTCACACACCCGCAGTCACAGACTACAACTCATTAGCACAAACACACTCTTACTGTAAAGCTCACACTCACCCAAAGTAGCACACTACAACTCATTAGTACAAACACACTCACACTCAGAAGCTCACACACACCCGCAGTCACAGAGTACAACTCATTAGCACAAACACACTCACACTCTAAAGCTCACACAACCACAGTCACACACTAAAACTCATTAGCACAAACACACTCACATTCTAAAGCTTACACATACCCGCAGGAACATACTAGAACTCATTAGCACAAACAAACTCAGATTCTAAAGCTCACACACCCGCAGTAACACACTAGAACTCATTAGTACAAACACACTCACATTCTAAAGCTCACACACACCCGCAGTAACACACTAGAACTCATTAGCACAACCACACTCACGTTCTAAAGCTCACACACCGGCAGTCACAGACTACAACTCATTAGCACAAACACACTCTTACTCTAAAGCTCACACACACCCGAAGTAGCACACTAGAACTCATTAGCACAAACACACTCACACCCTAAAGCTTACATACCCGCAGTCACAAAGTACAACTTATTAGCACAAACACACTCACACTCTAAAGTTCACACACACCCGCAGTAACACACTAGAACTCATTAGCAAAAACACACTCACATTCTAAAGGTCACACACCCGCAGTCACAGACTACAACTCATTAGCACAAACACACTCTTACTCTAAAGCTCACGCTCACCCAAATTAGCACACTACAACTCATTAGTACAAACACACTCATACTCTGAAGCTCACACACACCCGCAGTCACAGAGTACAACTCATTAGCACAAACACACTCAAACTCTAAATCTCACACAACCACAGTCACACACTAAAACTCATTAGCACAAACAAACTCAGATTCTAAAGCTCACACACCCGCAGTAACACACTAGAACTCATTAGCACAAACACACTCACATTCTAAAGCTCACACACACCCGCAGTAACACACTGGAACTCATTAGCACAAACACACTCACATTCTAAAGCTCACACACACCCGCAGTCACAGACTACAACTCATTAGCACAAACACACTCTTACTCTAAACCTCACACACACCCGAAGTAGCACAATACAACACATCAGCACAAACACACTCACACTCTGAAGCTTACACACACCCGCAGTAACACCCTACAACTCATTGGCACAAACACACGCACACTCTAAAGCTCACACCCCGCAGACACAGAATACAACTCTTTAGCACAAACACACTCTTACTCTAAAGATCACACACACCCGCAGTAACACACTACAACTCTTTAGCACAAACACACTCTTACTCTAAAGATCACACACCCGCAGTAACATACTACAACTCATTGGCACAAACACACTCACACTCTAAAGTTTACACACCCGGAATAACACACTACAGCTCATTAGCACAAACACACACACAGTCAAAAGTTTACACACCCGGAATAACACACTACAACTCATTAGCACAAACACACACACAGTCTAAAGTTTACACACCCGGAATAACACACTACAGCTCATTAGCACAAACACATTCACACTCTAAAGCTCACACACCGGCAGTGACACACTAGAACTCATTAGCACAAACTCACTTACACTCTTAAGCTCACACACACCCGCAGTAACACACTACTACTCATTAGCACAAACACACCCACACCTTAAAGAAGACACAACCGCAGTCACAGACTACAACTCATTAACACAAACACACGGACACTCTTAAACTCACACACACTCGCAGTGACAGACTAGAACTGAATAGCACAAACAAACTCACACTCTAAAGCTCACACACACCCGCAGTAACACACTACAACTGAATAGCACAAACACACTCACACTCTAAAGCACACACACCCGCAGTCACGGACTACAACACATTAGCACACACACTCACATTCTAAAGCTTACACATACCCGCAGTAACACACTAGAACTCATTAGCACAAACACACTCACATTCTCAAGCTCACACACCCGAAGTAAAACACTATAACTTATTAGCACAAACACAATCACATTCTAAAGCTCACACACAGCCGCAGTAACACACTAGAACTCATTAGCACAAACACACTCACATTCTAAAGCTCACACACCCGCAGTAACACACTAGAACTCATTAGCACAAACACACTCACATTCTAAAGCTTACACACACCCGCAGTAACACACTAGAACTCATTAGCAGAAACACACTCACACCCTAAAGCTTACATACCCGCAATCACAAAGTACATCTTATTAGCACAAACACACTCACACTCTAAAGCTCACACACCCGCAGTAACACACTAGAACTCATTAGCAGAAACACACTCACATTCTAAAGCTTACACACCCGCAGTCACAGACCACAACTCATTAGCACAAACACACATACACTCTAAAGCTCACACATACCCGCAGTAACACACTAGAACTCATTAGCACAAACACACTCACATTCTAAAGCTCACACACCCGCAGTCACAGACCACAACTTATTAGCACAAACACACTCTTACTCTAAAGCTCACACACACCCGAAGTAGAGCACTACAACTCATTAGTACAAACACACTCAAACTCTGAAGCTCACACACACCCGCAGTCACAGAGTACAACTCATTAGCACAAAAACACTCACACTCTAAAGCTCACACACCCACAGTCACACACTACAACTCATTAGCACAAACACACTCACATTCTAAACCTACACACACCCGCAGGAACACACTAGAACTCATTAGCACAAACACAGTCACATTCTAAAGATCACACACACCCGCAGTCACAGACTACAACTCATTAGCACAAACACACTCTTACTCTAAAGCTCACACACACCCGAAGTAGCACAATACGACACATCGGCACAAACACACTTACACTCTGAAGCTCACACACACCCGCAGTAACACCCGTCATCTCATTGGCACAAACACACGCACACTCTAAAGCTCACACACCCGAAGACACAGAATACAACTCTTTAGCACAAACACACTCTTACTCTAAAGCTCACACACCCGAAGTAACATACTACGACTCATTAGCACAAAGACACTCACACTCTAAAACTCACAAACCCCCCCAGTAACACACTACTACTCATTAGGACTAACATACTCACTCTCTAAAGCTCGCACACACCCCCGCAGTAACACACTACAACTCATTAGCACAAACACACACACAGTCTAAAGCTCACACACCCGCAGTAACACACTACAACTCATTAGCACAATAACACGCTTACTCTAAAGCTCAAAGACACCAGCAGTAGCAGACTACAACTCATTAGCACAATAACACTCTTACTCTAAAGCTCACACACACCCGCAGTAACACACTACAACTCATTAGCACAATAACACTCTTACTCTAAAGCTAACACACCCGCAGTTACACACTACAACTCATTAACACAAACACACTCTAAAGCTCACACACCCGCAGTCAGGGACTACAACTCATTAGCACAAACACCGTCACACTCTAAAGCTCACACACCCTCAGTAACACACTAGAACGCATTAGAACAAACACACTAACATTCTAAAGCTCACATACCCGCATTAACACACTAGAACTCATTAGCACAAACACACTAACATTCTAAAGCTTACACACCCCCGCAGTAACACACTAGAACTCATTAGCACAAACACACTCACATTCTAAAGCTTACTCACACCCACAGTAACACGCTAGAACTCATTAGCACAAACACACTCACATTCTAAAGCTTACACACACCCGCAGTAACACACTAGAACTCATTAGCACAAACACACTCACACCCTAAAGCTTTCATACCCGCAGTCACAAAGTATAACTTATTAGCACAAACACACTCACACGCTAAAGCTCACACACACCCGCAGTAACTTACTAGAAGTCATTAGCATAAAAAACTCACATTCTAAAGCCCACACACACCCGCAGTCACAGAGTACAACTCATTAGCACAAAAACACTCACACTCTAAAGCTCACACACCCACAGTCACACACTACAACTCATTAGCACAAACACACTCACATTCTAAACTTACACACACCCGCAGGAACATACTAGAACTCATTAGCACAAACACACTCACATTCTAAAGGTCACACACACCCGCAGTAACACACTAGAACTCATTAGCACAAACACACTCACATTCTAAGGCTCACACACACCCGCAGTAACACCCTACAACTCACTGGCACAAACACACGCACACTCTAAAGCTCACACTCCCGCAGACACAGAATACAACTCTTTAGCACAAACACACTCTTACTCTAAAGCTTACACCCCCGCAGTAACACACTACAACTCAGTAGGACTAACATACTCACTCACTAAACCTCACACACACACACACACCCGCAGTAACACACTACAACTCATTAGCACAAACACACACACAGTCTAAAGCTCACACACCCGGAATAACACACTAAAACTCACTAGCAAAAACACATTTACACTCTAAAGCTCACACACCGGCAGTAACACACTAGAACTCATTAGCACAAACTCACTCACACACTTAAGCTCACACACATCCGCAGTAACACACTACAACTCATTAGTTCAAACACACTCACACTCTAAAGCTCACACACCCGCAGTAACACACTACAACACATTAGCACAATAACACGCTTACTCTAAAGCTCAAACACACCCGCAGTAACAGACTACAACTCATTAGCACAATAACACTCTTACTCTAGAGCTCACACAAACCCGCAGTAACACACTACAACTCATTAGCACAATAACACTCTTACTCTTAAGCTCACACACCTGTAGTAACACACTACAACTCATTAACACAAACACACTCACACTCTAAAGCTCACACACCCGCAGTCACAGACTACAACTCATTAGCACAAACACATTCACATTCTAAAGTTCACACACCCCAATAACACACTACAACTCATTAGCGCAAACACACTCACATTCTAAAGCTCACACACCCGCAGTAACACACTACAACCCATTCTAACAAAAACACACTCACACTCCAAAGCTCACACACTACCAATCACTAGCACGAACACACTCCAAAGCTCACACACTACAACTCACTAGCACAAGCACACTCCAAAGCTTACACACCCGCAGTAACACACTAACACTCATTAGCACAAACACACTCACACTTCAAAAATCATACACCCCCGCAGTCACACACTACAACTCATTAGCACAAACACACTCACACTCTAAAGCTTACACACCCGCAGTCACAGACTACAACTCATTAACACAAACACACTCACGCTCTAAAGCTCACACACCCGCAGTCAGAGACTACAACTCATTAGCACAAACACACTCACATTCTAAAGCTTACACATACCCGCAGGAACACACTAGAACTCATTAGCACAAACAAACTCACATTCTAAAGCTCACACACACCCGCAGTAGCACACTAGAACTCATAGGCACAAACACACTCACATACTAAAGCTCACACACCCGCAGTAACACACTAGAACTCATTAGCACAAAAACACTCACATTCTAAAGCTCACATACACCCGCAGTCACAGACTACAACTCATTAGCACAAACACACTCTTACTCTAAAGCTCACACACACCCGAAGTAGCACAATACAACACATCAGCACAAACACACTCACACTCTGAAGTTCACACACACCCGCAGTAACACCCTACAACTCATTGGCACAAACACACGCACACTCTAAAGCTCACACACCCGCAGACACAAAATACAACTCTTTAGCACAAACACACTCTTACTCTAAAGATGACACACCCGCAGTAACATACTACGACTCATTAGCACAAACACACTCACACTCTGAAGCTCACACACCCCCGCCGTAACACACTACAACTCATTAGGACTAACATACTCACACTCTAAAGCTCGCACACACACATGCACTAACACACTACAACTCATTAGCACAAACACACAGTCTAAAGTTTACACACCCGGAATAACACACTACAACTCATTAGCACAAACACATTCGCACTCTAAAGCTCACACACCGGCAGTGACACACTAGAACTCATGAGCACAAACTCACTTACACTCTTAAGCTCACACACACCCGCAGTAACACACTACTACTCATTAGCACAAACACACCCACACCTTAAAGAAGACACACCCGCAGTCACAGACTACAACTCATTAACACAAACACACGGACACTCTAAAACTCACACACACCCGCAGTGACACACTAGAACTGAATAGCACAAACAAACTCACACTCTAAAGCTCACACACACCCGCAGTAACACACTACAACTGAATAGCACAAACACACTCACACTCTTAAGCACACACACCCGCAGTCACAGACCACAACACATTAGCACAAACACACTCACATTCTAAAGCTTACACACACCCGCAGTAACACACTAGAACAGATTAGCACAAACACTCACATTCTAAAGCTTACACACACCCGCAGTAACACACTAGAACTCATTAGCACAAACACACTCACATTCTCAACCTCACACACCCGAAGTAACACACTATAACTTATTCGCACAAACACAATCACATTCTAAAGCTCACACACACCCGCAGTAACACACTAGAACTTATTAGCACAAACACACTCACATTCTAAAGCTCACACACCCGCATTAACACACTAGAACTCATTAGCACAAACACACTAACATTCTAAAACTTACACACCCCCGCAGTAAAACACTAGAACTCATTAGCACAAACACACTCACATTCTAAAGCTCACACACACCCGCAGTAACACACTAGAACTCATTAACACAACCACACTCACATTCTAAAGCTCAAACACCTGCAGTCACAGACTACAACTCATTAGCACAAACACACTCTTACTCTAAAGCTCACACACACCCGAAGTAGCACACTAGAACTCATTAGCACAAACACACTCACACCCTAAAGCTTACATACCCGCAGTCACAAAGTACAACTTATTAGCACAAACACACTCACACTCTAAAGTTCACACACACCCGCAGTAACACACTAGAACTCATTAGCACAAACACACTCACATTCTAAAGGTCACACACCCGCAGTCACAGACTACAACTCATTAGCACAAACACACTCTTACTCTAAAGCTCACACTCACCCAAAGTAGCACACTACAACTCATTAGTACAAACACACTCACAGTCTGAAGCTCACACAACCACAGTCACACACTAAAACTCATTAGCACAAACACACTCACATTCTAAAGCCTACACATACCCGCAGGAACACACTAGAACTCATTAGCACAAACAAACTCAGATTTTAAAGCTCACACACCCGCAGTAACACACTAGAACTCATTAGCACAAACACACTCACATTCTAAAGCTCACACACACCCGCAGTAACACACTAGAACTCATTAGCACAAACACACTCACATTCTAAAGCTCACACACACCCGCAGTCACAGACTGCAACTCATTAGCACAAACACACTCTTACTCTAAAGCTCACACACACCCGAAGTAGCACAATACAACACATCAGCACAAACACACTCACACTCTGAAGCTTACACACACCCGCAGTAACACCCTACAACTCATTGGCACAAACACACGCACACTCTAAAGCTCACACACCCGCAGACACAGAATACAACGCTTTAGCACAAACACACTCTTACTCTAAAGATCACACACCCGCAGTAACATACTACGATTTTATAGCACAAACACACTCACACTCTAAAGCTCACACTGCCCCGCCGTAACACACTACAACTCATTAGGACTAACATACTTACACTCTAAAGCTCGCACACACACACCCGCAGTAACTCACTACAACTCATTAGCACAAACACACACACACAGTCTAAAGTTTACACACCCGGAATAACACACTACAACTCATTAGCACAAACACATTCACACTCTAAAGCTCACACACCGGCAGTGACACACTAGAACTCATTAGCACAAACTCACTTACACTCTTAAGCTCACACACACCCGCAGTAACACACTACTACTCATTAGCACAAACACACCCACACCTTAAAGAAGACACAACCGCAGTCACAGACTACAACTCATTAACACAAACACACGGACACTCCTAAACTCACACATACTCGCAGTGACAGACTAGAACTGAATAGCACAAACAAACTCAAACTCTAAAGCTCACACACACCCGCAGTAACACACTACAACTGAATAGCACAAACACACTCACACTCTAAAGCACACACACCCGCAGTCACAGACTACAACACATTAGCACAAACACACTCACATTCTAAAGCTTACACACACCCGCAGTAACACACTAGAACTCATTAGCACAAACACTCACATTCTAAAGCTTACACACACCCGCAGTAACACACTAGAACTCATTAGCACAAACACACTCACATTCTCAAGCTCACACACCCGAAGTAACACACTATAACTTATTAGCAAAAACACAATCACATTCTAAAGCTCACACACACCCGCAGTAACACACTAGAACTCATTAGCACAAACACACTCACATTCTAAAGCTCACACACCCGCAGTAACACACTAGAACTCATTAGCACAAACACACTCACATTCTAAAGCTTACACACCCCCGCAGTAACACACTAGAACTCATTAGCACAAACACACTCACATTCTAAAGCTTACACACACCCGCAGTAACACACTAGAACTCATTAGCACAAACACACTCACACCCTAAAGCTTACATACCCGCAATCACAAAGTACAACTTATTAGCACAAACACACTCACACTCTAAAGCTCACACATACCCGCAGTAACACACTAGAACTCATTAGCACAAACACACTCACATTCTAAAGCTCACACACCCGCAGTCACAGACCACAACTTATTAGCACAAACACACTCTTACTCTAAAGCTCACACACACCCGAAGTAGAACACTACAACTCATTAGTACAAACACACTCAAACTCTGAAGCTCACACACACCCGTAGTCACAGAGTACAACTCATTAGCACAAAAACACTCACACTCTAAAGCTCACACACCCACAGTCACACACTACAACTCATTAGCACAAACACACTCACATTCTAAACCTACACACACCCGCAGGAACACACTAGAACTCATTACCACAAACACAGTCACATTCTAAAGATCACACACACCCACAGTCACAGACTACAACTCATTAGCACAAACACACTCTTACTCTAAAGCTCACACACACCCGAAGTAGCACAATACGACACATTGGCACAAACACACTTACACTCTGAAGCTCACACACACCCGCAGTAACACCCTACAACTCATTGGCACAAATACACGCACACTCAAAAGCTCACACACCCGCAGACACAGAATACAACTCATTAGCACAAAAACACTCACACTCTAAAGCTCACACACCCACAGTCACACACTACAACTCATTAGCACAAACACACTCACATTCTAAACCTACACACACCCGCAGGAACACACTAGAACTCATTAGCACAAACACAGTCACATTCTAAAGATCACACACACCCGCAGTCACAGACTACAACTCATTAGCACAAACACACTCTTACTCTAAAGCTCACACACACCCGAAGTAGCACAATACGACACATCGGCACAAACACACTTACACTCTGAAGCTCACACACACCCGCAGTAACACCCGTCATCTCATTGGCACAAACACACGCACACTCTAAAGCTCACACACCCGAAGACACAGAATACAACTCTTTAGCACAAACACACTCTTACTCTAAAGCTCACACACCCGAAGTAACATACTACGACTCATTAGCACAAAGACACTCACACTCTAAAACTCACAAACCCCCCCAGTAACACACTACTACTCATTAGGACTAACATACTCACTCTCTAAAGCTCGCACACACCCCCGCAGTAACACACTACAACTCATTAGCACAAACACACACACAGTCTAAAGCTCACACACCCGCAGTAACACACTACAACTCATTAGCACAATAACACGCTTACTCTAAAGCTCAAAGACACCAGCAGTAGCAGACTACAACTCATTAGCACAATAACACTCTTACTCTAAAGCTCACACACACCCGCAGTAACACACTACAACTCATTAGCACAATAACACTCTTACTCTAAAGCTAACACACCCGCAGTTACACACTACAACTCATTAACACAAACACACTCTAAAGCTCACACACCCGCAGTCAGGGACTACAACTCATTAGCACAAACACCGTCACACTCTAAAGCTCACACACCCTCAGTAACACACTAGAACGCATTAGAACAAACACACTAACATTCTAAAGCTCAGATACCCGCATTAACACACTAGAACTCATTAGCACAAACACACTAACATTCTAAAGCTTACACACCCCCGCAGTAACACACTAGAACTCATTAGCACAAACACACTCACATTCTAAAGCTTACTCACACCCACAGTAACACGCTAGAACTCATTAGCACAAACACACTCACATTCTAAAGCTTACACACACCCGCAGTAACACACTAGAACTCATTAGCACAAACACACTCACACCCTAAAGCTTTCATACCCGCAGTCACAAAGTATAACTTATTAGCACAAACACACTCACACGCTAAAGCTCACACACACCCGCAGTAACTTACTAGAACTCATTAGCATAAAAAACTCACATTCTAAAGCCCACACACACCCGCAGTCACAGAGTACAACTCATTAGCACAAAAACACTCACACTCTAAAGCTCACACACCCACAGTCACACACTACAACTCATTAGCACAAACACACTCACATTCTAAACTTACACACACCCGCAGGAACATACTAGAACTCATTAGCACAAACACACTCACATTCTAAAGGTCACACACACCCGCAGTAACACACTAGAACTCATTAGCACAAACACACTCACATTCTAAGGCTCACACACACCCGCAGTAACACCCTACAACTCACTGGCACAAACACACGCACACTCTAAAGCTCACACTCCCGCAGACACAGAATACAACTCTTTAGCACAAACACACTCTTACTCTAAAGCTTACACCCCCGCAGTAACACACTACAACTCAGTAGGACTAACATACTCACTCACTAAACCTCACACACACACACCCGCAGTAACACACTACAACTCATTAGCACAAACACACACACAGTCTAAAGCTCACACACCCGGAATAACACACTAAAACTCACTAGCAAAAACACATTTACACTCTAAAGCTCACACACCGGCATTAACACACTAGAACTCATTAGCACAAACTCACTCACACACTTAAGCTCACACACATCCGCAGTAACACACTACAACTCATTAGTTCAAACACACTCACACTCTAAAGCTCACACACCCGCAGTAACACACTACAACACATTAGCACAATAACACGCTTACTCTAAAGCTCAAACACACCCGCAGTAACAGACTACAACTCATTAGCACAATAACACTCTTACTCTAGAGCTCACACAAACCCGCAGTAACACACTACAACTCATTAGCACAATAACACTCTTACTCTTAAGCTCACACACCTGTAGTAACACACTACAACTCATTAACACAAACACACTCACACTCTAAAGCTCACACACCCGCAGTCACAGACTACAACTCATTAGCACAAACACATTCACATTCTAAAGTTCACACACCCCAATAACACACTACAACTCATTAGCGCAAACACACTCACATTCTAAAGCTCACACACCCGCAGTAACACACTACAACCCATTCTAACAAAAACACACTCACACTCCAAAGCTCACACACTACCAATCACTAGCACGAACACACTCCAAAGCTCACACACTACAACTCACTAGCACAAGCACACTCCAAAGCTTACACACCCGCAGTAACACACTAACACTCATTAGCACAAACACACTCACACTTCAAAAATCATACACCCCCGCAGTCACACACTACAACTCATTAGCACAAACACACTCACACTCTAAAGCTTACACACCCGCAGTCACAGACTACAACTCATTAACACAAACACACTCACGCTCTAAAGCTCACACACCCGCAGTCAGAGACTACAACTCATTAGCACAAACACACTCACACTCTAAAGCTCACGTACCCGCAGTAAAAGACTACAACTCATTAGCACAAAACACTCACATTCTAAAGCTCAGGCACACCCGCAGTAACAGACTACAACTCATTAGCACAAACACACTCACATTCTAAAGCTTACACATACCCGCAGGAACACACTAGAACTCATTAGCACAAACAAACTCACATTCTAAAGCTCACACACCCGCAGTAGCACACTAGAACTCATAGGCACAAACACACTCACATTCTAAAGCTCACACACCCGCAGTAACACACTAGAACTCATTAGCACAAAAACACTCACATTCTAAAGCTCACATACACCCGCAGTCACAGACTACAACTCATTAGCACAAACACACTCTTACTCTAAAGCTCACACACACCCGAAGTAGCACAATACAACACATCAGCACAAACACACTCACACTCTGAAGTTCACACACACCCGTAGTAACACCCTACAACTCATTGGCACAAACACACGCACACTCTAAAGCTCACACACCCGCAGACACAGAATACAACTCTTTAGCACAAACACACTCTTACTCTAAAGATGACACACCCGCAGTAACATACTACGACTCATTAGCACAAACACACTCACACTCTGAAGCTCACACACCCCCGCCGTAACACACTACAACTCATTAGGACTAACATACTCACACTCTAAAGCTCGCACACACACATGCACTAACACACTACAACTCATTAGCACAAACACACAGTCTAAAGTTTACACACCCGGAATAACACACTACAACTCATTAGCACAAACACATTCGCACTCTAAAGCTCACACACCGGCAGTGACACACTAGAACTCATGAGCACAAACTCACTTACACTCTTAAGCTCACACACACCCGCAGTAACACACTACTACTCATTAGCACAAACACACCCACACCTTAAAGAAGACACACCCGCAGTCACAGACTACAACTCATTAACACAAACACACGGACACTCTAAAACTCACACACACCCGCAGTGACACACTAGAACTGAATAGCACAAACAAACTCACACTCTAAAGCTCACACACACCCGCAGTAACACACTACAACTGAATAGCACAAACACACTCACACTCTTAAGCACACACACCCGCAGTCACAGACCACAACACATTAGCACAAACACACTCACATTCTAAAGCTTACACACACCCGCAGTAACACACTAGAACAGATTAGCACAAACACTCACATTCTAAAGCTTACACACACCCGCAGTAACACACTAGAACTCATTAGCACAAACACACTCACATTCTCAACCTCACACACCCGAAGTAACACACTATAACTTATTCGCACAAACACAATCACATTCTAAAGCTCACACACACCCGCAGTAACACACTAGAACTTATTAGCACAAACACACTCACATTCTAAAGCTCACACACCCGCATTAACACACTAGAACTCATTAGCACAAACACACTAACATTCTAAAACTTACACACCCCCGCAGTAAAACACTAGAACTCATTAGCACAAACACACTCACATTCTAAAGCTCACACACACCCGCAGTAACACACTAGAACTCATTAACACAACCACACTCACATTCTAAAGCTCAAACACCCGCAGTCACAGACTACAACTCATTAGCACAAACACACTCTTACTCTAAAGCTCACACACACCCGAAGTAGCACACTAGAACTCATTAGCACAAACACACTCACACCCTAAAGCTTACATACCCGCAGTCACAAAGTACAACTTATTAGCACAAACACACTCACACTCTAAAGTTCACACACACCCGCAGTAACACACTAGAACTCATTAGCACAAACACACTCACATTCTAAAGGTCACACACCCGCAGTCACAGACTACAACTCATTAGCACAAACACACTCTTACTCTAAAGCTCACACTCACCCAAAGTAGCACACTACAACTCATTAGTACAAACACACTCACAGTCTGAAGCTCACACAACCACAGTCACACACTAAAACTCATTAGCACAAACACACTCACATTCTAAAGCCTACACATACCCGCAGGAACACACTAGAACTCATTAGCACAAACAAACTCAGATTTTAAAGCTCACACACCCGCAGTAACACACTAGAACTCATTAGCACAAACACACTCACATTCTAAAGCTCACACACACCCGCAGTAACACACTAGAACTCATTAGCACAAACACACTCACATTCTAAAGCTCACACACACCCGCAGTCACAGACTGCAACTCATTAGCACAAACACACTCTTACTCTAAAGCTCACACACACCCGAAGTAGCACAATACAACACATCAGCACAAACACACTCACACTCTGAAGCTTACACACACCCGCAGTAACACCCTACAACTCATTGGCACAAACACACGCACACTCTAAAGCTCACACACCCGCAGACACAGAATACAACGCTTTAGCACAAACACACTCTTACTCTAAAGATCACACACCCGCAGTAACATACTACGATTTTATAGCACAAACACACTCACACTCTAAAGCTCACACTGCCCCGCCGTAACACACTACAACTCATTAGGACTAACATACTTACACTCTAAAGCTCGCACACACACACCCGCAGTAACTCACTACAACTCATTAGCACAAACACACACACACAGTCTAAAGTTTACACACCCGGAATAACACACTACAACTCATTAGCACAAACACATTCACACTCTAAAGCTCACACACCGGCAGTGACACACTAGAACTCATTAGCACAAACTCACTTACACTCTTAAGCTCACACACACCCGCAGTAACACACTACTACTCATTAGCACAAACACACCCACACCTTAAAGAAGACACAACCGCAGTCACAGACTACAACTCATTAACACAAACACACGGACACTCCTAAACTCACACATACTCGCAGTGACAGACTAGAACTGAATAGCACAAACAAACTCAAACTCTAAAGCTCACACACACCCGCAGTAACACACTACAACTGAATAGCACAAACACACTCACACTCTAAAGCACACACACCCGCAGTCACAGACTACAACACATTAGCACAAACACACTCACATTCTAAAGCTTACACACACCCGCAGTAACACACTAGAACTCATTAGCACAAACACTCACATTCTAAAGCTTACACACACCCGCAGTAACACACTAGAACTCATTAGCACAAACACACTCACATTCTCAAGCTCACACACCCGAAGTAACACACTATAACTTATTAGCAAAAACACAATCACATTCTAAAGCTCACACACACCCGCAGTAACACACTAGAACTCATTAGCACAAACACACTCACATTCTAAAGCTCACACACCCGCAGTAACACACTAGAACTCATTAGCACAAACACACTCACATTCTAAAGCTTACACACCCCCGCAGTAACACACTAGAACTCATTAGCACAAACACACTCACATTCTAAAGCTTACACACACCCGCAGTAACACACTAGAACTCATTAGCACAAACACACTCACACCCTAAAGCTTACATACCCGCAATCACAAAGTACAACTTATTAGCACAAACACACTCACACTCTAAAGCTCACACATACCCGCAGTAACACACTAGAACTCATTAGCACAAACACACTCACATTCTAAAGCTCACACACCCGCAGTCACAGACCACAACTTATTAGCACAAACACACTCTTACTCTAAAGCTCACACACACCCGAAGTAGAACACTACAACTCATTAGTACAAACACACTCAAACTCTGAAGCTCACACACACCCGTAATCACAGAGTACAACTCATTAGCACAAAAACACTCACACTCTAAAGCTCACACACCCACAGTCACACACTACAACTCATTAGCACAAACACACTCACATTCTAAACCTACACACACCCGCAGGAACACACTAGAACTCATTACCACAAACACAGTCACATTCTAAAGATCACACACACCCACAGTGACAGACTACAACTCATTAGCACAAACACACTCTTACTCTAAAGCTCACACACACCCGAAGTAGCACAATACGACACATTGGCACAAACACACTTACACTCTGAAGCTCACACACACCCGCAGTAACACCCTACAACTCATTGGCACAAATACACGCACACTCAAAAGCTCACACACCCGCAGACACAGAATACAACTCATTAGCACAAAAACACTCACACTCTAAAGCTCACACACCCACAGTCACACACTACAACTCATTAGCACAAACACACTCACATTCTAAACCTACACACACCCGCAGGAACACACTAGAACTCATTAGCACAAACACAGTCACATTCTAAAGATCACACACACCCGCAGTCACAGACTACAACTCATTAGCACAAACACACTCTTACTCTAAAGCTCACACACACCCGAAGTAGCACAATACGACACATCGGCACAAACACACTTACACTCTGAAGCTCACACACACCCGCAGTAACACCCGTCATCTCATTGGCACAAACACACGCACACTCTAAAGCTCACACACCCGAAGACACAGAATACAACTCTTTAGCACAAACACACTCTTACTCTAAAGCTCACACACCCGAAGTAACATACTACGACTCATTAGCACAAAGACACTCACACTCTAAAACTCACAAACCCCCCCAGTAACACACTACTACTCATTAGGACTAACATACTCACTCTCTAAAGCTCGCACACACCCCCGCAGTAACACACTACAACTCATTAGCACAAACACACACACAGTCTAAAGCTCACACACCCGCAGTAACACACTACAACTCATTAGCACAATAACACGCTTACTCTAAAGCTCAAAGACACCAGCAGTAGCAGACTACAACTCATTAGCACAATAACACTCTTACTCTAAAGCTCACACACACCCGCAGTAACACACTACAACTCATTAGCACAATAACACTCTTACTCTAAAGCTAACACACCCGCAGTTACACACTACAACTCATTAACACAAACACACTCTAAAGCTCACACACCCGCAGTCAGGGACTACAACTCATTAGCACAAACACCGTCACACTCTAAAGCTCACACACCCTCAGTAACACACTAGAACGCATTAGAACAAACACACTAACATTCTAAAGCTCACATACCCGCATTAACACACTAGAACTCATTAGCACAAACACACTAACATTCTAAAGCTTACACACCCCCGCAGTAACACACTAGAACTCATTAGCACAAACACACTCACATTCTAAAGCTTACTCACACCCACAGTAACACGCTAGAACTCATTAGCACAAACACACTCACATTTTAAAGCTTACACACACCCGCAGTAACACACTAGAACTCATTAGCACAAACACACTCACACCCTAAAGCTTTCATACCCGCAGTCACAAAGTATAACTTATTAGCACAAACACACTCACACGCTAAAGCTCACACACACCCGCAGTAACTTACTAGAACTCATTAGCATAAAAAAACTCACATTCTAAAGCCCACACACACCCGCAGTCACAGAGTACAACTCATTAGCACAAAAACACTCACACTCTAAAGCTCACACACCCACAGTCACACACTACAACTCATTAGCACAAACACACTCACATTCTAAACTTACACACACCCGCAGGAACATACTAGAACTCATTAGCACAAACACACTCACATTCTAAAGGTCACACACACCCGCAGTAACACACTAGAACTCATTAGCACAAACACACTCACATTCTAAGGCTCACACACACCCGCAGTAACACCCTACAACTCACTGGCACAAACACACGCACACTCTAAAGCTCACACTCCCGCAGACACAGAATACAACTCTTTAGCACAAACACACTCTTACTCTAAAGCTTACACCCCCGCAGTAACACACTACAACTCAGTAGGACTAACATACTCACTCACTAAACCTCACACACACACACCCGCAGTAACACACTACAACTCATTAGCACAAACACACACACAGTCTAAAGCTCACACACCCGGAATAACACACTAAAACTCACTAGCAAAAACACATTTACACTCTAAAGCTCACACACCGGCAGTAACACACTAGAACTCATTAGCACAAACTCACTCACACACTTAAGCTCACACACATCCGCAGTAACACACTACAACTCATTAGTTCAAACACACTCACACTCTAAAGCTCACACACCCGCAGTAACACACTACAACACATTAGCACAATAACACGCTTACTCTAAAGCTCAAACACACCCGCAGTAACAGACTACAACTCATTAGCACAATAACACTCTTACTCTAGAGCTCACACAAACCCGCAGTAACACACTACAACTCATTAGCACAATAACACTCTTACTCTTAAGCTCACACACCTGTAGTAACACACTACAACTCATTAACACAAACACACTCACACTCTAAAGCTCACACACCCGCAGTCACAGACTACAACTCATTAGCACAAACACATTCACATTCTAAAGTTCACACACCCCAATAACACACTACAACTCATTAGCGCAAACACACTCACATTCTAAAGCTCACACACCCGCAGTAACACACTACAACCCATTCTAACAAAAACACACTCACACTCCAAAGCTCACACACTACCAATCACTAGCACGAACACACTCCAAAGCTCACACACTACAACTCACTAGCACAAGCACACTCCAAAGCTTACACACCCGCAGTAACACACTAACACTCATTAGCACAAACACACTCACACTTCAAAAATCATACACCCCCGCAGTCACACACTACAACTCATTAGCACAAACACACTCACACTCTAAAGCTTACACACCCGCAGTCACAGACTACAACTCATTAACACAAACACACTCACGCTCTAAAGCTCACACACCCGCAGTCAGAGACTACAACTCATTAGCACAAACACACTCACACTCTAAAGCTCACGTACCCGCAGTAAAAGACTACAACTCATTAGCACAAAACACTCACATTCTAAAGCTCAGGCACACCCGCAGTAACAGACTACAACTCATTAGCACAAACACACTCACATTCTAAAGCTTACACATACCCGCAGGAACACACTAGAACTCATTAGCACAAACAAACTCACATTCTAAAGCTCACACACACCCGCAGTAGCACACTAGAACTCATAGGCACAAACACACTCACATTCTAAAGCTCACACACCCGCAGTAACACACTAGAACTCATTAGCACAAAAACACTCACATTCTAAAGCTCACATACACCCGCAGTCACAGACTACAACTCATTAGCACAAACACACTCTTACTCTAAAGCTCACACACACCCGAAGTAGCACAATACAACACATCAGCACAAACACACTCACACTCTGAAGTTCACACACACCCGCAGTAACACCCTACAACTCATTGGCACAAACACACGCACACTCTAAAGCTCACACACCCGCAGACACAGAATACAACTCTTTAGCACAAACACACTCTTACTCTAAAGATGACACACCCGCAGTAACATACTACGACTCATTAGCACAAACACACTCACACTCTGAAGCTCACACACCCCCGCCGTAACACACTACAACTCATTAGGACTAACATACTCACACTCTAAAGCTCGCACACACACATGCACTAACACACTACAACTCATTAGCACAAACACACAGTCTAAAGTTTACACACCCGGAATAACACACTACAACTCATTAGCACAAACACATTCGCACTCTAAAGCTCACACACCGGCAGTGACACACTAGAACTCATGAGCACAAACTCACTTACACTCTTAAGCTCACACACACCCGCAGTAACACACTACTACTCATTAGCACAAACACACCCACACCTTAAAGAAGACACACCCGCAGTCACAGACTACAACTCATTAACACAAACACACGGACACTCTAAAACTCACACACACCCGCAGTGACACACTAGAACTGAATAGCACAAACAAACTCACACTCTAAAGCTCACACACACCCGCAGTAACACACTACAACTGAATAGCACAAACACACTCACACTCTTAAGCACACACACCCGCAGTCACAGACCACAACACATTAGCACAAACACACTCACATTCTAAAGCTTACACACACCCGCAGTAACACACTAGAACAGATTAGCACAAACACTCACATTCTAAAGCTTACACACACCCGCAGTAACACACTAGAACTCATTAGCACAAACACACTCACATTCTCAACCTCACACACCCGAAGTAACACACTATAACTTATTCGCACAAACACAATCACATTCTAAAGCTCACACACACCCGCAGTAACACACTAGAACTTATTAGCACAAACACACTCACATTCTAAAGCTCACACACCCGCATTAACACACTAGAACTCATTAGCACAAACACACTAACATTCTAAAACTTACACACCCCCGCAGTAAAACACTAGAACTCATTAGCACAAACACACTCACATTCTAAAGCTCACACACACCCGCAGTAACACACTAGAACTCATTAACACAACCACACTCACATTCTAAAGCTCAAACACCCGCAGTCACAGACTACAACTCATTAGCACAAACACACTCTTACTCTAAAGCTCACACACACCCGAAGTAGCACACTAGAACTCATTAGCACAAACACACTCACACCCTAAAGCTTACATACCCGCAGTCACAAAGTACAACTTATTAGCACAAACACACTCACACTCTAAAGTTCACACACACCCGCAGTAACACACTAGAACTCATTAGCACAAACACACTCACATTCTAAAGGTCACACACCCGCAGTCACAGACTACAACTCATTAGCACAAACACACTCTTACTCTAAAGCTCACACTCACCCAAAGTAGCACACTACAACTCATTAGTACAAACACACTCACAGTCTGAAGCTCACACAACCACAGTCACACACTAAAACTCATTAGCACAAACACACTCACATTCTAAAGCCTACACATACCCGCAGGAACACACTAGAACTCATTAGCACAAACAAACTCAGATTTTAAAGCTCACACACCCGCAGTAACACACTAGAACTCATTAGCACAAACACACTCACATTCTAAAGCTCACACACACCCGCAGTAACACACTAGAACTCATTAGCACAAACACACTCACATTCTAAAGCTCACACACACCCGCAGTCACAGACTGCAACTCATTAGCACAAACACACTCTAAAGCTCACACACACCCGAAGTAGCACAATACAACACATCAGCACAAACACACTCACACTCTGAAGCTTACACACACCCGCAGTAACACCCTACAACTCATTGGCACAAACACACGCACACTCTAAAGCTCACACACCCGCAGACACAGAATACAACGCTTTAGCACAAACACACTCTTACTCTAAAGATCACACACCCGCAGTAACATACTACGATTTTATAGCACAAACACACTCACACTCTAAAGCTCACACTGCCCCGCCGTAACACACTACAACTCATTAGGACTAACATACTTACACTCTAAAGCTCGCACACACACACCCGCAGTAACTCACTACAACTCATTAGCACAAACACACACACACAGTCTAAAGTTTACACACCCGGAATAACACACTACAACTCATTAGCACAAACACATTCACACTCTAAAGCTCACACACCGGCAGTGACACACTAGAACTCATTAGCACAAACTCACTTACACTCTTAAGCTCACACACACCCGCAGTAACACACTACTACTCATTAGCACAAACACACCCACACCTTAAAGAAGACACAACCGCAGTCACAGACTACAACTCATTAACACAAACACACGGACACTCCTAAACTCACACATACTCGCAGTGACAGACTAGAACTGAATAGCACAAACAAACTCAAACTCTAAAGCTCACACACACCCGCAGTAACACACTACAACTGAATAGCACAAACACACTCACACTCTAAAGCACACACACCCGCAGTCACAGACTACAACACATTAGCACAAACACACTCACATTCTAAAGCTTACACACACCCGCAGTAACACACTAGAACTCATTAGCACAAACACTCACATTCTAAAGCTTACACACACCCGCAGTAACACACTAGAACTCATTAGCACAAACACACTCACATTCTCAAGCGCACACACCCGAAGTAACACACTATAACTTATTAGCAAAAACACAATCACATTCTAAAGCTCACACACACCCGCAGTAACACACTAGAACTCATTAGCACAAACACACTCACATTCTAAAGCTCACACACCCGCAGTAACACACTAGAACTCATTAGCACAAACACACTCACATTCTAAAGCTTACACACCCCCGCAGTAACACACTAGAACTCATTAGCACAAACACACTCACATTCTAAAGCTTACACACACCCGCAGTAACACACTAGAACTCATTAGCACAAACACACTCACACCCTAAAGCTTACATACCCGCAATCACAAAGTACAACTTATTAGCACAAACACACTCACACTCTAAAGCTCACACATACCCGCAGTAACACACTAGAACTCATTAGCACAAACACACTCACATTCTAAAGCTCACACACCCGCAGTCACAGACCACAACTTATTAGCACAAACACACTCTTACTCTAAAGCTCACACACACCCGAAGTAGAACACTACAACTCATTAGTACAAACACACTCAAACTCTGAAGCTCACACACACCCGTAGTCACAGAGTACAACTCATTAGCACAAAAACACTCACACTCTAAAGCTCACACACCCACAGTCACACACTACAACTCATTAGCACAAACACACTCACATTCTAAACCTACACACACCCGCAGGAACACACTAGAACTCATTACCACAAACACAGTCACATTCTAAAGATCACACACACCCACAGTCACAGACTACAACTCATTAGCACAAACACACTCTTACTCTAAAGCTCACACACACCCGAAGTAGCACAATACGACACATTGGCACAAACACACTTACACTCTGAAGCTCACACACACCCGCAGTAACACCCTACAACTCATTGGCACAAATACACGCACACTCAAAAGCTCACACACCCGCAGACACAGAATACAACTCTTTAGCACAAACACACTCTTACTCTAAAGCTCACACACCCCAAGTAACATACTACGACTCATTAGCACAAAGACACTTACACTCTAAAACTCACAGACCCCCCCAGTAACACAATACAACTCATTAGGACTAACATACTCACTCTCTAAAGCTCGCACACACCCCCGCAGTAACACACTACAACTCATTAGCACAAACACACACACAGTCTAAAGCTCACACACCCGGAATAACACACTACAACTCACTAGCACAAACACATTCACACTCTGAAGCTCACACACCGGCAGTAACACACTAGAACTCATTAGCACAAACTCACTCACACACTTAAGCTCACACACACCCGCAGTAACACACTACAACTCATTAGCACAAACCCACTCACACTCTAAAGCTCACACACCCGCAGTAACACACTACAACTCATTACCACAATAACACGCTTACTCTAAAGCTCAAAGACACCCGCAGTAACAGACTACAACTCATTAGCACAATAACACTGTTACTCTAAAGCTCACACACACCCGCAGTAACACACTACAACTCATTAGCACAATAACACTCTTACTCTAAAGCTCACACACCCGCAGTTAAACACTACAACTCATTAACACAAACACACTCACATTCTGAAGCTCACACTCCCGCAGTAACACACTAGAACTCATTAGCACAAACACACTCACATTCTAAAGCTTACACACCCCCGCAGTAACACACTAGATCTCATTAGCACAAACACACTCACATTCTAAAGCTTACACACACCCGCAGTAACACCTTAGAACTCATTAGCACAAACACACTCACACCCTAAATCTTACATACCCGCAGTCACAAAGTACATCTTATTAGCAGAAACACACTCACACTCTAAAGCTCACACATACCCACAGTAACACACTAGAACTCATTAGCACAAACACACTCACATTCTAAAGCTCACACACCCGCAGTCACAGACCACAACTCATTAGCACAAACACACTCTTACTCTAAAGCTCACACACACACGAAGTAGCACACTACAACTCATTAGTACAAACACACCCACACTCTGAAGCTCACACACACCCGCAGTCACAGAGTACAACTCATTAGCACAAAAACACTCACACTCTAAAGCTCACACCCCCACAGTCACACACTACAACTCATAAGCACAAACACACTCACATTCTAAACCTACAGACACCCGCAGGAACACACTAGAACTCATTAGCACAAACACACTCACATTCTAAAGGTCACACACACCCGCAATAAAACACTAGAACTCATTAGCACAAACACACTCACATTCTAAAGCTCATACACACCCGCAGTAACACACTAGAACTCACTAGCACAAACACACTCACATTCTAAAGATCACACACACCCGCAGTCACAGACTACAACTCATTAGAACAAACACACTCTTACTCTAAAGCTCACACACACCCGAAGTAGCACAATACGACACATTGGCACAAACACACTTACACTCTGAAGCTCACACACATCCGCAGTAACACCCTACAACTCATTGGCATAAACACACGCACACTCTAAAGCTCACACACCCGCAGACACAGAATACAACTCTTTAGCACAAACACACTCTTACTCTAAAGCTCACATACCCGAAGTATTATACTACGACTCATTAGCACAAAGACACTCACACTCTAAAACTGACAGACCCCCCCAGTAACACACTACAACTCATTAGGACTAACATACTCACTCTCTAAAGCTCGCACACACCCCCGCAGTAACACACTACAACTCATTAGCACAAACACACACACACAGTCTAAAGCTCACACACCCGGAATAACACACTACAACTCACTAGCACAAACACATTCACACTCTAAAGCTCACACACCGGCAGTAACACACTAGAACTCATTATTAAAAACTCACTCACACACTTAAGCTCGCACACACCCGCAGTAACACACTACAACTCATTAGCACAAACACACTTACACTCTAAAGCTCACACACCCGCAGTAACACACTACAACTCATTAGCACAATAACACGCTTACTCTAAAGCTCAAACACACCCGCAGTTACAGACTACAACTCATTAGCACAATAACACTCACACTCTAAAGCTCACACACCCGCAGTCAGGGACTACAACTCATTAGCACAAACACATTCACACTCTAAAGCTCACACACCCGCAGTAACACACTAGAACTCATTAGCACAAACACACTAACATTCTAAAGCTCACACACCCGCATTAACACACTAGAACTCATTAGCACAAACACACTAACATTCTAAAACTTACACACCCCCGCAGTAACACACTAGAACTCATTAGCACAAACCCACTCACATTCTAAGGCTTACTCACACCCACAGTAACACGCTAGAACTCATTTGCACAAACACACTCACATTCTAAAGCTTACACACACCCGCAGTAACACACTAGAACTCACTAGCACAAACACACTCACACCCTAAAGCTTTCATACCCGCAGTCACAAAGTGCAACTTATTAGCACAAACACACTCACACGCTAAAGCTCACACATACCCGCAGTAACACACTAGAACTCATTAGCACAACCACACTCACATTCTAAAGCTCACACACCCGCAGTCACAGACTACAACTCATTAGCACAAACACACTCTTACTCTAAAGCTCACACACACCCGAAGTAGCACACTACAACTCATTAGTACAAACACACTCACACTCTGAACCTCACACACACCCGCAGGAACACACTAGAACACATTAGCACAAACACACTCACATTCTAAAGGTCACACACCCGCAGTCACAGAGCACAACTGATTAGCACACAAACACTCACACTCTAAAGCTCACACACACAATCACACACTACAACTCATTAGCACAAACACACTCACATTCTAAACTAACACACACCCGCAGGGACACACTAGAACACATTAGCACAAACACACTCACATTCTAAAGCTCACACACTCCCGCAGTAACACACTAGAACTCATTAGCACAAACACACTCACATTCTAAAGCTCACACACACCCGCAGTCACAGACTACAACTCATTAGCACAAACACACTCTTACTCTAAACTCACACACACCCGAAATAGCACAATACTACACATTAGCACAAACACACTTACACTCTGAAGCTCACACACACCCGCAGTAACACCCTACAAGTCATTGGCACAAACACACCCACACTCTAAAGCTCACACACCCGCAGACACAGAATACAACTCTTTAGCACAAACACACTCTTACTCTAAAGCTCACACACCCGCAGTAACATACTACGACTCATTAGCACAAACACACTCACACTCTAAAACTCACACCCCCCCGCAGTAACACTCTACAACTCATTAGGACTAACATACTCACTCTCTAAAGCTCGCACACACACCCGCAGTAACACACTACAACTCATTAGCACAAACACACACAGTCTAAAGCTCACACATCCGGAATAACACACTACAACTCACTAGCACAAACACATTCACACTCTAAAGCTTACACACCGGCAGTAACACACTAGAACTCATTAGCACAATGTCACTCACACACTTAAGCTCACACACACCCGCAGTAACACACTACAACTCATTAGCACAAACACACTCACACTCTAAAGCTCACACTCCCGCAGTAACACACTACAACTCATTAGCACAATAACACGCTTACTCTAAAGCTCAAACACACCCGCAGTAACAAACTACAACTCTTTAGCACAATAACACTCTTACTCTAAAGCTCACACACACCCGCAGTAACACACTACAACTCATTACCACAATAACACTCTTACTCTAAAGCTCACACACCCGCAGTAACACACTACAACTCATTAACACAAACACACTCACACTCTAAAGCTCACACACCCGCAGTCACAGACTACAACTCATTAGCAGAAACACATTCACACTCTAAAGCTCACACACCCCAAGTACACACTACAACTCATTAGCGCAAACACACTCACATTCTAAAGCTCACGCACACGCAGTAACACACTACAACCCATTAGAACAAAAACTCACTCACACTCCAAAGCTCACACACTACCACTCACTAGCACGAACACACTCCAAAGCTCACACACTACAACTCACTAGCACAAACACACTCCAAAGCTTACACACCCGCAGTAACACACTAACACTCATTAGCACAAAAACACTCAGACTTCAAAGCTCATACACCCCCGCAGTCACACACTACAACTCATTAGCACAAACACACTCACACTCTATAGCTTACACACCCGCAGTCACAGACTACAACGCATTAACACAAACACACTCACACTCTAAAGCTCACACACCCGCAGTCAGAGACTACAACTCATTAGCACAAACACACTCACACTCTAAAGCTCACACACCCGCAGTAACAGACTACAACTCATTAGCACAAAAACACTCACATTCTAAAGCTCACGCACACCCGCAGTAACAGACTACAACTCATTAGCAGAAACAGACTCACACTCTAAAGCTCACACTCCCGCAATCACAGACTACAACACATTAGCACAAACACACCGGCACTCTAAAGCTCATACACATCCGCAGTAACACACTACATCTCACTAGCACAAACACACTCTTACTCTAAAGCTCACTTACCCGCAGGAACACACTACAACTCATTAGCACAAACACACTCACACTCTAAAGTTCACACACACATCACTAATAGACTATAACTCATTACTACAAACACACTCACACTCTAAAGCTCACACATCCGCAGTCACGCACCACAACTCATTAGCACAAACAGACTCACACTCTAATGCTCACACACCCGCAGTAACACACTACAACTCATTAGCAAAAACACACTCACACTCTAAAGCTCACATACACCCGAAGTAACGCACTAAACCCCATTAGCACAAACCCACTCACACTCCAAAGCTCACACACTACAACTCACTAGCACAAACACACTTTAAAGCTCAAACCTGCAGTAACACACTAAAAGTTATTAGCACAAATACACTCACACTCCAAAGCTCACACACCCGCAGTAACAGACTACAACTCATTAGCACAAACACACTCACACTCTAAAGCTCACACCCGCAGTAACAGACTACAACTCATTAGCACAAACACACTCACACTCTAAAGTTCACACACCCGCATTCACAGACTACAGCTCATTAGCACAAACACACTCACACTCTAAAGCTTACATACCGCAGTAACACACTACAACTCATTAGCGCAAACACACTCACACTCTAAAGCTCACACATACCCGCAGTAACACACTACAACCCATTAAAACAAAAACACACTCACACTCCAAAGCTCACACACTACCACTCACTAGCACAAACACACTCAAAAGCTCACACACTACACCTCTTTAGCACAAGCACACTCCAAAGCTTACTCACCCGCAGTAACACACTAACATTCATCAGCACAAACACACTCACACTTCAAAGACCAAACACCCCCGCAGTAACACACTACAACTCATTAGTACAAACACACTCACACTCTAAAGCTTACATACCCGCAGTCACAAACTACAACTCATTAGCACAAACACACTCACACTCTGAAGCTCACACACACCCGCAGTAACACCCTGCAACTCATTGGCACAAACACACGCACACTCTAAAGCTCACACACCCGCAGACACAGAATATAACTCTTTAGCACAAACACACTCTTACTCTAAAGCTCACACACCCGCAGTAACATACTACGACTCATTAGCACAAACACACTCACACTCTAAAGCTCACAAACCCCCGCAGTAAAACACTACAACTCATTAAGACTAACATACTCACACTCTAAAGCTCGCACACACACCCGCAGTAACACACTACAACTCATTAGCACAATCACACACACACAGTCTAAAGCTCACATACCCGGAATAACACACTACAACTCATTAGCACAAACACATTCACACTCTAAAGCTCACACACCGGCAGTAACACACTAGAACTCATTGGCACAAACTTACTCACACTCTTAAGCTCACACACACCCGCAGTAACACACTACTACTCATTAGCACAAACACACCCACACCTTAAAGAGGGCACACCCGGAGTCACAGACTACAACTCATTAACACAAACACACGGACACTCAAAAACTCACACACACCCGCAGTGACACACTAGAACTGAATAGCACAAACACACTCACACTCTAAAGCTCACACACACCCGCAGTAGCACACTAAAACTGAGTAGCACAAACACACTCACACTCTAAAGCACACACACCTGCAGTCACAGACTGCAACACATTAGCACAAACACACTCACTATCTAAAGCTTACACACACCCGCAGTAACACACTAGAACTCATTAGCACAAACACTCACATTCTAAAGCTTACACACACACGCAGTAACACACTAGAACTCATTAGCACAAACACACTCACATTCTAAAGCTTACACACACCCGCAGTAACACACTAGAACTCATTAGCACAAACACACTCACACCCTAAAGCTTACATACCCGCAGTCACAAAGTACAACTTATTAGCACAAACACGCTCACACTCTAAAGCTCACACACCCGCAGTAACACACTAGAACTCATTAGCACAAACATACTCACATTCTAAATCTTACACACCCCCGCAGTAACACACTAGAACTCATTAGCACAAACACACTCACATTCTAAAGCTCACACACACCCGCAGTAACACACTAGAACTCATTAGCACAAACACACTCACACCCTAAAGCTTACGTACTCGCAGTCACAAAGTACAACTTATTAGCACAAACACACTCACACTCTAATGCTCACACACACCCGCAGTAACACACTAGAACTCATTTGCACAACCACACTCACATTCTAAAGCTCACACACCCGCAGTCACAGACTACAACTCATTAGCACAAACACACTCTTACTCTAAAGCCCACACACACCCGAAGTAGCACACTACAACACATTAGTACAAACACACTCACACTCTGAAGCTCACACACACACGCAGTCACAGAGTACAACTCATTAGCACAAAAACACTCACACTCTAAAGCTCACACACCCACAGTCACACACTACAACTCATTAGCACAAACACACTCACATTCTAAACTTACACACACCCGCAGGAACACACTAGAACTCATTAGCACAAACACACTCGCATTCTAAAGCTCACACACCCGCAGTAACACATTAGAACTCATCAGCACAAACACACTCACACTCTAAAGCTCACACACACCCGCAGTCACATACTACAACTCATTAGCACAAACACACTCTTACTCTAAACTCACACACACCCGAAGTAGCACAATACAACACATTAGCACAAACACACTTACACTCTGAAGCTCACACACACCCGCAGTAACACCTTACAACTCATTGGCACAAACACACCTTCACTCTAAAGCTCACACACCCGCAGTAACATACTACGACTCATTAGCACAAACACACTTACACTCTAAAACTCCACACACCCCCGCAGTAAGACACTACAACTCATTAGGACTAACATACTCACGCTCTAAAGCTCGCACACACACCCGCAGTAACACACTTCACCTCATTAGCACAAACACACACAGTCTAAAGCTCACACACCCGGAATAACACACAACAACTCACTAGCACAAACACATTCACAATCTAAAGCTCACACAACGGCAGTAACACACTAGAACTCATTAGCACAAACTCACTCACACACTTAAGCTCACACACACCCGCAGTAACACACTACAACTCATTAGCACAAAAACACTCACACTCTAAAGCTCACACACACGCAGTAACACACTACAACTCATTAGCACAATAACACGCTTACTCTAAAACTCAAACACACCCGCAGTAACAGACTACAACTCATTAGCACAATAACACTCTTACTCCAAAGCTCACACACACCCGCAGTAACACACTACAACTCATTAGCACAATAACGCTCTTACTCTAAAGCTCACACACCCGCAGTAACACTACAACTCATTAACACAAACACACTCACACTCTAAAGCTCACACACCCGCAGTCACAGACTACAACTCATTAGCACAAACACATTCACACTCTAAAGCTCACACACCCCAGTTACACAGTACAACTCATTAGCGCAAACACACTCACATTCTAAAGCTCACACACCCGCAGTAACAAACTACAACCCATTAGAACAAAAACACACTCACACTCCAAAGCTCACACACTACCACTCACTAGCACGAACACAGTCCAAAGCTCACACACTACAACTCACTAGCACAAACACACTCCAAAGCTTACACACCCGCAGTAACACACTAACACTCATTAGCACAAACACACTCACACTTCAAAGCTCATACACCCCCGCAGTCACACACTACAACTCATTAGCACAAACACACTCACACTCTAAAGCTTACACACCCGCAGTCACAGACTACAACTCATTAACACAAACACACTCACACTCTAAAGCTCACACACCTGCAGTCAGAGGTTACAGCTCATTAGCACAAACACACTCACACTCTAAAGCTCACACACCCGCAGTAACAGACTACAACTCATTAGCACAAAACACTCACATTCCAAAGCTCACGCACACCCGCAGTAACAGACTACAACTCATTAGCACAAACAGACTAACACTCTAAAGCTCATACTCCCGCAATCACATACTACAACACAGCACAAACACACTGGCACTCTAAAGCTCACACACATCCGCACTAACACACTACAACTCACTAGCACAAACACACTCTTACTCGAAAGCTCACTCACCCGCAGGAGCACACTACAACTCATTAGCACAAACACACTCACACTCTAAAGTTCACACACACATCACTAATAGACTATAACTCATTACTAACAAACACTCACACTCTAAAGCTCACACATCCGCAGTCACGCACCACAACGCATTAGCACAAACACACTCACATTCTAAAGCTCACACACCCGCAGTAACACACTACAACTCATTAGCAAAAACACACTCACACTCTAAAGCTCACATACACCCGAAGTAACACACTAAAACCCATTAGCACAAACTCACTCACACTCCAAAACTCACACACCACATTTCACTAGCACAAACACACTCCAAAGCTCAAACCTGCAGTAACACACTACAACTTATTAGCACAAATACACTCACACTCTAAAGCTCACACACCCCCGCCGTAACACACTACAACTCATTAGCACAAACACACTCTCACTCTAAAGCTCACATACCGCAGTAACACACTACAACTTATTAGCGCAAACACACTCACACTCTTAAGCTCACACACACCCGCAGTAACACACTACAACCCATTAAAACAAAAACACACTCACACTCCAAAGCTCACACACTACCATTCACTAGCACAAACACACTCAAAAGCTCACACACTACACCTCACTAGCACAAACACACTCCAAAGCTTACACACCCGCAGTAACACACTAACACTCATTAGCACAAACACACTCACACTTAAAAGCCCATACACCCCCGCAGTAACACACTACAACTCATTAGCACAAACACACTCACACTCTAAAGCTTACATACCCGCAGTCACAAACTACAACTCATTAGCACAAACACACTCACACTCTAAAGCTCACACTCCCGCAGTCACAGACTACAACACATTAGCACAAATACACTCACACTCTAAAGCTCACACACCCGCAATAACACACTAAAACTCATTAGCACAAACACACTCACACTCTAAAGCTCACACACACCCGAACAAACACACGACAACTCATTAGCACAAACACACTCACACTCCAAAGCACACACACCCGCAGTCACAGACTAAAACTCATTAGCACAAACACACTCACACTCTAAAGCTCACACACACGCAGTAACAGACTACAACTCATTAGCAAAAAAAACACTCACACTCTAAAGCTCACACGCCCGCAGTCACAGACTACAACTCATTAGCACAAAACACTCACAATCTAAAGCTCACACACCCGCAGAACCACACTACAACTCATTAGCACAAACACACTCACATTCTAAAGCTCACACACACCCGAGGAAACACACGACAACTCATTAGCACAAACACACTCACACTCTAAAGCTCACACACACCCGAGGTAACACACGACAACTCATTAGCACAAACACGCTCACACTCTAAAGCACACACACCCGAAGTAGCACACTACAACACATTAGCACAAACACACTGGCACTCTAAAGCTCACACACATCCGCAGTAACACACTACAACTCACTAGCAACAACACACTCTTACTCTAAAGCTCACTCACCCGCAGGAACACACTACAACTCATTAGCACAAACACACTCACACTCTAAAGCTTACACACACCCGCAGTAACACACTAGAACTCATTAGCACAAACACACTCACACCCTAAAGCTTACATACCCGCAGTCACAAAGTACAACTTATTAGCACAAACAAACTCACACTCTAAAGCTCACACACACCCGCAGTAACACACTAGAACTCATTAGCACACACACACTCACATTCTAAAACTCACACACCCGCAGTCACAGACTACAACTCATTAGCACAAACACACTCTTACTCTAAAGCTCACACACACCCGAAGTAGCACACTACAACTCATTAGTACAAACACACTCACACTCTGAAGCTCACACACACCCGCAGTCACAGAGTACAACTCAGTAGCACAAACACACTCACACTCTAAAGCTCACACACCCACAGGCATACACTACAACTCATTAGCACAAACACACTCACATTCTAAAGCTTACACACACACACGCAGAAACACACTAGAACTCATTAGCACAAAGTAACTCACATTCTAAAGCTGACACACCCGCAGTAACACACTAGAACTCATTTGCACAAACACACTCACATTCTAAAGCTCACACACACCCGCAGTAACACACTAGAACTCATTAGCACAAACACATTCACATTCTAAAGCTAACACACACCCACAGTCACAGACCTCAACTCATTAGCACAAACACACACTTACTCTAAAGCTCACACACACCCGAAGTAGCACAATACAACACAACAGCACAAACACACTCACACTATGAAGCTCACACACACCCGAAGTAACACACTACAACTCATTGGCACAAACACACGCACATTCTAAAGCTCACACACCCGCAGACACAGAATACAAATCTTTAGCACAAACACACTCTTACTCTAAAACTCACACACAAGCAGTAACATACTAAGAATCATTAGCACAAACACAGTCACACTCTAAAGCTCACACAGCCCCGCAGTAACACACTACAACTCATTAGGACAAACATACTCACACTCTAAAGCTCGCACACACACCCGAAGTAACACACTGCAACTCATTAGCACAAACACACACACACAGTCTAAAGCTCACACACCGGCAGTAACACACTAGAACTCATTAGCACAAACTCACTCACACTCTTAAGCTCACACTCACCCGCAGTAACACCTTACAACTCATTGGCACAAACACACCTTCACTCTAAAGCTCACACACCCGCAGTAACATACTACGACTCATTAGCACAAACACACTCACACTCTAAAACTCCACACACCCCCGCAGTAAGACACTACAACTCATTAGGACTAACATACTCACGCTCTAAAGCTCGCACACACACCCGCAGTAACACACTTCACCTCATTAGCACAAACACACACAGTCTAAAGCTCACACACCCGGAATAACACACAACAACTCACTAGCACAAACACATTCACAATCTAAAGCTCACACACCGGCAATAACACACTAGAACTCATTAGCACAAACTCACTCACACACTTAAGCTCACACACACCCGCAGTCACACACTACAACTCATTAGCACAAACACACTCACACTCTAAAGCTTACACACCCGCAGTCACAGACTACAACTCATTAACACAAACACACTCACACTCTAAAGCTCACACACCTGCAGTCAGAGGTTACAGCTCATTAGCACAAACACACTCACACTCTAAAGCTCACACACCCGCAGTAACAGACTACAACTCATTAGCACAAAACACTCACATTCCAAAGCTCACGCACACCCGCAGTAACAGACTACAACTCATTAGCACAAACAGACTAACACTCTAAAGCTCATACTCCCGCAATCACATACTACAACACATTAGCACAAACACACTGGCACTCTAAAGCTCACACACATCCGCAGTAACACACTACAACTCACTAGCACAAACACACTCTTACTCGAAAGCTCACTCACCCGCAGGAGCACACTACAACACATTAGCACAAACACACTCACACTCTAAAGTTGACACACACATCACTAATAGACTATAACTCATTACTACAAACACACTCACACTCTAAAGCTCACACATCCGCAGTCACGCACCACAACGCATTAGCACAAACACACTCACATTCTAAAGCTCACACACCCGCAGTAACACACTACAACTCATTAGCAAAAACACACTCACACTCTAAATCTCACATACACCCGAAGTAACACACTAAAACCCATTAGCACAAACTCACTCACACTCCAAAGCTCACACACTACATTTCACTAGCACAAACACACTCCAAAGCTCAAACCTGCAGTAACACACTACAACTTATTAGCACAAATACACTCACACTCCAAAGCTCACACACCCCCGCCGTAACACACTACAACTCATTAGCACAAACACACTCTCACTCTAAAGCTCACATACCGCAGTAACACACTACAACTTATTAGCGCAAACACACTCACACTCTTAAGCTCACACACACCCGCAGTAACACACTATTACCCATTAAAACAAAAACACACTCACACTCCAAAGCTCACACACTACCATTCACTAGCACAAACACACTCAAAAGCTCACACACTACACCTCACTAGCACAAACACACTCCAAAGCTTACACACCCGCAGTAACACACTAACACTCATTAGCACAAACACACTCACACTTCAAAGCCCATACACGCCCGCAGTAACACACTACAACTCATTAGCACAAACACACTCACACTCTAAAGCTTACATACCCGCAGTCACAAACTACAACTCATTAGCACAAACACACTCACACTCTAAAGCTCACACTCCCGCAGTCACAGACTACAACACATTAGCACAAATACACTCACACTCTAAAGCTCACACACCCGCAATAACACACTAAAACTCATTAGCACAAACACACTCACACTCTAAAGCTCACACACACCCGAACAACACACGACAACTCATTAGCACAAACACACTCACACTCCAAAGCACACACACCCGCAGTCACAGACTAAAACTCATTAGCACAAACACACTCACACTCTAAAGCTCACACACACGCAGTAACAGACTACAACTCATTACCACAAAAACACTCACACTCTAAAGCTCACACACCCGCAGTCACAGACTACAACTCATTAGCACAAAACACTCACAATCTAAAGCTCACACACCCGCAGAACCACACTACAACTCATTAGCACAAACACACTCACATTCTAAAGCTCACACACACCCGAGGTAACACACGACAACTCATTAGCACCAACACACTCACACTCTAAAGCTCACACACACCCGAGGTAACACACGACAACTCATTAGCACAAACACGCTCACACTCTAAAGCACACACACCCGAAGTAGCACACTACAACTCATTAGCACAAACACACTGGCACTCTAAAGCTCACACACATCCGCAGTAACACACTACAACTCACTAGCACAAACACACTCTTACTCTAAAGCTCACTCACCCGCAGGAACACACTACAACTCATTAGCACAAACACACTCACATTCTAAAGCTCACACACACCCGCAGTAACACACTAGAACTCATTAGCACAAACACACTCACACCCTAAAGCTTACGTACTCGCAGTCACAAAGTACAACTTATTAGCACAAACACACTCACACTCTAATGCTCACACACACCCGCAGTAACACACTAGAACTCATTTGCACAACCACACTCACATTCTAAAGCTCACACACCCGCAGTCACAGACTACAACTCATTAGCACAAACACACTCTTACTCTAAAGCCCACACACACCCGAAGTAGCACACTACAACACATTAGTACAAACACACTCACACTCTGAAGCTCACACACACACGCAGTCACAGAGTACAACTCATTAGCACAAAAACACTCACACTCTAAAGCTCACACACCCACAGTCACACACTACAACTCATTAGCACAAACACACTCACATTCTAAACTTACACACACCCGCAGGAACACACTAGAACTCATTAGCACAAACACACTCACATTCTAAAGCTCACACACCCGCAGTAACACATTAGAACTCATCAGCACAAACACACTCACACTCTAAAGCTCACACACACCCGCAGTCACATACTACAACTCATTAGCACAAACACACTCTTACTCTAAACTCACACACACCCGAAGTAGCACAATACAACACATTAGCACAAACACACTTACACTCTGAAGCTCACACACACCCGCAGTAACACCTTACAACTCATTGGCACAAACACACCTTCACTCTAAAGCTCACACACCCGCAGTAACATACTACGACTCATTAGCACAAACACACTTACACTCTAAAACTCCACACACCCCCGCAGTAAGACACTACAACTCATTAGGACTAACATACTCACGCTCTAAAGCTCGCACACACACCCGCAGTAACACACTTCACCTCATTAGCACAAACACACACAGTCTAAAGCTCACACACCCGGAATAACACACAACAACTCACTAGCACAAACACATTCACAATCTAAAGCTCACACACCGGCAGTAACACACTAGAACTCATTAGCACAAACTCACTCACACACTTAAGCTCACACACACCCGCAGTAACACACTACAACTCATTAGCACAAACACACTCACACTCTAAAGCTCACACACACGCAGTAACACACTACAACTCATTAGCACAATAACACGCTTACTCTAAAACTCAAACACACCCGCAGTAACAGACTACAACTCATTAGCACAATAACACTCTTACTCCAAAGCTCACACACACCCGCAGTAACACACTACAACTCATTAGCACAATAACGCTCTTACTCTAAAGCTCACACACCCGCAGTAACACTACAACTCATTAACACAAACACACTCACACTCTAAAGCTCACACACCCGCAGTCACAGACTACAACTCATTAGCACAAACACATTCACACTCTAAAGCTCACACACCCCAGTTACACAGTACAACTCATTAGCGCAAACACACTCACATTCTAAAGCTCACACACCCGCAGTAACAAACTACAACCCATTAGAACAAAAACACACTCACACTCCAAAGCTCACACACTACCACTCACTAGCACGAACACAGTCCAAAGCTCACACACTACAACTCACTAGCACAAACACACTCCAAAGCTTACACACCCGCAGTAACACACTAACACTCATTAGCACAAACACACTCACACTTCAAAGCTCATACACCCCCGCAGTCACACACTACAACTCATTAGCACAAACACACTCACACTCTAAAGCTTACACACCCGCAGTCACAGACTACAACTCATTAACACAAACACACTCACACTCTAAAGCTCACACACCTGCAGTCAGAGGTTACAGCTCATTAGCACAAACACACTCACACTCTAAAGCTCACAAACCCGCAGTAACAGACTACAACTCATTAGCACAAAACACTCACATTCCAAAGCTCACGCACACCCGTAGTAAATGACTACAACTCATTAGCACAAACAGACTAACACTCTAAAGCTCATACTCCCGCAATCACATACTACAACACAGCACAAACACACTGGCACTCTAAAGCTCACACACATCCGCAGTAACACACTACAACTCACTAGCACAAACACACTCTTACTCGAAAGCTCACTCACCCGCAGGAGCACACTACAACTCATTAGCACAAACACACTCACACTCTAAAGTTCACACACACATCACTAATAGACTATAACTCATTACTAACAAACACTCACACTCTAAAGCTCACACATCCGCCGTCACGCACCACAACGCATTAGCACAAACACACTCACATTCTAAAGCTCACACACCCGCAGTAACACACTACAACTCATTAGCAAAAACACACTCACACTCTAAAGCTCACATACACCCGAAGTAACACACTAAAACCCATTAGCACAAACTCACTCACACTCCAAAGCTCACACACTACATTTCACTAGCACAAACACACTCCAAAGCTCAAACCTGCAGTAACACACTACAACTTATTAGCACAAATACACTCACACTCCAAAGCTCACACACCCCCGCCGTAACACACTACAACTCATTAGCACAAACACACTCTCACTCTAAAGCTCACATACCGCAGTAACACACTACAACTTATTAGCGCAAACACACTCACACTCTTAAGCTCACACACACCCGCAGTAACACACTACAACCCATTAAAACAAAAACACACTCACACTCCAAAGCTCACACACTACCATTCACTAGCACAAACACACTCAAAAGCTCACACACTACACCTCACTAGCACAAACACACTCCAAAGCTTACACACCCGCAGTAACACACTAACACTCATTAGCACAAACACACTCACACTTCAAAGCCCATACACGCCCGCAGTAACACACTACAACTCATTAGCACAAACACACTCACACTCTAAAGCTTACATACCCGCAGTCACAAACTACAACTCATTAGCACAAACACACTCACACTCTAAAGCTCACACTCCCGCAGTCACAGACTACAACACATTAGCACAAATACACTCACACTCTAAAGCTCACACACCCGCAATAACACACTAAAACTCATTAGTACAAACACACTCACACTCTAAAGCTCACACACACCCGAACAACACACGACAACTCATTAGCACAAACACACTCACACTCCAAAGCACACACACCCGCAGTCACAGACTAAAACTCATTAGCACAAACACACTCACACTCTAAAGCTCACACACACGCAGTAACAGACTACAACTCATTACCACAAAAACACTCACACTCTAAAGCTCACACACCCGCAGTCACAGACTACAACTCATTAGCACAAAACACTCACATTCTAAAGCTCACACACACCCGAGGTAACACACGACAACTCATTAGCACCAACACACTCACACTCTAAAGCTCACACACACCCGAGGTAACACACGACAACTCATTAGCACAAACACGCTCACACTCTAAAGCACACACACCCGAAGTAGCACACTACAACACATTAGCACAAACACACTGGCACTCTAAAGCTCACACACATCCGCAGTAACACACTACAACTCACTAGCACAAACACACTCTTACTCTAAAGCTCACTCACCCGCAGGAACACACTACAACTCATTAGCACAAACACACTCACACTCTAAAGCTTACACACACCCGCAGTAACACACTAGAACTCATTAGCACAAACACACTCACACCCTAAAGCTTACATACCCGCAGTCACAAAGTACAACTTATTAGCACAAACAAACTTACACTCTAAAGCTCACACACACCCGCAGTAACACACTAGAACTCATTAGCACACACACACTCACATTCTAAAACTCACACACCCGCAGTCACAGACTACAACTCATTAGCACAAACACACTCTTACTCTAAAGCTCACACACACCCGAAGTAGCACACTACAACTCATTAGTACAAACACACTCACACTCTGAAGCTCACACACACCCGCAGTAACAGAGTACAACTCAGTAGCACAAACACACTCACACTCTAAAGCTCACACACCCACAGGCATACACTACAACTCATTAGCACAAACACACTCACATTCTAAAGCTTACACACACACACGCAGGAACACACTAGAACTCATTAGCACAAAGTAACTCACATTCTAAAGCTGACACACCCGCAGTAACACACTAGAACTCATTTGCACAAACACACTCACATTCTAAAGCTCACACACACCCGCAGTAACACACTAGAACTCATTAGCACAAACACATTCACATTCTAAAGCTAACACACACCCACAGTCACAGACTACAACTCATTAGCACAAACACACACTTACTCTAAAGCTCACACACACCCGAAGTAGCACAATACAACACAACAGCACAAACACACTCACACTATGAAGCTCACACACACCCGAAGTAACACACTACAACTCATTGGCACAAACACACGCACATTCTAAAGCTCACACACCCGCAGACACAGAATACAAATCTTTAGCACAAACACACTCTTACTCTAAAACTCACACAGAAGCAGTAACATACTAAGAATCATTAGCACAAACACAGTCACACTCTAAAGCTCACACAGCCCCGCAGTAACACACGACAACTCATTAGGACAAACATACTCACACTCTAAAGCTCGCACACACACCCGAAGTAACACACTGCAACTCATTAGCACAAACACACACACACAGTCTAAAGCTCACACACCGGCAGTAACACACTAGAACTCATTAGCACAAACTCACTCACACTCTTAAGCTCACACTCACCCGCAGTAACACCTTACAACTCATTGGCACAAACACACCTTCACTCTAAAGCTCACACACCCGCAGTAACATACTACGACTCATTAGCACAAACACACTCACACTCTAAAACTCCACACACCCCCGCAGTAAGACACTACAACTCATTAGGACTAACATACTCACGCTCTAAAGCTCGCACACACACCCGCAGTAACACACTTCACCTCATTAGCACAAACACACACAGTCTAAAGCTCACACACCCGGAATAACACACAACAACTCACTAGCACAAACACATTCACAATCTAAAACTCACACACCGGCAATAACACACTAGAACTCATTAGCACAAACTCACTCACACACTTAAGCTCACACACACCCGCAGGAAACACACTACAACTCATTAGCACAAACACACTCACACTCTAAAGCTCACACACACGCAGTAACACACTACAACTCATTAGCACAATAACACGCTTACTCTAAAACTCAAACACACCCGCAGTAACAGACTACAACTCATTAGCACAATAACACTCTTACTCCAAAGCTCACACACACCCGCAGTAACACACTACAACTCATTAGCACAATAACGCTCTTACTCTAAAGCTCACACACCCGCAGTAACACTACAACTCATTAACACAAACACACTCACACTCTAAAGCTCACACACCCGCAGTCACAGACTACAACTCATTAGCACAAACACATTCACACTCTAAAGCTCACACACCCCAGTTACACAGTACAACTCATTAGCGCAAACACACTCACATTCTAAAGCTCACACACCCGCAGTAACAAACTACAACCCATTAGAACAAAAACACACTCACACTCCAAAGCTCACACACTACCACTCACTAGCACGAACACAGTCCAAAGCTCACACACTACAACTCACTAGCACAAACACACTCCAAAGGTTACACACCCGCAGTAACACACTAACACTCATTAGCACAAACACACTCACACTTCAAAGCTCATACACCCCCGCAGTCACACACTACAACTCATTAGCACAAACACACTCACACTCTAAAGCTTACACACCCGCAGTCACAGACTACAACTCATTAACACAAACACACTCACACTCTAAAGCTCACACACCTGCAGTCAGAGGTTACAGCTCATTAGCACAAACACACTCACACTCTAAAGCTCACACACCCGCAGTAACAGACTACAACTCATTAGCACAAAACACTCACATTCCAAAGCTCACGCACACCCGCAGTAACAGACTACAACTCATTAGCACAAACAGACTAACACTCTAAAGCTCATACTCCCGCAATCACATACTACAACACATTAGCACAAACACACTGGCACTCTAAAGCTCACACACATCCGCAGTAACACACTACAACTCACTAGCACAAACACACTCTTACTCGAAAGCTCACTCACCCGCAGGAGCACACTACAACTCATTAGCACAAACACACTCACACTCTAAAGTTGACACACACATCACTAATAGACTATAACTCATTACTACAAACACACTCACACTCTAAAGCTCACACATCCGCAGTCACGCACCACAACGCATTAGCACAAACACACTCACATTCTAAAGCTCACACACCCGCAGTAACACACTACAACTCATTAGCAAAACCACACTCACACTCTAAATCTCACATACACCCGAAGTAACACACTAAAACCCATTAGCACAAACTCACTCACACTCCAAAGCTCACACACTACATTTCACTAGCACAAACACACTCCAAAGCTCAAACCTGCAGTAACACACTACAACTTATTAGCACAAATACACTCACACTCCAAAGCTCACACACCCCCGCCGTAACACACTACAACTCATTAGCACAAACACACTCTCACTCTAAAGCTCACATACCGCAGTAACACACTACAACTTATTAGCGCAAACACACTCACACTCTTAAGCTCACACACACCCGCAGTAACACACTACAACCCATTAAAACAAAAACACACTCACACTCCAAAGCTCACACACTACCATTCACTAGCACAAACACACTCAAAAGCTCACACACTACACCTCACTAGCACAAACACACTCCAAAGCTTACACACCCGCAGTAACACACTAACACTCATTAGCACAAACACACTCACACTTCAAAGCCCATACACGCCCGCAGTAACACACTACAACTCATTAGCACAAACACACTCACACTCTAAAGCTTACATACCCGCAGTCACAAACTACAACTCATTAGCACAAACACACTCACACTCTAAAGCTCACACTCCCGCAGTCACAGACTAGAACACATTAGCACAAATACTCTCACACTCTAAAGCTCACACACCCGCAATAACACACTAAAACTCATTAGCACAAACACACTCACACTCTAAAGCTCACACACACCCGAACAACACACGACAACTCATTAGCACAAACACACTCACACTCCAAAGCACACACACCCGCAGTCACAGACTAAAACTCATTAGCACAAACACACTCACACTCTAAAGCTCACACACACGCAGTAACAGACTACAACTCATTACCACAAAAACACTCACACTCTAAAGCTCACACACCCGCAGTCACAGACTACAACACATTAGCACAAAACACTCACAATCTAAAGCTCACACACCCGCAGAACCACACTACAACTCATTAGCACAAACACACTCACATTCTAAAGCTCACACACACCCGAGGTAACACACGACAACTCATTAGCACCAACACACTCACACTCTAAAGCTCACACACACCCGAGGTAACACACGACAACTCATTAGCACAAACACGCTCACACTCTAAAGCACACACACCCGAAGTAGCACACTACAACTCATTAGCACAAACACACTGGCACTCTAAAGCTCACACACATCCGCAGTAACACACTACAACTCACTAGCACAAACACACTCTTACTCTAAAGCTCACTCACCCGCAGGAACACACTACAACTCATTAGCACAAACACACACTCTAAAGCTTACACACACCCGCAGTAACACACTAGAACTCATTAGCACAAACACACTCACACCCTAAAGCTTACATACCCGCAGTCACAAAGTACAACTTATTAGCACAAACAAACTCACACTCTAAAGCTCACACACACCCGCAGTAACACACTAGAACTCATTAGCACACACACACTCACATTCTAAAACTCACACACCCGCAGTCACAGACTACAACTCATTAGCACAAACACACTCTTACTCTAAAGCTCACACACACCCGAAGTAGCACACTACAACTCATTAGTACAAACACACTCACACTCTGAAGCTCACACACACCCGCAGTCACAGAGTACAACTCAGTAGCACAAACACACTCACACTCTAAAGCTCACACACCCACAGTCACACACTACAACTCATTAGCACAAACACACTCACATTCTAAAGCTTACACACACACGCAGGAACACACTAGAACTCATTAGCACAAACTAACTCACATTCTAAAGCTCACACACCCGCAGTAACACACTAGAACTCATTTGCACAAACACACTCACATTCTAAAGCTCACACACACCCGCAGTAACACACTAGAACTCATTAGCACAAACACATTCACATTCTAAAGCTCACACACACCCACAGTCACAGACTACAACTCATTAGCACAAACACACACTTACTCTAAAGCTCACACACACCCGAAGTAGCACAATACAACACAACAGCACAAACACACTCACACTATGAAGCTCACACACACCCGAAGTAACACCCTACAACTCATTGGCACAAACACACGCACATTCTAAAGCTCACACACCCGCAGACACAGAATACAACTCTTTAGCACAAACACACTCTTACTCTAAAACTCACACACCAGCAGTAACATACTAAGAATCATTAGCACAAACACAGTCACACTCTAAAGCTCACACAGCCCCGCAGTAACACACTACAACTCATTAGGACAAACATACTCACACTCTAAAGCTCGCACACACACCCGAAGTAACACACTGCAAGTCATTAGCACAAACACACACACACAGTCTAAAGCTCACACACCGGCAGTAACACACTAGAACTCATTAGCACAAACTCACTCACACTCTTAAGCTCACACACACCCGCAGTAACACACTACTACTCATTAGCACAAACACACCCACACCTTAAAGAAGACTTACCCGCAGTCACAGACTACAATTCATTAACACAAACACACGGACACACTAAAACTCACACACCCGCAGTGACACACTAGAACTTAATAGCACAAACACACTCACACTATAAAGCTCACACACCCGCAGTAACACACTACAACTGAATAGCACAAACACACTCACACTCTAAAGCACACACACCCGCAGTCACAGACTACAACACATCAGCACAAACACACTCACATTCTACAGCTTACACACACCCGCAGTAACACACTAGAACTCATTAGCACAAACACACTCACACCCTAAAGCTTACATAACCGCAGTCACAAAGTACAACTTATTTGCACAAACACACTCACACTCTAAAGCTCACACACCCACAGTCACACACTACAACTCATTAGCACAAACACCTCACATTCTAAAGCTTACACACACCCACAGTAACACACTAGAACTCATTAGCACAAACACACTCACATTCTAAAGCTCACACACACCCGAAGTAACTCACTAAATTCATTAGCACAAACACAATCACATTCTAAAGCTCACACACACCCGCAGTAACACACTAGAACTCATTAGCACAGACACACTCACACCCTAAAGCTTACATAACCGCAGTCACAAAGTACAACTTATTAGCACAAACACACTCACACTCTAAAGCTCACACACACCCGCTGTAACACACTACAACTCATTAGCACAAACACACTCACTCTCTAAAGCTCACTCACCCGCAGTCACACACTACAACTCATTAGCACAAACACACTCACATGCTAAAGCTTATACACCCGCAGTCACACACTACAACTCATTAGCACACACACACTCACACTCTAAAACCTCACACACCCGCAGTAACACACTAGAACTCATTAGCACAAACACACTCACATTCTAAAGCTTACAGACCCGCAGTCACACACTACAACACATTAGCACAAACACACTCACATTCTAAAGCTTACACACCCGCAGTAACACACTAGAACTCATTGACACAAACACACTCACATTCTAAAGCTTACACAAACCGTCAGTAACACACTAGGACTCATTAGCACAAACACACTTACACCCTAAAGCTTACACATACGCAGTCACAGAGTACAACTCATTAGCACAAACACATTCACACTCTAAAGGTCACAACACACAGTCACACACTACAACTCATTAGCACAAACACATTCACACTCTAAAGGTCACAACACACAGTCACACACTACAACTCATTAGCACAAACACACTCACACTCTAAAACCTCACACACCCGCAGTAACACACTACAACTCATTAGCACACACACACTCACACTCTAAAACCTCACACACCCGCAGTCACACACTACAACTCATTAGCACAAACACACTCACACTCTAAAACCTCACACACCCGCAGTAACACACTACAACTCATTAGCACACACACACACTCACACTCTAAAACCTCACACACCCGCAGTAACACACTACAACTCATTAGCACAAACACACTCACATTCTAAAGCTCACTCACCCGCAGTCACACACTACAACTCATTAGCACAAACACACTGACACTCTAAAGCACAAAAAACCCGCAGTCACAGACCACAACTCATTAGCAAAAACACACTCTTACTCCAAAACTCACGCACACCCGCAGTAACACACTACAACTCATTAGCAAAACAAACTCTTACTCTAAAGCTCACACACACCCGCAGTCACAGACTACAACTCATTAGCAAAAACACACTCTTACTCTAAAGCCCACACACACCCGCAGTCACAGACTACAACTCATTAGCAAAAACACACTCCTACTCTAAAGCTCACACACCACCGCAGTAACACACTACAACTTATTAGCACAAAGACACTCAGACTCGAAAGCTTACACTCATACACCCGCAGTAACGGACTACAGCTCATTAGCACAAACCCACTGACACTCTAAAGCTCATACACCCGCAGTCGCAGACCACAACTCATTAGCGCAAACACACTCACACTCTAAATCTCTTGCACACCCGCAGTAACACACTACAGCTCATTAGCACAAACACACTCACACTCCAAAGCTCACACACACGCAGTAACATACTTTAACTCAGTAGCACAAACACACTCACACCCAAAAGCTCACACACCCGCAGTAACACAGTACAACTCATTAGCGCAAACACACTTACACTCTAAAGCTCACCTACCCGAAGTAGCAAACTACAACTCATTAGCACAAACACACTCACACTCTGAAGCTCACACACACCCGCAGTAACACCCTACAACTCATTAGCACAAACACACGCACACTCTAAAGCTCACACACCCACAGTCACACACTACAGCTCATTAGCACAAACACACTCACATTCTAAAGCTTACACACACCCGCAATAACACACTAGAACTCATTAGCACAAACACACTCACACCCTAAAGCTTACATACCCGCAGTCACAAAGTACAACTTATTAGCACAAACACACTCACACTCTAAAGCTCACACACACCCGCAGTAACACACTAGAACTCATTAGCACAAACACACTCACATTCTAAAGCTCACACACCCGCAGTCAATGACTACAACTCATTAGCACAAACACACTCTTACTCTAAAGTTCACACACACCCGAAGAAGCACACTACAACTCATTAGTACAAACACGCTCACACTCTGAAGCTCACACACACCCGCAGTCACAGAGTACAACTCATTAGCACAAACACACTCACACTCTAAAGCTCACACACCCACAGTCACACACTACAACTCATTAGCACAAACACACTCACATTCCAAAGCTTACACACACCCGCAGGAACACACTAGAACTCATTAGCACAAACAAACTCACATTCTAAAGCTCACAAACACCCGCAGTAACACACTAGAACTCATTAGCACAAACACACTCACATTCTAAAGCTCACACACACCTGCAGTCGCAGACTACAACTCATTAGCACAAACACACTCTTACTCTAAAGCTCACACACACCCGAAGTAGCACAATACAACACATCAGCACAAACACACTCACACTCTGAAGCTCACACACCCGCAGTAACACCCTACAACTCATTGGCACAAACACACGCAAACTCTAAAGCTCACACACCCCCAGACACAGAATACAACTCTTTAGCACAAACACACTCTTACTCTAAAGCTCACACACCCGCAGTAACATACTACGACTCATTAGCACAAACACACTCAAACTCTAAAGCTCACACACCCCCGCAGTAACACACTACAACTCATTAGCACAATCACACACACAGTCTAAAGCTCACACACCCAAATTACACACTACAACTCATTAGCACAAACACATTCACACTCTAAAGCTCACACACCGACAGTAACACACTACTACTCATTAGCACAAACACACCCACACCTTAAAGAAGCCACACCCGCAGTCACAGACTACAACTCATTATCACAAACACACGGACACTCTAAAACTCACACACACCCGCAGTGACACACTAGAACTGAATAGCACAAACACACCCACACAATAAAGCTCACACACACCCGCAGTAACACACTACAACTGAATAGCACAAACACACTCACTCTAAAGCACACACACCCGCAGTCACGGACTACAACACATTAGCACAAACACACTCACATTCTATAGCTTACACACACACGCAGTAAAACACTAGAACTCATTAGCACAAACACACTCACATTCTAAAGCTTACACACACCCGCAGTAACACACTACAACTCATTAGCACAAACACACTCACACCCTAACGCTTACACACACACGCAGTAACACACTAGAACTCATTAGCACAAACACACTCACATTCTAAAGCTTACACACACCCGCAGTAACACACTAGAACTCATTAGCACAAACACACTCACACCCTAAAGCTTACACACACCCGCAGTCACAAAGTACAACTCATTAGCACAAACACACTCTTACTCTTAAGCCCACACACACCCGAAGTAGCACACTACTACACATTAGTACAAACACACTCACACTTGAAGCTCACACACACCCGCAATCACAGAGCACAACTCATTAGCACAAAAACACTCACACTCTAAAGCTCACACACCCACAGTCACACACTACAACTCATTAGCACAAACACACTCACATTCTAAACTTAGACACATCCGCAGGAACACACTAGAACTCATTAGCACAAACACACTCACATTCCAAAGCTCACACACACCCGCAGTAACACACTAGAACTCATTAGCACAAACTCACTCACATTCTAAAGCTCACACACACCCGCAGTCACATACTACAACTCATTAGCACAAACACACTCTTACTCTAAACTCACACACACCCGAAGTAGCACAATACAACACATTAGCACAAACACACTTACACTCTGAAGCTCACACACACCCGCAGTAACACCTTACAACACATTGGCACAAACACACCTTCACTCTAAAGCTCACACACCCGCAGTAACATACTACGACTCATTAGCACAAACACACTCACACTCTAAAACTCACACACCCCCGCAGTAACATACTACAACTCATTAGGACTAACATACTCACCCTCTAAAGCTCGCACACACACCCTAAGTAACACACTTCAACTCATTAGCACAAACACACACAGTCTAAAGCTCACACACCCGGAATAACACACAACAACTCACTAGCACAAACACATTCACAATCTAAAGCTCACACACCGGCAGTAACACACTAGAACTCATTAGCACAAACTCACTCACACACTTAAGCTCACACACACCCGCAGTAACACACTACAACTCATTAGCACAAACACACTCACACTCTAAAGCTCACACACCCGCAGTAACACACTACAACTCATTATCTAAATAACACGCTTACTCTAAAACTCAAACACACCCGCAGTAACAGACTACAACTCATTAGCACAATAACACTCTTACTCCAAAGCTCACACACACCCGCAGTAACACACTACAACTCATTAGCACAATAACACTCTTACTCTAAAGCTCACACACCCGCAGTAACACTACAACTCATTAAAAAAAACACACTCACACTCTAAAGCTCACACAACCGCAGTCACAGACTACAACTCATTAGCACAAACACATTCACACCCTAAAGCTCACACACCCCAGTTAAACAGTACAACTCATTAGCGCAAACACACTCACATTCTAAAGCTCACACACACGCAGTAACTCACTACAACCCATTAGAACAAAAACACACTCACACTCCAAAGCTCACACACTACCACTCACTAGCACGAACACACTCCAAAGCTCACACACTACAACTCACTAGCACAAACACACTCCAAAGCTTACACACCCGCAGTAACACACTAACACTCATTAGCACAAACACACTCACACTTCAAAGCTCATACACCCCCGCAGTCACACACTACAACTCACTAGCACAAACACACTCACACTCTAAAGCTTACACACCCGCAGTCACAGACTACAACTCATTAACACAAACACACTCACACTCTAAAGCTCACACATCCGCAGTCAGAGACTACAGCTCATTAGCACAAACACACTCACACTTTAAAGCTCACACGCCCTCAGTAAAAGACTACAACTCATTAGCACAAAACACTCACATTCTAAAGCTCACGCACACCCGCAGTAACAGACTACAACTCATTAGCACAAACAGACTCACACTCTAAAGCTCACACTCCCGCAATCACAGACTACAACACATTAGCACAAACACACTGGCACTCTAAAGCTCACAAACATCCGCAGTAACACACTAAAACTCACTAGCACAAACACACTCTTACTCTAAAGCTCACTCACCCGCAGGAACACACTACAACTCATTAGCACAAACACACTCACACTCTAAAGTTCACACATCCGCCGTCTAGCACCACAACTCATTAGCACAAACACACTCACATTCTAAAGCTCACACACCCGCAGTAACACACTACAACTCATTAGCAAAAACACACTCACACTCTACAGCTCACATACACCCGAAGTAACACACTAAAACCCATTAGCACAAACCCACTCACACTCCAGAGCTCACTCACTACAACTCACTAGCACAAACACAATCCAAAGCTCAAACCTGCAGTAACACACTACAACTTATTAGCACAAATACACTCACACTCCAAAGCTCACACACCCCCGCCGTAACACACTACAACTTATTAGCACCTACACACTCACACTCTAAAGCTCACATACCGCAGTAACACACTACAACTTATTAGCGCAAACACACTCACACTCTTAAGCTCACACACACCCGCAGTAACACACTACAACCCATTAAAACAAAAACACACTCACACTCCAAAGCTCACACACTACCATTCACTAGCACAAACACACTCAAAAGCTCACACACTACACCTCACTAGCACAAACACACTCCAAAGCTTACACACCCGCAGTAACACACTAACACTCATTAGCACAAACACACTCACACTTCAAAGCCCATACACCCCCACAGTAACACACTACAACTCATTAGCACAAACACACTCACACTCTAAAGCTTACATACCCGCAGTCACAAACTACAACTCATTAGCACAAACACACTCACACTCTAAAGCTCACACTCCCGCAGTCACAGACTACAACACATTAGCACAAATAAACTCACACTCTAAAGCTCACACACCCGCAATAACACACTACAACTCATTAGAACAAACACACTCACACTCTAAAGCTCACACACACCCGAACAACACACGACAACTCATTAGCACAAACCCACTCACACTCTAAAGCACACACACCCGCAGTCACAGACTACAACTCATTAGAACAAACACACTCACACTCTAAAGCTAACACACCCGCAGTCACACACTACAACTCATTAGCACAAACACACTGACACTCTAAAGCACAAAAAACCCGCAGTCACAGACCACAACTCATTAGCAAAAACACACTCTTACTCCAAAACTCACGCACACCCGCAGTAACACACTACAACTCATTAGCAAAACAAACTCTTACTCTAAAGCTCACACACACCCGCAGTCACAGACTACAACTCATTAGCAAAAACACACTCTTACTCTAAAGCCCACACACACCCGCAGTCACAGACTACAACTCATTAGCAAAAACACACTCCTACTCTAAAGCTCACACACCACCGCAGTAACACACTACAACTTATTAGCACAAAGACACTCAGACTCGAAAGCTTACACTCATACACCCGCAGTAACGGACTACAGCTCATTAGCACAAACCCACTGACACTCTAAAGCTCATACACCCGCAGTCGCAGACCACAACTCATTAGCGCAAACACACTCACACTCTAAATCTCTTGCACACCCGCAGTAACACACTACAGCTCATTAGCACAAACACACTCACACTCCAAAGCTCACACACACGCAGTAACATACTTTAACTCAGTAGCACAAACACACTCACACCCAAAAGCTCACACACCCGCAGTAACACAGTACAACTCATTAGCGCAAACACACTTACACTCTAAAGCTCACCTACCCGAAGTAGCAAACTACAACTCATTAGCACAAACACACTCACACTCTGAAGCTCACACACACCCGCAGTAACACCCTACAACTCATTAGCACAAACACACGCACACTCTAAAGCTCACACACCCACAGTCACACACTACAGCTCATTAGCACAAACACACTCACATTCTAAAGCTTACACACACCCGCAATAACACACTAGAACTCATTAGCACAAACACACTCACACCCTAAAGCTTACATACCCGCAGTCACAAAGTACAACTTATTAGCACAAACACACTCACACTCTAAAGCTCACACACACCCGCAGTAACACACTAGAACTCATTAGCACAAACACACTCACATTCTAAAGCTCACACACCCGCAGTCAATGACTACAACTCATTAGCACAAACACACTCTTACTCTAAAGTTCACACACACCCGAAGAAGCACACTACAACTCATTAGTACAAACACGCTCACACTCTGAAGCTCACACACACCCGCAGTCACAGAGTACAACTCATTAGCACAAACACACTCACACTCTAAAGCTCACACACCCACAGTCACACACTACAACTCATTAGCACAAACACACTCACATTCCAAAGCTTACACACACCCGCAGGAACACACTAGAACTCATTAGCACAAACAAACTCACATTCTAAAGCTCACAAACACCCGCAGTAACACACTAGAACTCATTAGCACAAACACACTCACATTCTAAAGCTCACACACACCTGCAGTCGCAGACTACAACTCATTAGCACAAACACACTCTTACTCTAAAGCTCACACACACCCGAAGTAGCACAATACAACACATCAGCACAAACACACTCACACTCTGAAGCTCACACACCCGCAGTAACACCCTACAACTCATTGGCACAAACACACGCAAACTCTAAAGCTCACACACCCCCAGACACAGAATACAACTCTTTAGCACAAACACACTCTTACTCTAAAGCTCACACACCCGCAGTAACATACTACGACTCATTAGCACAAACACACTCAAACTCTAAAGCTCACACACCCCCGCAGTAACACACTACAACTCATTAGCACAATCACACACACAGTCTAAAGCTCACACACCCAAATTACACACTACAACTCATTAGCACAAACACATTCACACTCTAAAGCTCACACACCGACAGTAACACACTACTACTCATTAGCACAAACACACCCACACCTTAAAGAAGCCACACCCGCAGTCACAGACTACAACTCATTATCACAAACACACGGACACTCTAAAACTCACACACACCCGCAGTGACACACTAGAACTGAATAGCACAAACACACCCACACAATAAAGCTCACACACACCCGCAGTAACACACTACAACTGAATAGCACAAACACACTCACTCTAAAGCACACACACCCGCAGTCACGGACTACAACACATTAGCACAAACACACTCACATTCTATAGCTTACACACACACGCAGTAAAACACTAGAACTCATTAGCACAAACACACTCACATTCTAAAGCTTACACACACCCGCAGTAACACACTACAACTCATTAGCACAAACACACTCACACCCTAACGCTTACACACACACGCAGTAACACACTAGAACTCATTAGCACAAACACACTCACATTCTAAAGCTTACACACACCCGCAGTAACACACTAGAACTCATTAGCACAAACACACTCACACCCTAAAGCTTACACACACCCGCAGTCACAAAGTACAACTCATTAGCACAAACACACTCTTACTCTTAAGCCCACACACACCCGAAGTAGCACACTACTACACATTAGTACAAACACACTCACACTTGAAGCTCACACACACCCGCAATCACAGAGCACAACTCATTAGCACAAAAACACTCACACTCTAAAGCTCACACACCCACAGTCACACACTACAACTCATTAGCACAAACACACTCACATTCTAAACTTAGACACATCCGCAGGAACACACTAGAACTCATTAGCACAAACACACTCACATTCCAAAGCTCACACACACCCGCAGTAACACACTAGAACTCATTAGCACAAACTCACTCACATTCTAAAGCTCACACACACCCGCAGTCACATACTACAACTCATTAGCACAAACACACTCTTACTCTAAACTCACACACACCCGAAGTAGCACAATACAACACATTAGCACAAACACACTTACACTCTGAAGCTCACACACACCCGCAGTAACACCTTACAACACATTGGCACAAACACACCTTCACTCTAAAGCTCACACACCCGCAGTAACATACTACGACTCATTAGCACAAACACACTCACACTCTAAAACTCACACACCCCCGCAGTAACATACTACAACTCATTAGGACTAACATACTCACCCTCTAAAGCTCGCACACACACCCTAAGTAACACACTTCAACTCATTAGCACAAACACACACAGTCTAAAGCTCACACACCCGGAATAACACACAACAACTCACTAGCACAAACACATTCACAATCTAAAGCTCACACACCGGCAGTAACACACTAGAACTCATTAGCACAAACTCACTCACACACTTAAGCTCACACACACCCGCAGTAACACACTACAACTCATTAGCACAAACACACTCACACTCTAAAGCTCACACACCCGCAGTAACACACTACAACTCATTATCTAAATAACACGCTTACTCTAAAACTCAAACACACCCGCAGTAACAGACTACAACTCATTAGCACAATAACACTCTTACTCCAAAGCTCACACACACCCGCAGTAACACACTACAACTCATTAGCACAATAACACTCTTACTCTAAAGCTCACACACCCGCAGTAACACTACAACTCATTAAAAAAAACACACTCACACTCTAAAGCTCACACAACCGCAGTCACAGACTACAACTCATTAGCACAAACACATTCACACCCTAAAGCTCACACACCCCAGTTAAACAGTACAACTCATTAGCGCAAACACACTCACATTCTAAAGCTCACACACACGCAGTAACTCACTACAACCCATTAGAACAAAAACACACTCACACTCCAAAGCTCACACACTACCACTCACTAGCACGAACACACTCCAAAGCTCACACACTACAACTCACTAGCACAAACACACTCCAAAGCTTACACACCCGCAGTAACACACTAACACTCATTAGCACAAACACACTCACACTTCAAAGCTCATACACCCCCGCAGTCACACACTACAACTCACTAGCACAAACACACTTACACTCTAAAGCTTACACACCCGCAGTCACAGACTACAACTCATTAACACAAACACACTCACACTCTAAAGCTCACACATCCGCAGTCAGAGACTACAGCTCATTAGCACAAACACACTCACACTTTAAAGCTCACACGCCCTCAGTAAAAGACTACAACTCATTAGCACAAAACACTCACATTCTAAAGCTCACGCACACCCGCAGTAACAGACTACAACTCATTAGCACAAACAGACTCACACTCTAAAGCTCACACTCCCGCAATCACAGACTACAACACATTAGCACAAACACACTGGCACTCTAAAGCTCACAAACATCCGCAGTAACACACTAAAACTCACTAGCACAAACACACTCTTACTCTAAAGCTCACTCACCCGCAGGAACACACTACAACTCATTAGCACAAACACACTCACACTCTAAAGTTCACACATCCGCCGTCTAGCACCACAACTCATTAGCACAAACACACTCACATTCTAAAGCTCACACACCCGCAGTAACACACTACAACTCATTAGCAAAAACACACTCACACTCTACAGCTCACATACACCCGAAGTAACACACTAAAACCCATTAGCACAAACCCACTCACACTCCAGAGCTCACTCACTACAACTCACTAGCACAAACACAATCCAAAGCTCAAACCTGCAGTAACACACTACAACTTATTAGCACAAATACACTCACACTCCAAAGCTCACACACCCCCGCCGTAACACACTACAACTTATTAGCACCTACACACTCACACTCTAAAGCTCACATACCGCAGTAACACACTACAACTTATTAGCGCAAACACACTCACACTCTTAAGCTCACACACACCCGCAGTAACACACTACAACCCATTAAAACAAAAACACACTCACACTCCAAAGCTCACACACTACCATTCACTAGCACAAACACACTCAAAAGCTCACACACTACACCTCACTAGCACAAACACACTCCAAAGCTTACACACCCGCAGTAACACACTAACACTCATTAGCACAAACACACTCACACTTCAAAGCCCATACACCCCCACAGTAACACACTACAACTCATTAGCACAAACACACTCACACTCTAAAGCTTACATACCCGCAGTCACAAACTACAACTCATTAGCACAAACACACTCACACTCTAAAGCTCACACTCCCGCAGTCACAGACTACAACACATTAGCACAAATAAACTCACACTCTAAAGCTCACACACCCGCAATAACACACTACAACTCATTAGAACAAACACACTCACACTCTAAAGCTCACACACACCCGAACAACACACGACAACTCATTAGCACAAACCCACTCACACTCTAAAGCACACACACCCGCAGTCACAGACTACAACTCATTAGAACAAACACACTCACACTCTAAAGCTAACACACACGCAGTAACAGACTACAACTCATTAGCACAAAAACACTCACACTCTAAAGCTCACACACCCGCAGTCACAGACTACAACTCATTAGCACAAACACACTCTTACTCTAAAGCTCACACACATCCGAAGTAGCACACTACAACTCATTAGCACAAAACACACTGGCACTCTAAAGCTCACACACATCCGCAGTAACACACTACAACTCACTAGCACAAACACACTCTTACTCTAAAGCTCACTCACCCGCAGGAACACACTACAACTCATTAGCACAAAAACACTCACACTCTAAAGCTCACACACCCGCAGTCACAGACTACAACTCATTAGAACAAACACACTCTTACTCTAAAGCTCACACACATCCGAAGTAGCACACTACAACTCATTAGCACAAAACACACTGGCACTCTAAAGCTCACACACATCCGCAGTAACACACTACAACTCACTAGCACAAACACACTCTTACTCTAAAGCTCACTCACCCGCAGTCACACACTACAACTCATTAGCAAAAACACACTCACATGCTAAAGCTTATACACCCGCAGTCACACACTACAACTCATTAGCACACACACACTCACACTCTAAAACCTCACACAACCGCAGTAACACACTAGAACTCATAAGCACAAACACACTCACATTCTAAAGCTTACACACCCGCAGTAACACACAGTACTCATTGACACAAACACACTCACATTCTAAAGCTTACACACACCCGCAGTAACACACTAGGACTCATTAGCACAAACACACTCACATTCTAAAGCTCACACACCCGCAGTCACAGACTACAACTCATTAGCACAAACACACTCTTACTCTAAAGTTCACACACACCCGAAGTAGCACACTACAACTCATTAGTACAAACACACTCACACTCTGAAGCTCACACACACCCGCAGTCACAGAGTACAACTCATTAGCACAAACACACTCACATTATAAAGCTCACACACACCTGCAGTCGCAGACTACAACTCATTAGCACAAACACACTCTTACTCTAAAGCTCACACACACCCGAAGTAGCACAATACAACACATCAGCACAAACACACTCACACTCTGAAGCTCACACACTCGCAGTAATACCCTACAACTCATTGGCACAAACACACGCAAACTCTAAAGCTCACACACCCGCAGACACAGAATACAACTCTTTAGCACAAACACACTCTTACTCTAAAGCTCACACACCCGCAGTAACATACTACGACTCATTAGCACAAACACACTCAAACTCTAAAGCTCACACACCCCCGCAGTAACACACTACAACTCAATAGGACTAACATACTCACATTCTAAAGCTCGCACACCCCCGCAGTAACACACTACAACTCATTAGCACAAACACATTCACACTCTAAAGCTCACACACCGGCAGTAACACACTAGAACTCATTGGCACAAACACACTCACACTCTTAAGCTAACACACACCCGCAGTAACACACTACTACTCATTAGCACAAACACACCCACACCTTAAAGAAGCCACACCCGCAGTCACAGACTACAACTCATTAACACAAACACACGGACACTCTAAAACTCACACACACCAGCAGTGACACACTAGAACTGAATAGCACAAACACACCCACACTCTAAAGCTCACACACACCCGCAGTATCACACTACAACTGAATAGCACAAACACATTCACACTCTAAAGCACACACACCCGCAGTCACGGACTACAACACATTAGCACAAACACACTCACATTCTATAGCTTACACACACACGCAGTAACACACTAGAACTCATTAGCACAAACACACTCACATTCTAAAGCTTACACACACCCGCAGTAACACACTAGAACTCATTAGCACAAACACACTCACACCGTAAAGCTTACATACCCGCAGTCACAAAGTACAACTTATTAGCACAAACACACTCACACGCTAAAGCTCACACACCCACCGTCACACACTACAACTTATTAGCACAAACACCTCACATTCTAAAGCTCACACACACCCGCAGTAACACACTAGAACTCATTAGCACAAACACACTCACATTCTAAAGCTCACACTCCCGCAGTAACACACTAGAACTCATTAGCACAAACACACTCACATTCTAAAGCTTACACACCCCCGCAGTAACACACTAGAACTCATTAGCACAAACACACTCACATTCTAAAGCTTACACACACCCGCAGTAACACACTAGAACTCATTAGCACAAACACACTCACACCCTAAAGCTTACATACCCGCAGTCACAAAGTACAAATTATTAGCACAAACACACTCACACTCTAAAGCTCACACACACCCGCAGTAACACACTAGAACTCATTAGCACAACCACACTCATATTCTAAAGCTCACACACCCGCAGTCACAGACTACAACTCATTAGCACAAACACACTCTTACTCTAAAGCTCACACACACCCGAAGTAGCACACCACAACACATTAGTACAAACACACTCACACTCTGAACTTCACACACACCCGCAGTCACAGTGCACAACTCATTAGCACAAAAACACACACACTCTAAAGCTCACACACCCACAATCACACACTACAACTCATTAGCACAAACACACTCAAATTCTAAACTTACACACACCCGCAGGAACACACTAGAACACATTAGCACAAACACACTCACATTCTAAAGGTCACACACACCCGCAGTAACACACTAAAACTCATTAGCCTAAACATACTCACATTCTAAAGCTCACACACACCCGCAGTCACAGACTACAACTCATTAGCACAAACACACTCTTACTCTAAACTCACACACACCCGAAATAGCACAATACAACACATTAGCACAAACACACTTACACTCTGAAGCTCACACACACCCGCAGTAACACCCTACAACTCATTGGCACAAACACACCCACACTCTAAAGCTCACACACCCCCGCAGTAACATACTACGACTCATTAGCACAAACACACTCACACTCTAAAACTCACACACCCCCGCAGTAACACACTACAACTCATTAGGACTAACATACTCACTCTCTAAAGCTCGCACACACACCCGCAGTAACACACTACAACTCATTAGCACAAACACACACAGTCTAAAGCTCACACATCCGGAAAAACACACTACAACTCACTAGCACAAACACATTCACACTCTAAAGCTTACACACCGGCAGTAACACACTAGAACTTATTAGCACAAACTCACTCACACACTTAAGCTCACACACACCCGCAGTAACACACTACAACTCATTAGCACAAACACACTCACACTCTAAAGCTCACACACCCGCAGTAACACACTACAACTCATTAGCACAATAACACGCTTACTCTAAAGCTCAAACACACACGCAGTAACAGAATACAACTCATTAGCACAAACACATTCACACTCTAAAACTCACACACCCCAAGTACACACTACAACTCATTAGCGCAAACACATTCACATTCTAAAGCTCACACACACGCAGTAACACACTACAACCCATTAGAACAAAAACACACTCACACTCCAAAGCTTACACACTACCACTCACTAGCACGAACACACTCCAAAGCTCACACACTACAACTCACTAGCACAAACACACTCCAAAGCTTACACACCCGCAGTAACACACTAACACTCATTAGCACAAACACACTCACACTTCAAAGCTCATACATCCGCGCAGTCACACTCTACAACTCATTAGCACAAACACACTCACACTCTAAAGCTTACACACCCGCAGTCACAGACTACAACTCATTAACACAAACACACTCACACTCTAAAGCTCACACACCCGCAGTCAGAGACTACAACTCATTAGCACAAACACACTCACACTCTAAAGCTCACACACCCGCAGTAACAGACTACAACTCATTAGGACTAACATACTCACTCTCTAAAGCTCGCACACACACCCGCAGTAACACACTACAACTCATTAGCACAAACACACACAGTCTAAAGCTCACACATCCGGAAAAACACACTACAACTCACTAGCACAAACACATTCACACTCTAAAGCTTACACACCGGCAGTAACACACTAGAACGTATTAGCACAAACTCACTCACACACTTAAGCTCACACACACCCGCAGTAACAAACTACAACTCATTAGCACAAACACACTCACACTTTAAAGCTCACACACCCGCAGTAACACACTACAACTCATTAGCACAAACACACTCACATTCTGAAGCTTACACACACCCGCAGTAACAAACTAGAACTCACTAGCACAAACACACACTCTATAGCTCACACACCCACAGTCACACACTACAACTCATTAGCACAAACACACTCACATTCTAAAGCTTACACACACCCGCAGTAACACACTAGAACTCATTAGCACAAACACACTCGCATTCTGAAGCTCACACCCGCAGTAACAATCTAGAACACATTAGCACAAACACACTCTTACGCTTAAGCTCACACACACCCGCAGTAACACACTAGAACTCCTTAGCACAAACACACTCACACCCTAAAGCGTACACACCCGCAGTCACAGAGTACAACTCATTAGCAGAACCACACTCACACTCTAAAGCTCACACATAACAGTAACACACTAGAACCCATTAGCACAAACACACTCACATTCTAAAGCTTACACACACCCGCAGTAACACACTAGAACTCATTAGCACAAACACATTCACATTCTAAAGCTAACACACACCGGCTGTAACACACTAGAACTCATTAGGACAAACACATTCACATTCTAAAGCTTACACACACCCGCAGTAACACACTACAACGCACTAAAACAAACACTCCAAAGCGCGCTCACCTGCAAAAACACACTGTAACGCACTAGTTTAAACACACTAACACACCAAAGCTCGCAAACCGGTTATGACACACTACAACTCACTAGCACAAACACACTCCAAAGCTAACACGCTCGCAGTCACACACTACAACTCACTAGTAAAAACGCACTCATTTTTCGAAACTCACACATACCCACAGTAAGGCACTACAACCCATTAGCACAGTCACACTCAATTCCAAAGCTCAAACACTCACCCGCATTGACACACTACAACTCATTAGCACAAATACACTCACACTCAAAAGTTCACAAACCCCCGCAGGAACACACTACAACCCATTAGCACAAATACACTCAATTCCAAAGTTCACAATCACACGGTAACACACTACAACTCACTAGCAAAAACGCACTCACTTTTCAAAGCTCACACACCAGTAGTAACACACTACAACTCATTAGCACAAACACATTCATAATCCAAACCTCACACACCCGCAGTAAAACACTACAACTCATTAGCACAGATAAACTCAGTTCGAAACCTGAAACCTACACAACCACAAACTACAACTCACTAGCATAAACGCACTCATTTTTCAAAGCTCACATACGCCGGCAGTAACACACTACAACTCATTAGCACAAATACACTCACACTCCAAAGCTCACACACCCCCAGTAACACACTACAACGCCATTAGCACAAACACACTCACACTCTAAAGTACAACGTGCAGGCAGTAACACACTACAACGCATTAGCACAAACACACTCACACTCCAAAGCTCACAAACCCGCAGTCACAGACTACAACTCACTAGAACAAACACTCTACAAAGCTAACACACGCAGTCAAAAACTACAACTCGCTAGCACAAACACGCTCACACTGTAAAGCTCAAACACCAGCAGTAACACACTACAACTCATTTGCACAAACACACTCACACTCTAAAGCCCACACTCTCACACTCTAAAGCCCACACACACCCGCAGTAACATACTACAACTCATTAGCATAAATACACTCAGGCTTTAAAGCACACAAACCGCAGTCACAGACTACAACTCATTAGCACAAACACACTCACACTCTAGATCTCACACACCCCCGCAGTAACACAATACATTTCATTAGCACAAACACACTCACGCTCCAAAGCTTACACACACACCCGCAGTAACAGAATACAGCTCATTAGCACAAACCCACTGACACTCTAAAGCTCACACACCCGCAGTCACAGACTACAACTCATTAGCACAAACACACTCACACTCTAAAGCTTACACACACACCCGCAGTAACATACTACAACTCATTAGCACAAACACACTCACACTCTAAAGCTTACACACACACCCGCAGACACAGACTGCAACTCATTAGCACAAACACACTCTTACTCTAAACCTCACACACACCCCCAGTATCGCGCTACAACTCATTAGCAAAAACACACTCACACTCCAAAACTTACATACACACACCCGCAGTAACAGACTATAACTCATTAGCACAAACAAACTTACACTCTAAAGCTCACACACCCGCAGTAATACTCTACAACTCATTAGCACAAACACAGTCACACTCTAAAGCTCACACACACCCACAGTATCACACTACAACCCATTAGCACAAACACACTCACACTCCAAAGCTCCCACACGCCCGCAGTAACAGACTACGACTCATTAACACAAACACACTCACACTCAAAAGCTCACACACCCGCAATCAGAGACTACGACTCATAAGCACAAACGAACTCATACTCTAAAGCTCACACACACCCGCAGTAACACACTACAACTCCTTAGCTCACACACCTGCAGTAACAGACTACAACTCATTAGCACAAACACACTCACTCTAAAGCTCACACACCCGCAGTTACAGACTACAACTCATTAACCCAAACACACTCACATGCTCAAGCTCACACACCCGCAGTCAAAACTACAACTCATTAGCACACACACAGTCACACTCTAAAGCTCGCACATCCGAAATCACAGGCTAAAACTCATTAGCACAAACACACTCTTACTCTAAAGCTCACACACACCCGCAGTCACAGGCTACAACTCATTAGAGCAAACACACTCACACTCTAAAGCTCACACACACGCAGTAACACACTACAACTCATTAGCAAAAACATTCTCACACCCTAAAGCTCACACACACCCGCCGTAACACACTACAGCTCATTAGCACAATCATACCCACACTCTAAATCTTACACACACATGCAGTCACACACTACATCTCATTAGCACTAACAAACTGACACTCAATAGCACACACACCCGCAGTAACACACAACTCATTAGCAGAAACACACTCACACTCTAAATCTAATACACCCACAGTAACACACTTAAACTTATTAGCACAAACACACTCACCTTCCAAACTCACAGACTACAACACATTAGAACAAACACATTCTTACTCTAAAGCTCACACACACCCAAAGTAACACACTACAACTCATTTGCAGAAACACACTTAAACTCTAAAGCTAATACACCCACAGTAACACAGTAAAACGTATTAGCACAAACATACTCACACTCTAAAACTCGTAGACTACAACTCATTAGAACAAACACATTCTTACACTAAAGCTCACACACCCGCTGTAACACACTACAACTCATTAGCACAAACACACTCACACTCTAAAGCTCACACACCCGCAGTAACACACTACAACTCATTAGAAAAAAAACACTCACGCTCAAAAGCTTACACACACCCGCAGTCACAACGCTACAACTCATCAGCACAAACACACTCACATTCTAAAGCTTACCTAACCCGCAGTCACACACTACAACTCATTAGCAAAAACACACTCACACTCTAATGTTTACACGCCCCCCAGTCACACACTACAACTCATTAGCAAAAACACACTAACACTCTCAAGCACACACACCCGCAGTCACAGACTACAACTCATTAGCACAAACACACTCAAACTCTAAAGCTCACACACGCGCAGTAACACACAACTCATTAGCACAAACACACTCATACTCTAAAGCTCACACACCCGCAGTAACACACTAGAACTCATTAGCACTAACACACTCACATTCTAAAGCTTACACACACCCGCAGTAAAACACTAGAACTCATTAGCACAAACACTCACATTCAAAAGCTTACACGCACCCACAATAACACACTAGAACTCATTAGCACATACACAATCAAACTTTAAAGCTTACACACACCCGCAGTAACACTCTATAACCCATTAGCACAAACACACTCACATTCTAAAGCTCACACACCATCAGTAACACACTAGAACGCATTAGCACAAACACACTCATATTTCATAGCCTACACACACCCGAAGTAGCACACTACAAGTCATTAGCACAAACACACTCACACACTGAAGCTCATGCACACCCGCAGTAACACCCTACAACCCATTGGTATAAACACACGCACACTCTAGAGCTCACACACCCGCAGACACAGAATACAACTCTTTAGCACAAACACACTCTTACTCTAAAGCTCACACACCCGCAGTAACATACTACGACTCATTAGCACAAATACACTCACACTCTAAAGCTCAAACACACCCGCAGTAACACACTACAACTCATTAGAAATAACACACTCAAATCTAAACCTCGCACACACATCCGCGGTAACACACTACCACTCATTAGCACAAACACACACACACTCTAAAGCTCACACACCCGCAATAACACACTACAACTCATTAGCACAAACACACTCCCCCTTTAAAGCTCACACACCCGCCGTAACACATCACAGATCATTAGTACAATCATACCCACACTCTAAATCTTACACACACATGCAGTCACACACTACATCTCATTAGCACTAACAAACTGACACTCAAACGGACACACACCCGCAGTAACACACAACAACTCATTAGCACAAACACACTCACACTCTAAAGCTAATACACCTACAGTAACACAGTAAAACTTATTAGCACAAACACACTCACACTCCAAACTCACAGACTACAACTCATTAGAACAAACACATTCTTACTCTAAAGCTCCCACACACCCGCAGTAACACACAACTCATTAGCACAAACACACTCACACTCTAAAGCTCACATACACCCGCAGTAACAGACTACAACTCATTAGCACAAACACACTAACACTCTAAAGCTCACACATCCGAAATCACAGAATAAAACTCATTAGCACAAACACACTCACACTCTAAAGCTCACACACCCGCAGTAACACACTACAACTCATTAGCAAAAAACACACTCACACTCAAAAGCTTACACACACCAGCAGTCACACACTACAAGTCATTAGCACAAACACACTCACATTCTAAAGCTTACACACACCCGCAGTCACACACTACAACTCATTAGCACAAACACACTCACACTCTAAAGCTTACACACACCCGCAGTCACACACTACAACTCATTAGCACAAACACACTCACATTCTAAAGCTTACACACACAAGCAGTCACACACTACAACTCATTAGCACAAACACACTCATATTCTAAAGCTTACACACACCAGCAGTCACACACTACAACTCATTAGCACAAACACACTCACATTCTAAAGCTTACACACACCAGCAGTCACACACTACAACTCATTAGCACAAACACACTCATATTCTAAAGCTTACACACACACGCAGTCACACACTACAACGCATTAGCACAAACACACTCACATTCTAAAGCTTACACACACCCGCAGTAACACACTAGAACTCATTAGCACAAACACACTCACATTCTAAAGCTCACACACACCCGAAGTAACTCACTAGAACTTATTAGGACAAACACAATCACATTCTAATGCTCACACTCACCCGCAGTAACACACTAGAACTCATTAGCACAAACACACTCACATTCTAAAGCTCACACACCCGCAGTAACACACTAGAACTCTTTAGCACAAACACACTCACATTCTAAAGCTTACACCCCCCCCCGCAGTAACACACTAGAACTCATTAGCACAAACAAACTCACATTCTAAAGCTTACACACACCCGCAGTAACACACTAGAACTCATTAGCACAAACACACTCACACCCTAAAGCTTACATAACCGCAGTCTCAAAGTACAACTTATTAGCACAAACACACTCACACTCTAAAGCTCACACACACCCGCAGTAACACACTAGAACTCATTAGCACAAACACACTCACATTCTAAAGCTTACACACACCCGCAGTCACACACTACAACTCATTAGCACAAACACACTCACATTCTAAAGCTTACACACACCAGCAGTCACACCCTACAACTCATTAGCACAAACACACTCATATTCTAAAGCTTACACACACCAGCAGTCACACACTACAACTCAATAGCACAAACACACTCACATTCTAAAGCTTACACACACCAGCAGTCACACACTACAACTCATTAGCACAAACACACTCATATTCTAAAGCTTACACAGACACGCAGTCACACACTACAACGCATTAGCACAAACACACTCACATCCTAAAGCTTACACACACCCGCAGTAACACACTAGAACTCATTAGCACAAACACACTCACATTCTAAAGCTTACACACACCAGCAGTCACACCCTACAACTCATTAGCACAAACACACTCATATTCTAAAGCTTACACACACCAGCAGTCACACACTACAACACAATAGCACAAACACACTCACATTCTAAAGCTTACACACACCAGCAGTCACACACTACAACTCATTAGCACAAACACACTCATATTCTAAAGCTTACACAGACACGCAGTCACACACAACGCATTAGCACAAACACACTCACATCCTAAAGCTTACACACACCCGCAGTAACACACTAGAACTCATTAGTACAAACACACTCACATTCTAAAGCTCACACACACCCGAAGTAACTCACTAGAACTCATTAGGACAAACACAATCACATTCTAAAGCTCACACACCTGCAGTAACACACTAGAACTCATTAGCACAAACACACTCACATTCTAAAGCTCACACACCCGCAGTAACACACTAGAACTCTTTAGCACAAACACACTCACATTCTAAAGCTCACACACCCGCAGTAACACACTAGAACTCTTTAGCACAAACACACTCACATTCTAAAGCTTACACACCCCCGCAGTAACACACTAGAACTCATTAGCACAAACAAACTCACATTCTAAAGCTTACACACACCCGCAGTAACACACTAGAACTCATTAGCACAAACACATTCACACCCTAAAGCTTACATAACCGCAGTCTCAAAGTACAACTTATTAGCACAAACACACTCACACTCTAAAGCTCACACACACCCGCAGTAACACACTAGAACTCATTAGCACAAACACACTCACATTCTAAAGCTCACACACCCGCAGTCACAGACTACAACTCATTACCACAAACACACTCACACTCCAATGCTCACACACCCGCAATCAGAGTCTACAACTCATTAGCACAAAAGAACTCATACTCTAAAGCTCACACACACCCGCAGTAACACACTACAACTCATTAGCACAAACACACTCACACTCTAAAGCTCACTCACCCGAAGTCACACACTACAACTCATTAGCACAAACACACTAACACTCTAAAGCTCACTCACCCGCAATCAGAGTCTACAACTCATTAGCACAAAAGAACTCATACTCTAAAGCTCACACACACCCGCAGTAACACACTACAACTCATTAGCACAAACACACTCACACTCTAAAGCTCACTGACCCGAAGTAACACACTACAACTCACTAGCACAAACACGCTAACACTCTAGAGCACGCACACGCGCAATAACACACTGCAACTTACCAGCAAAAACGCAGCTACCCTCCAAAGCTGCACACTCGTAGTAACAAACTACAACTCTCTAGCAGAAACACGCTAACACTCCAAAGCACTCTCACCCGCAAAGACACACTTTAACTCTTTAGCACAAACACGCTAACACTCCATAGCTCGCACATAGTTAATAAGACACTACAACTCACAAGCACAAACACACTGCAAAACTCACACACTCGCAGTCACACACTACAGCTCATTAGCACAAACATACTCAATTCCACAGCTCAAACACACACCCGCAGTGACACACTACAACTCTTTAGTACATACACACTCACACTCCAAAGCTCACACACACCCGCAGTAACACACCACAACCCATTAGCACAGATACACTCAATTCTATAGCGCACAATCAAAAGGTCACACACTACAACTCACTAGCACAAACGCACTCATTTTTCAAAGCTCACACACACCCGCAGTAACACACCAGAACTCATTAGCACAAATACACTCACACTTTAAAGCTCACACACCCGCAGTAATACACTACAACTCATTAGCACAAACACATTCACACTCTAAAGCACACACGCCCGCAGTAACACACTAACCTCATAAGCACAAACACACTCACACTCTAAAGCTCACAGACACCCATAGTAACACACTACAACTGATTAGCCCAAACACAATCACACTCCAAAGCTCACACACCCGAAATCACAGACAACTAGTCAATAGCACAAACACACTCCAAAGCTCGCACACCCGCAGTAACACACTACACCGTATTAGCACAAACACATTCATACCCCGAAGCTCACACACACGCAGTAACACATTACAACTCATTAGCGCAAACACACTCACACTCTAAACCTCACACACACCCGCAGTAACACACTACAACTTATTAGCACAAACACACTCACACTCTAAAGGTCACACTTACCCGCAGTGGCACACTACAACTCATTAGCACAAAGACACTCATACTCCAAAGCTCACACACCCGCAGTCACAGACTACAACTCACTAGAACAAACACTCTACAAAGCTCACACATGCAGTCAAAAACTACAACTCGCTAGCACAAACACGCTCACACTGTAAAGCTCACACACCAGCAGTAACACACTACAACTCATTAGCACAAACACACTCACACTCTAAAGCCCACACACACCCACAGTAACATACTACAACTCATTAGCACAAATACACTCACACTCAAAAGCACACAAACCCGCAGTCACAGACTACAACTCATTAGCACAAACACACTCACACTCTAGAGCTCACACACCCCCGCAGTAACACACTACATTTTATTAGCACAAACACACTCACACTCCAAAGCTTACACACACACCCGCAGTAACAGACTACAGCTCATTAGCACAAACCCACTGACAGTCTAAAGCTCACACACCCGCAGTCACAGACTACAACTCATTAGCACAAACACACTCACACTCTAAAGCTCACGCACACCAACAATAAATAATTACAACTCATTAGCACAAACACACTCACACAAACCCGCAGTAACACACTACAGCTCATTAGCACAAATTCTCTCACACTCCAAAGCTCACACACACCCGCAGTAACACACTACAACACATTAGCACAAACATGCTCAAACTCTAAAGCTCACACAACCGCAGTAACACAGTACAACTCATTAGAACAAACACACTCACACTCCTACGTTCACACACACCCCCAGTAACACACTACAACTCATTAGCACAAACATACTCACACTCTAAATCTTACACACACACGCAGTCACACACTACATCACATTAGCACTAACAAACTCACACTCTAAAGCTCAAACACACCCGCAGTAACACACAACAATTCATTAGCATAAGCACACTCACACTCTAAGGCTAATACACCCGCAGTAAAAACTACAACTCATTAGCACAAACACACTCACACTCTAAAGCTCACACACCCGCAGTAACACACTACAACTCATTAGCACAAACACACTCACATTCTAAAGCTCACACACCCGCAGTCGCATACTACAACTCATTAGCACAAACACACTCACACTCTAAAGCTTACACACCCGCAGTCACACACTACAACTCATTAGCACAAACACACTCACACTCGAAAGCTTACGCACCCGCAGTAACACACTACAACTCATTAGCACAAACACACTCACATTCTAAAGCTCACACACCCGCAGTCGCACACTACAACTCATTAGCACAAACACACTCACACTCTAAAGCTTACGCACCCGCAGTAACACACTACAACTCATTAGCACACACACTCACACTCTAAAGCTTACGCACCCGCAGTAACACACTACAACTCATTAGCACACACACTCACACTCTAAAGCTTACGCACCCGCAGTCACACACTACAACTCATTAGCACACACACTCACACTCTAAAGCTTACGCACCCGCAGTCACACACTACAACTCATTAGCACACACACTCACACTCTAAAGCTTACGCACCCGCAGTCACACACTACAACTCATTAGCACACACACTCACACTCTAAAGCTTACGCACCCGCAGTCACACACTACAACTCATTAGCACACACACTCACACTCTAAAGCTTACGCACCCGCAGTCACACACTATAACTCATTAGCACACACACTCACACTCTAAAGCTCACACACCCGCAGTAACACACTAGAACTCATTAGCACAAACACACTCACACCCTAAAGCTTACACACACGCAGTCTCAGAGTACAACTCATTAGCACAAACACACTCACACTCTAAATCTCACACACCCACAGTCACACACTACAACTCATTAGCACAAACACACTCACATTCTAAAGGTTACACACACCCGCAGTAACACACTAGAACACATTAGCACAAACACTCGCATTCTGAAGCTCACACACCCACAGTCACACACTACAACTCATTAGCACACACACTCACACTCTAAAGCTTACGCACCCGCAGTAACACACTACAACTCATTAGCACACACACTCACACTCTAAAGCTTACGCACCCGCAGTAACACACTACAACTCATTAGCACACACACTCACACTCTAAAGCTTACGCACCCGCAGTAACACACTACAACTCATTAGAGCACACACTCACACTCTAAAGCTTACGCACCCGCAGTAACACACTACAACTCATTAGCACACACACTCACACTCTAAAGCTTACGCACCCGCAGTAACACACTACAACTCATTAGCACACACACTCACACTCTAAAGCTTACGCACACGCAGTAACACACTACAACTCATTAGCACACACACTCACACTCTAAAGCTTACACACCCGCAGTCGCACACTACAACTCATTAGCACACAAACTCACACTCTAAAGCTTACGCACCCGCAGTCACACACTACAACTCATTAGCACACACACTCACACTCTAAAGCTTACCCACCCGCAGTCGCACACTACAACTCATTAGGTAACACACTCACACTCTAAAGCTTACGCACCCGCAGTCACACACTCCAACTCATTAGCACACACACTCACACTCTAAAGCTTACACACCCGCAGTCGCACACTACAACTCATTAGGTAACACACTCACACTCTAAAGCTTACGCACCCGCAGTCACACACTCCAACTCATTAGCACACACACTCACACTCTAAAGCTTACCCACCCACAGTAACACACTACAACTCATTAGCACACACACTCACACTCTAAAGCTTACACACCCACAGTAACACACTACAACTCATTAGCACACACACTCACACTCTAAAGCTTACCCACCCACAGTAACACACTACAACTCATTAGCACACACACTCACACTCTAAAGCTTACACACCCACAGTAACACACTACAACTCATTAGCACAAACACTCACACTCTAAAGCTTACCCACCCACAGTAACACACTACAACTCATTAGCACACACACTCACACTCTAAAGCTTACACACCCACAGTAACACACTACAACTCATTAGCACACACACTCACACTCTAAAGCTTACGCACCCGCAGTAACACACTACAACTCATTAGCACACACACTCACACTCTAAAGCTTACACACCCACAGTAACACACTACAACTCATTAGCACACACACTCATACTCAAAAGCTTACACACCCGCAGTCGCACACTACAACTCATTAGCACAAACACTCACACTCTAAAGCTTACACACCCGCAGTCGCACACTACAACTCATTAGCACAAACACTCACAGTCTAAAGCTTACACACCCGCAGTCGCACACTACAACTCATTAGCACAAACACACTCACATTCCAAAGCTTACACACCCGCAGTCGCACACTACAACTCATTAGCACACACACTCACACTCTAAAGCTTACACACCAGCAGTAACACACTACAACTCATTAGCACAAACACACTCACACTCTAAAGCTTACACACCCGCAGTCGCACACTACAACTCATTAGCACAAACACACTCACACTCTAAAGCTTACACACCCGCAGTCGCACACTACAACTCATTAGCACAAACACACTCACACTCTAAAGCTTACACACCCGCAGTCGCACACTACAACTCATTAGCACACACACTCACACTCTAAAGCTTACACACCCGCAGTAACACACTACAACTCATTAGCACAAACACACTCACACTCTAAAGCTTACACACCCGCAGTCGCACACTACAACTCATTAGCACAAACACACTCACAATCTAAAGCTTACACACCCGCAGTCGCACACTACAACTCATTAGCACACACACACTCACACTCTAAAGCTTACACACCCGCAGTAACACACTACAACTCATTAGCACACACACTCACACTCTAAAGCTTACACACCCGCAGTCGCACACTACAACTCATTAGCACAAACACACTCACACTCTAAAGCTTACACACCCGCAGTCGCACACTACAACTCATTAACACACACACTCACATTCTAAAGCTCACACACCCGCAGTCGCACACTACAACTCATTAGCACAAACACACTCACACTCTAAAGCTTACACACCCGCAGTCGCACACTACAACTCATTAGCACAAACACACTCACACTCTAAAGCTTACACACCCGCAGTCGCACACTAGAACTCATTAGCACACACACTCACACTCTAAAGCTTACACACCCGCAGTCGCACACTACAACTCATTAGCACACACACTCACACTCTAAAGCTTACACACCCGCAGTCGCACACTACAACTCATTAGCACACACACTCACACTCTAAAGCTTACGCACCCGCAGTCACACACTACAACTCATTAGCACACACACTCACACTCTAAAGCTTACGCACCCGCAGTCGCACACTACAACTCATTAGCACACACACTCACACTCTAAAGCTTACCCACCCGCAGTCGCACACTACAACTCATTAGCACACACACTCACACTCTAAAGCTTACACACCCGCAGTCGCACTCTACAACTCATTAGCACACACACTCACACTCTAAAGCTTACACACCCGCAGTCGCACACTACAACTCATTAGCACACACACTCACACTCTAAAGCTTACGCACCCGCCGTAACACACTAGAACTCATTAGCACAAACACACTCACATTCTAAAGCTTACTCACACCCGCAGTAACACACTAGAACTCATTAGCACAAACACACTCGCATTCTGAAGCTCACACACCCGCAGTAACAATCTAGAACGCATTAGCACAAACACACTCACACTCTAAAGCTCACACACCCACAGTCACACACTACAACTCATTAGCACAACCACACACTCACATTCTAAAGCTTACACACACCCGCAGTAACAAACTAGAACTCACTAGCACAAACACACACTCTATAGCTCACACACCCACAGTCACACACTACAACTCATTAGCACAAACACACTCACACCCGAAAGCTTACACACACCCGCAGTAAAACACTAGAACTCACTAGCACAAACACACACTCTATAGCTCACACACCCACAGTCACACACTACAACTCATTAGCACAAACACACTCACACCCTAAAGCTTACACACACCCGCAGTAAAACACTAGAACTCACTAGCACAAACACACACTCTATAGCTCACACACCCACAGTCACACACAACTCATTAGCACAAACACACTCACACCCTAAAGCTTACACACACCCGTTGTAAAACACTAGAACTCACTAGCACAAACACACACTCTATAGCTCACACACCCACAGTCACACACTACAACTCATTAGCACAAACACACTCACACTCTAAAGCTCACACACCCACAGTCACACACTACAACTCATTAGTACAAACACACTCACATTCTAAAGCTTACACACACCCGCAGTAACAAACTAGAACTCACTAGCACAAACACACACTCTATAGCTCACACACCCAGTCACACACTACAACTCATTAGCACAAACACTCTCACATTCTAAAGCTTACACACACCCGCAGTAACACACTAGAACTCATTAGCACAAACACACTCACACCCTAAAGCGTACATAACCGCAGTCACAGAGTACAAGTCATTAGCAGAACCACACTCACACTCTAAAGCTCACACACCCGCAGTAACACACTAGAACCCATTAGCACAAACACACTCACATTCTAAAGCTTACACACACCCGCAGTAACACACTAGAACTCATTAGCAAAAACACACTCTTGCTCTAAAGCTCACACACACCCGCAGAAACACACTATAACACATTACAATAAACACACTCACACTCTAGAGCTCACACACCCACGCAGTAACACACTACATTTTATTAGCACAAACACGCTCACGCTCCAAAGCTTACACACACACACCCGCAGTAACAGACTACAGCTCATTAACACAAACCCACTGACACTCTGAAGCTCACACACCCGCAGTCACAGACTACAACTCATTAGCACAAACACACTCACACTCTAAAGCTCACGCAACCCGCAATAACACACTAAAACTCATTAGCACAAACACACTCACACAAACCCGCAGTAACACACTATAGCTAATTAGCACAAACACACTCACACTCCAACGCTCACACACACCCGCAGTAACAGACTTCAACTCATTAGCACAAACACTCTCACGCTATAAGACTCACATAACCGCAGTAACACAGTACAAGTCATTAGCACAAACACACTCACACTCTAAAGCTCACACACACCCGCAGTAACACACTACAACTCTTTAGCACAAACATACTCACACTCTAAATCTTACACACACACGCAGTCACACACTACATCCCATTAGCACTAACAAACTCACACTCTAAAGCTCAAACACACCCGCAGTAACACACAACAACTCATTAGCACAAACACACCCGCAGTAACACACAACAACTCATTAGCACAAACACACCCGCAGTAACACACTACAACTCATTAGCACACTTACACTCAACTCCAAAGCTCACACCTACGCGGTCTCACACTACAACTCACTAGCAAAAACGCACTCATTTTTCAAAGCTCACATACACCCGCAGTAACACACTACAACTCATTAGCACAAACACACTCATACTCTAAAGCTCACACACACGCAGTAACACACTACAACTCATTAGCACAAACACTCTCACACTCTAAAGCTCACACACACCAGCTGTAACACACTACATCTCATTAGCACTAACAAGCTCACACTCTAAAGCTCACACACACCCGCAGTAACACACAACTCATTGGCAAAAACACACTCACATTCTAAAGCTCACACACCGGCAGTAACACACTACAACTCATAGCAAAAACACACTCACACTCTAAATCTCAAATACACACGCAGTAACACACTACAACCCATTAGCTCAAACACACTCACACTCCAAAGCTCACACACTACAACTCACTAGCACAAACACACTCCAAAGCTCACACCTGCAGTAACACACTACAACTTATTAGCACAAATGCACTCACACTCCAAAGCTCACACACCCCCGAGTAACACACTAAAAATCATTAGCACAAACACACTCACACTCTTAAGCTCACACACCCACAGTAACAGACTACAACTCATTAGCACAAACACCCTCACACTCTAAAGCTCACACACCCGCAGTCACAGAGTACAACTCATTAGCACAAAAACACTCACAATCTAAAGCTTACACACACCCGCAGTAACACACTACAAATCGCCCCCGAAAACACACCCACTCTCCAAAGCTCACACGCTCGCAGTAACACACTACAACTCACTAGTAAAAAAGCACTCATATTTCAAAACTTACACACACCCACAGTAACGCACTACAACCCTTTAGCACAGACACACTCAATTACAAAGCTCAAACACATACCTGCAGTGACACATTACAACTCATTAGCAGAGATACACTCACACTCCAAAGCTCATACACCCGCAGGAACACACTACAACTGATTAGCACAAACACACTCACACTCTGAAGCTCACACACCCGCAACAACACACTACAACTCAATAGCACAAACACACTCACACCTTAAAGCACACACACCCGCAGTCACAGACTACAACTCATTAGCACAAACACACTCACACGCTAAAGCTCACACACCCGTAGTCACAGGCTACAACTCATTAGCACAAACACACTCACACTCTAAAACTCACACACACCCGCAGTAACACACAACTCATTAGAACAAACACACTCACACCTCAAAGCGCACACACACCCGCAGTAAATACAACTCATTAGCACAAACATACACTCTGAAGCTCACACACCCGCAGTAACACACTACCACTCATTAGCACAAACACACTCAAACTCTAAAGCTCACACACACACGCAGTAACACACTGCAACTCACTAGCACAAACACACTCACACTCTAAAGCTTACACACACCCGCAGTATCACACTACAACTCATTAGCACAAACACACTCACACTCTAAAGCTCGCACACCCGCAGTAACACACTACGACCCATTAGCACAAACACACTCACACTGCAAAGCTCACACACTACAACTCACTAACACAAACACACTTCAAATCTCGCACACCCGCAGTAACACACTACAAATCACCACCGAAAACACACCTCACTCTCCAAAGCTCACACACCGGCAGTCATGTACTACAACTTATCAGCAAAAACCCAGCCACACTCCAAAGCCTCACACTCGTAGTAACACACTACAACTCACTAGCGCAAACATGCTAACACTCCAGAGCTCGCACACGCGCAATAACATAGTACAATTTACCAGCAAAAACACAGCCATCCTCCAAAGCTTCACACTCTTAGTAACACACTACAACTCACTAGAACAAACACGCTAACACTCCAAAGCGCGGTCACCTGCAAAAACACACTATAACGCACTAGCACAAACACGCTAACACACCATAGCTCGCAAACCGGTATTAACACACTGCAACTCACTAGCTCAAACCCACTCCAAAGCTCACACGCTCACAGTCACACACTACAAATCACTAGTAAAAACGCACTCATTATGGAAAACTCACACACACCCACACTAAGGCACTACAACCCATTAGCAAAGACATACTCAATTCCAAAGCTCAAACATACACCCGCATCGACACACTACAACTCATTAGCACAGATACACTCACACTCCTAAGCTCAACACCCCCGCAGGAACACACAACCCATTAGCACACATACACTCAATTCCAAACCTCACACTCACACGGTCACACACAACAACTCGCTAGCAAAAACGCACACATTTTTCAAATCTCACACACACCCGTAGTAACACACTACAAATCATTAGCACAAACACATTCATAATCCAAACCTCACACACCGGCAGTAAAACACTACAAATCATTAGCACAAACACATTCATAATCCAAACCTCACACACCCGCATAACACACTACAAATCATTAGCACAGACACATTCATAATCCAAACCTCACACACCCGCAGTAACACACTACAAATCATTAGCACAAACACCTTCATAATCCAAACCTCACACACCCGCAGTAAAACACTACAAATCATTAGCACAAACACATTCATAATCCAAACCTCACACACCCGCAGTAACACACTACAAATCATTAGCACAGACACATTCATAATCCAAACCTCACACACCCGCAGTAACACACTACAAATCATTAGCACAGACACATTCATAATCCAAACCTCACACACCCGCAGTAACACACTACAAATCATTAGCACAAACACCTTCATAATCCAAACCTCACACACCCGCAGTAAAACACTACAAATCATTAGCACAAACACATTCATAATCCAAACCTCACACACCCGCAGTAACACACTACAAATCATTAGCACAGACACATTCATAATCCAAACCTCACACACCCGCAGTAACACACTACAAATCATTAGCACAGACACATTCATAATCCAAACCTCACACACCCGCAGTAACACACTACAAATCATTAGCACAAACACATTCATAATCCAAACCTCACACACCCGCAGTAAAACACTACAAATCATTAGCACAAACACATTCATAATCCAAACCTCACACACCCGCAGTAACACACTACAAATCATTAGCACAAACACATTCATAATCCAAACCTCACACACCCGCAGTAACACACTACAAATCATTAGCACAGACACATTCATAATCCAAACCTCACACACCCGCAGTAACACACTACAAATCATTAGCACAGACACATTCATAATCCAAACCTCACACACCCGCAGTAACACACTACAAATCATTAGCACACACACATTCATAATCCAAACCTCACACACCCGCAGTAACACACTACAAATAATTAGCACAGACACATTCATTATCCAAAACTCACACACCCGCAGTAACACACTACAAATCATTAGCACAGACACATTCATAATCCAAACCTCACACACCCGCAGTAACACACTACAAATCATTAGCACAAACACATTCATAATCCAAACCTCACACACCCGCAGTAACACACTACAAATCATTAGCACAAACACATTCATAATCCAAACCTCACACACCCGCAGTAACACACTACAAATCATTAGCACAAACACATTCATAATCCAAACCTCACACACCCGCAGTAACACACTACAAATCATTAGCACAAACACATTCATAATCCAAACCTCACACACCCGCAGTAAAACACTACAAATCATTAGCACAAACACATTCATAATCCAAACCTCACACACCCGCAGTAACACACTACAAATCATTAGCACAGACACATTCATAATCCAAACCTCACACACCCGCAGTAACACACTACAAATCATTAGCACAGACACATTCATAATCCAAACCTCACACACCCGCAGTAAAACACTACAAATCATTAGCACAAACACATTCATAATCCAAACCTCACACACCCGCAGTAACACACTACAAATCATTAGCACAGACACATTCATAATCCAAACCTCACACACCCGCAGTAACACACTACAAATCATTAGCACAGACACATTCATAATCCAAACCTCACACACCCGTAGTAACACACTACAACTCATTAGCACAGACACATTCATAATCCACACCTCACACACCCGTAGTAAAACACTACAACTCATTAGCACAAACACATTCATAATCCAAACCTCACACACCCGTAGTAAAACACTACAACTCATTAGCACAAACACATTCATAATCCAAACCTCACACACCCGCAGTAACACACTACAACTCATTAGCACAGACACATTCATAATCCACACCTCACACACCCGTAGTAAAACACTACAACTCATTAGCACAAACACATTCATAATCCAAACCTCACACTCCCGTAGTAAAACACTACAACTCATTAGCACAAACAAATTCATAATCCAAACCTCACACACCCGCAGTAACACACTACAAATCATTAGCACAGACACATTCATAATCCAAACCTCACACACCCGTAGTAACACACTACAACTCATTAGCACAGACACATTCATAATCCACACCTCACACACCCGTAGTAAAACACTACAACTCATTAGCACAAACACATTCATAATCCAAACCTCACACACCCGCAGTAACACACTACAAATCATTAGCACAAACACATTCATAATCCAAACCTCACACACCCGTAGTAACACACTACAAATCATTAGCACAGACACATTCATAATCCAAACCTCACACACCCGCAGTAACACACTACAACTCATTAGCACAGACACATTCATAATCCACACCTCACACACCCGTAGTAAAACACTACAACTCATTAGCACAAACAAATTCATAATCCAAACCTCACACACCCGCAGTAACACACTACAAATCATTAGCACAGACACATTCATAATCCAAACCTCACACACCCGTAGTAACACACTACAACTCATTAGCACAGACACATTCATAATCCACACCTCACACACCCGTAGTAAAACACTACAACTCATTAGCACAAACACATTCATAATCCAAACCTCACACACCCGCAGTAACACACTACAACTCATTAGCACAAACACATTCATAATCCAAACCTCACACACCCGCAGTAACACACTACAAATCATTAGCACAAACACATTCATAATCCAAACCTCACACACCCGCAGTGACACACTACAACGCATTAGCACAAACACATTCATAATCCAAACCTCACACACCCGCAGTAACACACTACAACTCATTAGCACAAACACATTCATAATCCAAACCTCACACACCCGCAGTAACACACTACAACTCATTAGCACAAACACATTCATAACCCAAACCTCACACACCCGCAGTAACACACTACAACTCATTAGCACAAACACATTCATAATCCAAACCTCACACACCCGCAGTAACACACTACAACTCATTAGCACAAACACATTCATAATCCAAACCTCACACACCCGCAATAACACACTACAAATCATTAGCACAAACACATTCATAATCCAAACCTCACACACCCGCAGTAACACACTACAAATCATTAGCACAAACACATTCATAATCCAAACCTCACACACCCGCAGTAACACACTACAAATCATTAGCACAGACACATTCATAATCCAAACCTCACACACCCGCAGTAACACACTACAAATCATTAGCACAGACACATTCATAATCCAAACCTCACACACCCGCAGTAACACACTACAAATCATTAGCACAAACACATTCATAATCCAAACCTCACACACCCGTAGTAACACACTACAACTCATTAGCACAAACACATTCATACTCCAAACCTCACACACCCGCAGTAACACACTACAAATCATTAGCACAAACACATTCATAATCCAAACCTCACACACCCGCAGTAACACACTACAACTCATTAGCACAAACACATTCATAATCCAAACCTCACACACCCGCAGTAACACACTACAAATCATTAGCACAGACACATTCATAATCCAAACCTCACACACCCGCAGTAACACACTACAACTCATTAGCACAAACACATTCATAATCCAAACCTCACACACCCGCAGTAACACACTACAACTCATTAGCACAGTCACATTCATAATCCAAACCTCACACACCTGCAGTAACACACTACAACTCATTAGCACAGACACATTCATAATCCAAACCTCACACACCCGCAGTAAAACACTACAACTCATTAGCACAGACACATTCATAATCCAAACCTCACACACCCGCAGTAACACACTACAAATCATTAGCACAGACACATTCATAATCCAAACCTCACACACCCGCAGTAACACACTACAACTCATTAGCACAGACACATTCATAATCCAAACCTCACACACCTGCAGTAACACACTACAACTCATTAGCACAGACACATTCATAATCCAAACCTCACACACCCGCAGTAAAACACTACAACTCATTAGCACAGACACATTCATAATCCAAACCTCACACACCCGCAGTAACACACTACAAATCATTAGCACAGACACATTCATAATCCAAACCTCACACACCCGCAGTAACACACTACAACTCATTAGCACAGACACATTCATAATCCAAACCTCACACACCCGCAGTAACACACTACAACTCATTAGCACAAACACATTCATAATCCAAACCTCACACACCCGCAGTAACACACTACAACTCATTAGCACAAACACATTCATAATCCAAACCTCACACACCCGCAGTAACACACTACAAATCATTAGCACAGACACATTCATAATCCACACCTCACACACCCGCAGTAACACACTACAACTCATTAGCACAGACACATTCATAATCCACACCTCACACACCCGCAGTAACACACTACAAATCATTAGCACAAACACATTCATAATCCAAACCTCACACACCCGCAGTAACACACTACAAATCATTAGCACAAACACATTCATAATCCAAACCTCACACACCCGCAGTAACACACTACAAATCATTAGCACAAACAGATTCATAATCCACACCTCACACACCCGCAGTAACACACTACAACTCATTAGCACAGACACATTCATAATCCACACCTCACACACCCGCAGTAACACACTACAAATAATTAGCACAAACAAATTCATAATCCAAACCTCACACACCCGTAGTAACACACTACAACTCATTAGCACAAACACATTCATACTCCAAACCTCACACACCCGCAGTAACACACTACAAATCATTAGCACAAACACATTCATAATCCACACCTCACACACCCGCAGTAACACACTACAACTCATTAGCACAGACACATTCATACTCCAAACCTCACACACCCGTAGTAACACACTACAAATCATTAGCACAAACACATTCATACTCCAAACCTCACACACCCGCAGTAACACACTACAACTCATTAGCACAGACACATTCATAATCCACACCTCACACACCCGCAGTAACACACTACAACTCATTAGCACAGACACATTCATAATCCACACCTCACACACCCGCAGTAACACACTACAAATCATTAGCACAGATAAACTCAATTCGAAAGCTTACACCCACACAGCCACACACTACAACTCACTAGCAAAAACGCACTCATATATCAAAGCTCACACACAACTCACTAAAACAAACACGTTAACACTCCAAAGCTCGCTCACCCGCAAAATCACATTATAACGCACTAACACAAACACGCTAACACACCAAAGCTCGCACAACGGTAAAAACACACTACAACTCACTAGCATACACACTCTCAAAAGCTCACACGCTCACAGTAACACACTACAACTCACTAGTAAAAAAGCACTCATTTTTCAAAACTTACACACACCCACAGTGACGCACTACAACCCTTTAGCACAGACACACTCAATTCCAAAGTTCAAACACATACCTGCAGTGACACATTACAACACATTAGCAGAGATACACTCACACTCCAAAGCTCATACACCCGCAGGAACACACTACAACTCATTAGCACACTAACACTCAACTCCAAAGCTCACACTCACGCGGTCTCACACTACAACTCACTAGCAAAAACGCACACATTTTTCAAAGCTCACACACAACTGTAGTAACACACTACAACTCATTAGCACAAACACACTCATACTCTAAAGCTCACACACACACGCAGTAACACACTACAACTCATTAGCACAAACACTCTCACACTCTAAAGCTCACACACACCAGCCGTAACACACTACAGCTCATTAGCATAAACATACACACACTCTAAATCTTACACACACACACGCAGTCACCCACTACATCTCATTAGCACTAACAAGCTCACACTCTAAAGCTCACACACACCCGCAGTAACACACAACTCATTAGCAAAAACACACTCACATTCTAAAGCTCACACACCGACAATAACACACTACAACTCATACTAACGAAGAGGGTTGAGTAAGAAAGTTCATCATATACTTGTAATGTTCTCCTGTTAACGATAAGCACAGAGCTGCCCTTACTGGTGGAAGATCAAACTAACAAAGAGGGTTAAGTAAGAAAGTTCATCATATACTTGTACTGTTCTCCTGTTAACGATAAGCACAGAGCTGCCCTTACTGGTGGAAGATCAAACTAACCAAGAGGGTTGAGTAAGAAAGTTCATCACATACTTGTAATGTTCTCCTGTTAACGATAAGCACAGAGCTGCCCTTACTGGTGGAAGATCAAACTAACCAAGAGGGTTGAGTAAGAAAGTTCATCACATACTTGTAATGTTCTCCTGTTAACAACGATAGGCACAGAGGTCCCCTTACTGGTGGAAGATCAAACTAACAAAGAGGGTTGAGTAAGAAAGTTCATCACATACTTGTAATGTTCTCCTGTTAACAACGATAGGCACAGAGGTCCCCTTACTGGTGGAAGATCAAACTAAACAAGACGCTTGAGTAAGAAAGTTCATCATATACTTGGAATGTTCTCCTGTTAACAACGATAGGCACAGAGGTCCCCTTACTGGTGGAAGATCAAACTAAACAAGACGGTTGAGTAAGAAAGTTCATCATATACTTGGAATGTTCTCCTGTTAACAACGATAGGCACAGAGGTCCCCTTACTGGTGGAAGATCAAACTAAACAAGACGGTTGAGTAAGAAAGTTCATCATATACTTGGAATGTTCTCCTGTTAACAACGATAGGCACAGAGGTCCCCTTACTGGTGGAAGACCAAACTAAACAAGACGGTTGAGTAAGAAAGTTCATCACATACTTGTAATGTTCTCCTGTTAACAACGATAGGCACAGAGGTCCCCTTACTGGTGGAAGATCAAACTAAACAAGACGGTTGAGTAAGAAAGTTCATCATATACTTGTAATGTTCTCCTGTTAACAACGATAGGCACAGAGGTCCCCTTACTGGTGGAAGATCAAACTAAACAAGACGGTTAAGTAAGAAGTTCATCATATACTTGTAATGTTCTCCTGTTAACGATAAGCACAGAGCTGCCCTTACTGGTGGAAGATCAAACTAACAAAGAGGGTTAAGTAAGAAAGTTCATCATATACTTGTAATGTTCTCCTGTTAACGATAAGCACAGAGCTGCCCTTACTGGTGGAAGATCAAACTAACCAAGAGGGTTGAGTAAGAAAGTTCATCACATACTTGTAATGTTCTCCTGTTAACAACGATAGGCACAGAGGTCCCCTTACTGGTGGAAGATCAAACTAACAAAGAGGGTTGAGTAAGAAAGTTCATCACATACTTGTAATGTTCTCCTGTTAACAACGATAGGCACAGAGGTCCCCTTACTGGTGGAAGATCAAACTAAACAAGACGGTTGAGTAAGAAAGTTCATCATATACTTGGAATGTTCTCCTGTTAACAACGATAGGCACAGAGGTCCCCTTACTGGTGGAAGATCAAACTAACCTAGAGGGTTGAGTAAGAAAGTTCATCACATACTTGGAATGTTCTCCTGTTAACAACGATAGGCACAGAGGTCCCCTTACTGGTGGAAGATCAAACTAAACAAGACGGTTGAGTAAGAAAGTTCATCATATACTTGGAATGTTCTCCTGTTAACAACGATAGGCACAGAGGTCCCCTTACTGGTGGAAGATCAAACTAAACAAGACGGTTGAGTAAGAAAGTTCATCACATACTTGTAATGTTCTCCTGTTAACAACGATAGGCACAGAGGTCCCCTTACTGGTGGAAGATCAAACTAAACAAGACGGTTGAGTAAGAAAGTTCATCGTATACTTGGAATGTTCTCCTGTTAACAACGATAGTCACAGAGGTCCCCTTACTGGTGGAAGATCAAACTAAACAAGACGGTTGAGTAAGAAAGTTCATCATATACTTGTAATGTTCTCCTGTTAACAACGATAGGCACAGAGGTCCCCTTACTGGTGGAAGATCAAACTAAACAAGAGGGTTGAGTAAGAAAGTTCATCACATACTTGTAATGTTCTCCTGTTAACAACGATAGGCACAGAGGTCCCCTTACTGGTGGAAGATCAAACTAACAAAGAGGGTTGAGTAAGAAAGTTCATCATATACTTGTAATGTTCTCCTGTTAACCATGATAGGCACAGAGGTCCCCTTACTGGTGGAAGCTAAAACTAACGAAGAGGGGTGAGTAAGAAAGTTCCTCCTATACTTGTAATGTTCTCCTGTTAACCATGATAGGCACAGAGGTCCCCTTACTGGTGGAAGATCAAACTAACCAAGAGGGTTGAGTAAGAAAGCTCATCATATACTTGTAATGTTCTCCTGTTAACAACGATAGGCACAGAGCTGACCTTACTGGTGGAAGCTCAAACTAACCAAGAGGGTTGAGTAAGAAAGTTCATCACATACTTGTAATGTTCTCCTGTTAACAACGATAGGCACAGAGGTCCCCTTACTGGTGGAAGATCAAACTAAACAAGACGGTTGAGTAAGAAAGTTCATCATATACTTGGAATGTTCTCCTGTTAACAACGATAGGCACAGAGGTCCCCTTACTGGTGGAAGACCAAACTAAACAAGACGGTTGAGTAAGAAAGTTCATCACATACTTGTAATGTTCTCCTGTTAACAACGATAGGCACAGAGGTCCCCTTACTGGTGGAAGATCAAACTAAACAAGACGGTTGAGTAAGAAAGTTCATCATATACTTGTAATGTTCTCCTGTTAACAACGATAGGCACAGAGGTCCCCTTACTGGTGGAAGATCAAACTAAACAAGACGGTTAAGTAAGAAGTTCATCATATACTTGTAATGTTCTCCTGTTAACGATAAGCACAGAGCTGCCCTTACTGGTGGAAGATCAAACTAACAAAGAGGGTTAAGTAAGAAAGTTCATCATATACTTGTAATGTTCTCCTGTTAACGATAAGCACAGAGCTGCCCTTACTGGTGGAAGATCAAACTAACCAAGAGGGTTGAGTAAGAAAGTTCATCATATACTTGTAATGTTCTCCTGTTAACAACGATAGGCACAGAGCTGCCCTTACTAGTGGAAGCTCAAACTAACCAAGAGGGTTGAGTAAGAAAGTTCATCACATACTTGTAAAGTTCTCCTGTTAACAACGATAGGCACAGAGGTCCCCTTACTGGTGGAAGATCAAACTAACCAAGAGGGTTGAGTAAGAAAGTTCATCACCTACTTGTAATGTTCTCCTGTTAACAACGATAGGCACAGAGGTCCCCTTACTGGTGGAAGATCAAACTAACCAAGAGGGTTGAGTAAGAAAGTACATCATATACTTGTAATGTTCTCCTGTTAACCATGTTAGGCACAAAGCACTCCTTACTGGTGGAAGCTAAAACTAACGAAGAGGGTTGAGTAAGAAAGTTCATCATATACTTGTAATGTTCTCCTTTTAACCATGTTAGGCACAGAGGTCCCCTTACTGGTGGAAGCTAAAACTAACGAAGAGGGTTGAGTAAGAAAGTTCATCATATACTTGTAATGTTCTCCTTTTAACCATGTTAGGCACAGAGCTCCCCTTACTGGTGGAAGCTAAAACTAACGAAGAGGGGTGAGTAAGAAAGTTCATCATATACTTGTAATGTTCTCCTGTTAACCATGATAGGCACAGAGGTCCCCTTACTAGTGGAAGCTCAAACTAACCAAGAGGGTTGAGTAAGAAAGTTCATCATATACTTGTAATGTTCTCCTGTTAACCATCTTAGGCACAGAGCACTTCTTACTGGTAGATGCTCAAACTAACCAAGAAGGTTGAGTAAGAATGTACATCATATACTTGTAATGTTCTTCTGTTAACCATGATAGGCACAGAGCTCTTTTTACTGGTAGAAGATCAAACTAACCAAGAGGGTTAAGTAAGAAAGTTCATCATATACTTGTAATGTTCTCCTGTTAACAATAAGCTCAGAGCTCGCCTTACTGGTAGAAGCTCAAACTAACCAAGACGGTTGAGTAAGAATGATCATCATATACTTGTAATGTTCTCCTGTTAACGATAAGCACAGAGCTCCGCTTACTGGTAGAAGCTCAAACTAACCAAGAGGGTTGAGTAAGAATGTACATCATATACTTGTAATGTTCTCCTGTTAACGATAAGCACAGAGCTCCCCTTACTGGTAGAAGCTCAAACTAACCAAGACGGTTGAGTAAGAATGTTCATCATATACTTGTAATGTTCTCCTGTTAACGATAAGCACAGAGCTCCCCTTACTGGTAGAAGCTCAAACTAACCAAGACGGTTGAGTAAGAATGTTCATCATATACTTGTAATGTTCTCCTGTTAACGATAAGCACAGAGCTCCCCTTACTGGTAGAAGCTCAAACTAACCAAGACGGTTGAGTAAGAATGTACATCATATACTTGTAATGTTCGCCTGTTAACAACGATAGGCACAGAGCTCCCCTTACTGGTGGAAGATCAAACTAACCTAGAGGGTTGAGTAAGAAAGTTCATCATATACTTGTAATGTTCTCCTGTTAACAACGATAGGCACAGAGCTCCCCTTACTGGTGGAAGATCAAACTAACCTAGAGGGTTGAGTAAGAAAGTTCATCATATACTTGTAATGTTCTCCTGTTAACGATAGGCACAGAGCTGACCTTACTGGTGGAAGCTCAAACTAACCTGGAGGGTTGAGTAAGAAAGTTCATCATATACTTGTAATGTTCTCCTGTTAACAACGATAGGCACAGAGCTCCCCTTACTGGTGGAAGATCAAACTAACCTAGAGGGTTGAGTAAGAAAGTTCATCATATACTTGTAATGTTCTCCTGTTAACGATAGGCACAGAGCTGACCTTACTGGTGGAAGCTTAAACTAACCTAGAGGGTTGAGTAAGTAAGTTCATCATATACTTGTAATGTTCTCCTGTTAATGATAGGCACAGAGCTGACCTTAAAGGTGGAAGATCAAACTAACAAAGAGGGTTGAGTAAGAAAGTTCATCACATACTTGTAATATTCTCCTGTTAACAACGATAGGCACAGAGCTGACCTTACTGGTGGAAGATCAAACTAACCAAGAGTGTTGATTAAGAAAGTTCATCATATACTTGTAATGTTCTCCTGTTAACAACGATAGGCACAGAGCTGCCCTTACTGGTGGAAGATCAAACTAACCAAGAGGGTTGAGTAAGAAAGTTCATCATATACTTGTAATGTTCTCCTGTTAACAACGATAGGCACAGAGCTGCCCTTACTGGTGGAAGCTCAAACTAACCAAGTGGGTTGATTAACAAAGTTCATCATATACTTGTAATATTCTCCTGGTAACAACGATAGGCACAGAGCTGACCTTACTGGTGGAAGCTCAAACTAACCAAGTGGGTTGATTAACAAAGTTCATCATATACTTGTAATATTCTCCTGGTAACAACGATAGGCACAGAGCTGACGTTACTTGTGGAAGCTCCAAGTAACCAAGAGGGTTGAGTAAGAAATTTCATCATATACCTGTAATGTTCTCCTGTTAACCATGATAGGCACACAGCTCCCCTTACTGGTGGAAGCTCAAACTAACCAAGAGGGTTGAGTAAGAAAGTTCATCATATACTTGTAATGTTCTCCTGTTAACCATGATAGGCACAGAGCACCCCTTAGCGGTGGAAGCTCAAACTGACCAAGAGGGTTGAATTAGAAAATTCATCATATACTTGTAATGTTCTGCTGTTAACCATGATAGGCACAGAGATCCCCTTACTGGTGGAAGCTCAAACTAACCAAGAAGGTTGAGTAAGAAAGTTCATCATATACTTGTAATGTTCTCCTGTTAACAACGGTAGGCACAGAGCTCCCCTTACTGGTGGAAGCTCCAACTAACCAAGAGGGTTGAGTAAGAAAGTTCATCATATACTTGTAATGTTCTCCTGTTAACAACGGTAGGCACAGAGCTCCCCTTACTGGTGGAAGCTCAAACTAACCAAGAGGGTTGAGTAAGAAAGTTCATCATATACTTGTAATGTTCTCCTGTTAACAACGGTAGGCACAGAGCTCCCCTTACTGGTGGAAGCTCCAACTAACGAAGAGACTTGAGTAAGAAAGTTCATCATATACTTGTAATGTTCTCCTGTTAACAACGATAGGCACAGAGCTCCCCTTACTGGTGGAAGCTCCAACTAACCAAGAGGGTTGAGTAAGAAAGTTCGTCATATACTTGTAATGTTCTCCTGTTAACCATGATAGGCACAGAGGTCCCCTTACTGGTGGAAGATTCAAACTAACCAAGAGGGTTGAGTAAGAAAGTTCATCATATACTTGTAATGTTCTCCTGTTAACAACGATAGGCACAGAGCTGACCTTACTGGTGGAAGCTCAAACTAACCAAGAGGGTTGAGTAAGAAAGTTCATCACATACTTGTAATGTTCTCCTGTTAACAACGATAGGCACAGAGGTCCCCTTACTGGTGGAAGATCAAACTAACCTAGAGGGTTGAGTAAGAAAGTTCATCACATACTTGTAATGTTCTCCTGTTAACAACGATAGGCACAGAGGTCCCCTTACTGGTGGAAGATCAAACTAACCTAGAGGGTTGAGTAAGAAAGTTCATCACATACTTGTAATGTTCTCCTGTTAACAACGATAGGCACAGAGGTCCCCTTACTGGTGGAAGATCAAACTAACCTAGAGGGTTGAGTAAGAAAGTTCATCATATACTTGTAATGTTCTCCTGTTAACAACGATAGGCACAGAGGTCCGCTTACTGGTGGAAGATCAAACTAACCTAGAGGGTTGAGTAAGAAAGTTCATCACATACTTGTAATGTTCTCCTGTTAACAACGATAGGCACAGAGGTCCCCTTACTGGTGGAAGCTCAAACTAACCAAGAGGAATGAGTAAGAAAGTTCATCACATACTTGTAATGTTCTCCTGTTAACAACGATAGGCACAGAGCTCCCCTTACTGGTGGAAGATCAAACTAACCAAGAGGGTTGAGTAAGAAAGTTCATCATATACTTGTAATGTTCTCCTGTTAACAACGATAGGCACAGAGCTGCCCTTACTAGTGGAAGCTCAAACTAACCAAGAGGGTTGAGTAAGAAAGTTCATCACATACTTGTAAAGTTCTCCTGTTAACAACGATAGGCACAGAGGTCCCCTTACTGGTGGAAGATCAAACTAACCAAGAGGGTTGAGTAAGAATGTTCATCATATACTTGTAATGTTCTCCTGTTAACGATAAGCACAGAGCTCCCCTTACTGGTAGAAGCTCAAACTAACCAAGACGGTTGAGTAAGAATGTTCATCATATACTTGTAATGTTCTCCTGTTAACGATAAGCACAGAGCTCCCCTTACTGGTAGAAGCTCAAACTAACCAAGACGGTTGAGTAAGAATGTACATCATATACTTGTAATGTTCTCCTGTTAACAACGATAGGCACAGAGCTCCCCTTACTGGTGGAAGATCAAACTAACCTAGAGGGTTGAGTAAGAAAGTTCATCATATACTTGTAATGTTCTCCTGTTAACAACGATAGGCACAGAGCTCCCCTTACTGGTGGAAGATCAAACTAACCTAGAGGGTTGAGTAAGAAAGTTCATCATATACTTGTAATGTTCTCCTGTTAACGATAGGCACAGAGCTGACCTTACTGGTGGAAGCTCAAACTAACCTGGAGGGTTGAGTAAGAAAGTTCATCATATACTTGTAATGTTCTCCTGTTAACAACGATAGGCACAGAGCTCCCCTTACTGGTGGAAGATCAAACTAACCTAGAGGGTTGAGTAAGAAAGTTCATCATATACTTGTAATGTTCTCCTGTTAACGATAGGCACAGAGCTGACCTTACTGGTGGAAGCTTAAACTAACCTAGAGGGTTGAGTAAGTAAGTTCATCATATACTTGAAATGTTCTCCTGTTAATGATAGGCACAGAGCTGACCTTAAAGGTGGAAGATCAAACTAACAAAGAGGGTTGAGTAAGAAAGTTCATCACATACTTGTAATATTCTCCTGTTAACAACGATAGGCACAGAGCTGACCTTACTGGTGGAAGATCAAACTAACCAAGAGGGTTGATTAAGAAAGTTCATCATATACTTGTAATGTTCTCCTGTTAACAACGATAGGCACAGAGCTGCCCTTACTGGTGGAAGATCAAACTAACCAAGAGGGTTGAATAAGAAAGTTCATCATATACTTGTAATGTTCTCCTGTTAACAACGATAGGCACAGAGCTGCCCTTTCTGGTGGAAGCTCAAACTAACCAAGTGGGTTGATTAACAAAGTTCATCATATACTTGTAATATTCTCCTGGTAACAACGATAGGCACAGAGCTGACCTTACTGGTGGAAGCTCAAACTAACCAAGTGGGTTGATTAACAAAGTTCATCATATTCTTGTAATATTCTCCTGGTAACAACGATAGGCACAGAGCTGACGTTACTTGTGGAAGCTCCAAGTAACCAAGAGGGTTGAGTAAGAAATTTCATCATATACCTGTAATGTTCTCCTGTTAACCATGATAGGCACACAGCTCCCCTTACTGGTGGAAGATCAAACTAACCTAGAGGGTTGAGTAAGAAAGTTCATCATATACTTGTAATGTTCTCCTGTTAACGATAGGCACAGAGCTGACCTTACTGGTGGAAGCTCAAACTAACCTGGAGGGTTGAGTAAGAAAGTTCATCATATACTTGTAATGTTCTCCTGTTAACAACGATAGGCACAGAGCTCCCCTTACTGGTGGAAGATCAAACTAACCTAGAGGGTTGAGTAAGAAAGTTCATCATATACTTGTAATGTTCTCCTGTTTACGATAGGCACAGAGCTGACCTTACTGGTGGAAGCTTAAACTAACCTAGAGGGTTGAGTAAGAAATTTCATCATATACCTGTAATGTTCTCCTGTTAACCATGATAGGCACACAGCTCCCCTTACTGGTGGAAGCTCAAACTAACCAAGAGGGTTGAGTAAGAAAGTTCGTCATATACTTGTAATGTTCTCCTGTTAACCATGATAGGCACAGAGCACCCCTTAGCGGTGGAAGCTCAAACTGACCAAGAGGGTTGAATTAGAAAGTTCATCATATACTTGTAATGTTCTGCTGTTAACCATGATAGGCACAGAGATCCCCTTACTGGTGGAAGCTCAAACTAACCAAGAGGGTTGAGTAAGAAAGTTCATCATATACTTGTAATGTTCTCCTGTTAACAACGGTAGGCACAGAGCTGCCCTTACTGGTGGAAGCTCCAACTAACCAAGAGGGTTGAGTACGAAAGTTCATCATATACTTGTAATGTTCTCCTGTTAACAACGGTAGGCACAGAGCTCCCCTTACTGGTGGAAGCTCAAACTAACCAAGAGGGTTGAGTAAGAAAGTTCATCATATACTTGTAATGTTCTCCTGTTAACAACGGTAGGCACAGAGCTCCCCTTACTGGTGGAAGCTCCAACTAACCAAGAGACTTGAGTAAGAAAGTTCATCATATACTTGTAATGTTCTCCTGTTAACAACGATAGGCACAGAGCTCCCCTTACTGGTGGAAGCTCCAACTAACCAAGAGGGTTGAGTAAGAAAGTTCATCATATACTTGTAATGTTCTCCTGTTAACCATGATAGGCACAGAGGTCCCCTTACTGGTGGAAGATCAAACTAACCAAGAGGGTTGAGTAAGAACGTTCATCATATACTTGTAATGTTCTCCTGTTAACAACGATAGGCACAGAGCTGACCTTACTGGTGGAAGCTCAAACTAACCAAGAGGGTTGAGTAAGAAAGTTCATCACATACTTGTAATGATCTCCCGTTAACAACGATAGGCACAGAGGTCCCCTTACTGGTGGAAGATCAAACTAACCTAGAGGGTTGAGTAAGAAAGTTCATCACATACTTGTAATGTTCTCCTGTTAACGATAGGCACAGAGGTCCCCTTACTGGTGGAAGATCAAACTAACCTAGAGGGTTGAGTAAGAAAGTTCATCACTTACTTGTAATGTTCTCCTGTTAACAACGATAGGCACAGAGGTCCCCTTACTGGTGGAAGATCAAACTAACCTAGAGGGTTGAGTAAGAAAGTTCATCATATACTTGTAATGTTCTCCTGTTAACAACGATAGGCACAGAGGTCCCCTTACTGGTGGAAGATCAAACTAACCTAGAGGGTTGAGTAAGAAAGTTCATCACATACTTGTAATGTTCTCCTGTTAACAACGATAGGCACAGAGGTCCCCTTACTGGTGGAAGGTCAAACTAACCTAGAGGGTTGAGTAAGAAAGTTCATCACATACTTGTAATGTTCTCCTGTTAACAACGATAGGCACAGAGGTCCCCTTACTGGTGGAAGATCAAACTAACCTAGAGGGTTGAGTAAGAAAGTTCATCAGATACTTGTAATGTTCTCCTGTTAACAACGATAGGCACAGAGGTCCCCTTACTGGTGGAAGATCAAACTAACCTAGAGGGTTGAGTAAGAAAGTTCATCACATACTTGTAATGTTCTCCTGTTAACAACGATAGGCACAGAGGTCCCCGTACTGGTGGAAGCTCAAACTAACCAAGAGGGTTGAGTAAGAAAGTTCATCACATACTTGTAATGTTCTCCTGTTAACAACGATAGGCACAGAGCTCCCCTTACTGGTGGAAGATCAAACTAACCAAGAGGGTTGAGTAAGAAAGTTCATCATATACTTGTAATGTTCTCCTGTTAACAACGATAGGCACAGAGCTGCCCTTACTAGTGGAAGCTCAAACTAACCAAGAGGGTTGAGTAAGAAAGTTCATCACATACTTGTAAAGTTCTCCTGTTAACAACGATAGGCACAGAGGTCCCCTTACTGGTGGAAGATCAAACTAACCAAGAGGGTTGAGTAAGAAAGTTCATCACATACTTGTAATGTTCTCCTGTTAACAACGATAGGCACAGAGGTCCCCTTACTGGTGGAAGCTAAAACTAACGAAGAGGGTTGAGTAAGAAAGTTCATCATATACTTGTAATGTTCTCCTTTTAACCATGTTAGGCACAGAGCTCCCCTTACTGGTGGAAGCTAAAACTAACGAAGAGGGGTGAGTAAGAAAGTTCATCATATACTTGAATGTTCTCCTGTTAACCATGATAGGCACAGAGGTCCCCTTACTGGTGGAAGCTCAAACTAACCAAGAGGGTTGAGTAAGAAAGTTCATCATATACTTGTAATGTTCTCCTGTTAACCATCTTAGGCACAGAGCACTTCTTACTGGTAGATGCTCAAACTAACCAAGAAGGTTGAGTAAGAATGTACATCATATACTTGTAATGTTCTTCTGTTAACCATGATAGGCACAGAGCTCTTTTTACTGGTAGAAGATCAAACTAACCAAGAGGGTTAAGTAAGAAAGTTCATCATATACTTGTAATGTTCTCCTGTTAACAATAAGCTCAGAGCTCGCCTTACTGGTAGAAGCTCAAACTAACCAAGACGGTTGAGTAAGAATGATCATCATATACTTGTAATGTTCTCCTGTTAACGATAAGCACAGAGCTCCGCTTACTGGTAGAAGCTCAAACTAACCAAGACGGTTGAGTAAGAATGTACATCATATACTTGTAATGTTCTCCTGTTAACGATAAGCACAGAGCTCCCCTTACTGGTAGAAGCTCAAACTAACCAAGACGGTTGAGTAAGAATGTTCATCATATACTTGTAATGTTCTCCTGTTAACGATAAGCACAGAGCTCCCCTTACTGGTAGAAGCTCAAACTAACCAAGACGGTTGAGTAAGAATGTTCATCATATACTTGTAATGTTCTCCTGTTAACGATAAGCACAGAGCTCCCCTTACTGGTAGAAGCTCAAACTAACCAAGACGGTTGAGTAAGAATGTACATCATATACTTGTAATGTTCTCCTGTTAACAACGATAGGCACAGAGCTCCCCTTACTGGTGGAAGATCAAACTAACCTAGAGGGTTGAGTAAGAAAGTTCATCATATACTTGTAATGTTCTCCTGTTAACAACGATAGGCACAGAGCTCCCCTTACTGGTGGAAGATCAAACTAACCTAGAGGGTTGAGTAAGAAAGTTCATCATATACTTGTAATGTTCTCCTGTTAACGATAGGCACAGAGCTGACCTTACTGGTGGAAGCTCAAACTAACCTGGAGGGTTGAGTAAGAAAGTTCATCATATACTTGTAATGTTCTCCTGTTAACAACGATAGGCACAGAGCTCCCCTTACTGGTGGAAGATCAAACTAACCTAGAGGGTTGAGTAAGAAAGTTCATCATATACTTGTAATGTTCTCCTGTTAACGATAGGCACAGAGCTGACCTTACTGGTGGAAGCTTAAACTAACCTAGAGGGTTGAGTAAGTAAGTTCATCATATACTTGTAATGTTCTCCTGTTAATGATAGGCACAGAGCTGACCTTAAAGGTGGAAGATCAAACTAACAAAGAGGGTTGAGTAAGAAAGTTCATCACATACTTGTAATATTCTCCTGTTAACAACGATAGGCACAGAGCTGACCTTACTGGTGGAAGATCAAACTAACCAAGAGGGTTGATTAAGAAAGTTCATCATATACTTGTAATGTTCTCCTGTTAACAACGATAGGCACAGAGCTGCCCTTACTGGTGGAAGATCAAACTAACCAAGAGGGTTGAGTAAGAAAGTTCATCATATACTTGTAATGTTCTCCTGTTAACAACGATAGGCACAGAGCTGCCCTTACTGGTGGAAGCTCAAACTAACCAAGTGGGTTGATTAACAAAGTTCATCATATACTTGTAATATTCTCCTGGTAACAACGATAGGCACAGAGCTGACCTTACTGGTGGAAGCTCAAACTAACCAAGTGGGTTGATTAACAAAGTTCATCATATACTTGTAATATTCTCCTGGTAACAACGATAGGCACAGAGCTGACGTTACTTGTGGAAGCTCCAAGTAACCAAGAGGGTTGAGTAAGAAATTTCATCATATACCTGTAATGTTCTCCTGTTAACCATGATAGGCACACAGCTCCCCTTACTGGTGGAAGCTCAAACTAACCAAGAGGGTTGAGTAAGAAAGTTCATCATATACTTGTAATGTTCTCCTGTTAACCATGATAGGCACAGAGCACCCCTTAGCGGTGGAAGCTCAAACTGACCAAGAGGGTTGAATTAGAAAATTCATCATATACTTGTAATGTTCTGCTGTTAACCATGATAGGCACAGAGATCCCCTTACTGGTGGAAGCTCAAACTAACCAAGAAGGTTGAGTAAGAAAGTTCAACATATACTTGTAATGTTCTCCTGTTAACAACGGTAAGCACAGAGCTCCCCTTACTGGTGGAAGCTCCAACTAACCAAGAGGGTTGAGTAAGAAAGTTCATCATATACTTGTAATGTTCTCCTGTTAACAACGGTAGGCACAGAGCTCCCCTTACTGGTGGAAGCTCAAACTAACCAAGAGGGTTGAGTAAGAAAGTTCATCATATACTTGTAATGTTCTCCTGTTAACAACGGTAGGCACAGAGCTCCCCTTACTGGTGGAAGCTCCAACTAACGAAGAGACTTGAGTAAGAAAGTTCATCATATACTTGTAATGTTCTCCTGTTAACAACGATAGGCACAGAGCTCCCCTTACTGGTGGAAGCTCCAACTAACCAAGAGGGTTGAGTAAGAAAGTTCGTCATATACTTGTAATGTTCTCCTGTTAAACATGATAGGCACAGAGGTCCCCTTACTGGTGGAAGATTCAAACTAACCAAGAGGGTTGAGTAAGAAAGTTCATCATATACTTGTAATGTTCTCCTGTTAACAACGATAGGCACAGAGCTGACCTTACTGGTGGAAGCTCAAACTAACCAAGAGGGTTGAGTAAGAAAGTTCATCACATACTTGTAATGTTCTCCTGTTAACAACGATAGGCACAGAGGTCCCCTTACTGGTGGAAGATCAAACTAACCTACAGGGTTGAGTAAGAAAGTTCATCACATACTTGTAATGTTCTCCTGTTAACAACGATAGGCACAGAGGTCCCCTTACTGGTGGAAGATCAAACTAACCTAGAGGGTTGAGTAAGAAAGTTCATCACATACTTGTAATGTTCTCCTGTTAACAACGATAGGCACAGAGGTCCCCTTACTGGTGGAAGATCAAACTAACCTAGAGGGTTGAGTAAGAAAGTTCATCATATACTTGTAATGTTCTCCTGTTAACAACGATAGGCACAGAGGTCCGCTTACTGGTGGAAGATCAAACTAACCTAGAGGGTTGAGTAAGAAAGTTCATCACATACTTGTAATGTTCTCCTGTTAACAACGATAGGCACAGAGGTCCCCTTACTGGTGGAAGCTCAAACTAACCAAGAGGAATGAGTAAGAAAGTTCATCACATACTTGTAATGTTCTCCTGTTAACAACGATAGGCACAGAGCTCCCCTTACTGGTGGAAGATCAAACTAACCAAGAGGGTTGAGTAAGAAAGTTCATCATATACATGTAATGTTCTCCTGTTAACAACGATAGGCACAGAGCTGCCCTTACTAGTGGAAGCTCAAACTAACCAAGAGGGTTGAGTAAGAAAGTTCATCACATACTTGTAAAGTTCTCCTGTTAACAACGATAGGCACAGAGGTCCCCTTACTGGTGGAAGATCAAACTAACCAAGAGGGTTGAGTAAGAATGTTCATCATTTACTTGTAATGTTCTCCTGTTAACGATAAGCACAGAGCTCCCCTTACTGGTAGAAGCTCAAACTAACCAAGACGGTTGAGTAAGAATGTTCATCATATACTTGTAATGTTCTCCTGTTAACGATAAGCACAGAGCTCCCCTTACTGGTAGAAGCTCAAACTAACCAAGACGGTTGAGTAAGAATGTACATCATATACTTGTAATGTTCTCCTGTTAACAACGATAGGCACAGAGCTCCCCTTACTGGTGGAAGATCAAACTAACCTAGAGGGTTGAGTAACAAAGTTCATCATATACTTGTAATGTTCTCCTGTTAACAACGATAGGCACAGAGCTCCCCTTACTGGTGGAAGATCAAACTAACCTAGAGGGTTGAGTAAGAAAGTTCATCATATACTTGTAATGTTCTCCTGCTAACGATAGGCACAGAGCTGACCTTACTGGTGGAAGCTCAAACTAACCTGGAGGGTTGAGTAAGAAAGTTCATCATATACTTGTAATGTTCTCCTGTTAACAACGATAGGCACAGAGCTCCCCTTACTGGTGGAAGATCAAACTAACCTAGAGGGTTGAGTAAGAAAGTTCATCATATACTTGTAATGTTCTCCTGCTAACGATAGGCACAGAGCTGACCTTACTGGTGGAAGCTCAAACTAACCTGGAGGGTTGAGTAAGAAAGTTCATCATATACTTGTAATGTTCTCCTGTTAACAACGATAGGCACAGAGCTCCCCTTACTGGTGGAAGATCAAACTAACCTAGAGGGTTGAGTAAGAAAGTTCATCATATACTTGTAATGTTCTCCTGTTAACGATAGGCACAGAGCTGACCTTACTGGTGGAAGCTTAAACTAACCTAGAGGGTTGAGTAAGTAAGTTCATCATATACTTGAAATGTTCTCCTGTTAATGATAGGCACAGAGCTGACCTTAAAGGTGGAAGATCAAACTAACAAAGAGGGTTGAGTAAGAAAGTTCATCACATACTTGTAATATTCTCCTGTTAACAACGATAGGCACAGAGCTGACCTTACTGGTGGAAGATCAAACTAACCAAGAGGGTTGATTAAGAAAGTTCATCATATACTTGTAATGTTCTCCTGTTAACAACGATAGGCACAGAGCTGCCCTTACTGGTGGAAGATCAAACTAACCAAGAGGGTTGAGTAAGAAAGTTCATCATATACTTGTAATGTTCTCCTGTTAACAACGATAGGCACAGAGCTGCCCTTACTGGTGGAAGCTCAAACTAACCAAGTGGGTTGATTAACAAAGTTCATCATATACTTGTAATATTTTCCTGGTAACAACGATAGGCACAGAGCTGACCTTACTGGTGGAAGCTCAAACTAACCAAGTGGGTTGATTAACAAAGTTCATCATATTCTTGTAATATTCTCCTGGTAACAACGATAGGCACAGAGCTGACGTTACTTGTGGAAGCTCCAAGTAACCAAGAGGGTTGAGTAAGAAATTTCATCATATACCTGTAATGTTCTCCTGTTAACCATGATAGGCACACAGCTCCCCTTACTGGTGGAAGATCAAACTAACCTAGAGGGTTGAGTAAGAAAGTTCATCATATACTTGTAATGTTCTCCTGTTAACGATAGGCACAGAGCTGACCTTACTGGTGGAAGCTCAAACTAACCTGGAGGGTTGAGTAAGAAAGTTCATCATATACTTGTAATGTTGTCCTGTTAACAACGATAGGCACAGAGCTCCCCTTACTGGTGGAAGATCAAACTAACCTAGAGGGTTGAGTAAGAAAGTTCATCATATACTTGTAATGTTCTCCTGTTTACGATAGGCACAGAGCTGACCTTACTGGTGGAAGCTTAAACTAACCTAGAGGGTTGAGTAAGAAATTTCATCATATACCTGTAATGTTCTCCTGTTAACCATGATAGGCACACAGCTCCCCTTACTGGTGGAAGCTCAAACTAACCAAGAGGGTTGAGTAAGAAAGTTCATCATATACTTGTAATGTTCTCCTGTTAACCATGATAGGCACAGAGCACCCCTTAGCGGTGGAAGCTCAAACTGACCAAGAGGGTTGAATTAGAAAGTTCATCATATACTTGTAATGTTCTGCTGTTAACCATGATAGGCACAGAGATCCCCTTACTGGTGGAAGCTCAAACTAACCAAGAGGGTTGAGTAAGAAAGTTCATCATATACTTGTAATGTTCTCCTGTTAACAACGGTAGGCACAGAGCTGCCCTTACTGGTGGAAGCTCCAACTAACCAAGAGGGTTGAGTACGAAAGTTCATCATATACTTGTAATGTTCTCCTGTTAACAACGGTAGGCACAGAGCTCCCCTTACTGGTGGAAGCTCAAACTAACCAAGAGGGTTGAGTAAGAAAGTTCATCATATACTTGTAATGTTCTCCTGTTAACAACGGTAGGCACAGAGCTCCCCTTACTGGTGGAAGCTCCAACTAACCAAGAGACTTGAGTAAGAAAGTTCATCATATACTTGTAATGTTCTCCTGTTAACAACGATAGGCACAGAGCTCCCCTTACTGGTGGAAGCTCCAACTAACCAAGAGGGTTGAGTAAGAAAGTTCATCATATACTTGTAATGTTCTCCTGTTAACCATGATAGGCACAGAGGTCCCCTTACTGGTGGAAGATCAAACTAACCAAGAGGGTTGAGTAAGAAAGTTCATCATATACTTGTAATGTTCTCCTGTTAACAACGATAGGCACAGAGCTGACCTTACTGGTGGAAGCTCAAACTAACCAAGAGGGTTGAGTAAGAAAGTTCATCACATACTTGTAATGATCTCCCGTTAACAACGATAGGCACAGAGGTCCCCTTACTGGTGGAAGATCAAACTAACCTAGAGGGTTGAGTAAGAAAGTTCATCACATACTTGTAATGTTCTCCTGTTAACGATAGGCACAGAGGTCCCCTTACTGGTGGAAGATCAAACTAACCTAGAGGGTTGAGTAAGAAAGATCATCATATACTTGTAATGTTCTCCTGTTAACAACGATAGGCACAGAGGTCCCCTTACTGGTGGAAGATCAAACTAACCTAGAGGGTTGAGTAAGAAAGTTCATCATATACTTGTAATATTCTCCTGTTAACAACGATAGGCACAGAGGTCCCCTTACTGGTGGAAGATCAAACTAACCTAGAGGGTTGAGTAAGAAAGTTCATCATATACTTGTAATGTTCTCCTGTTAACAACGATAGGCACAGAGGTCCCCTTACTGGTGGAAGATCAAACTAACCTAGAGGGTTGAGTAAGAAAGTTCATCATATACTTGTAATGTTCTCCTGTTAACAACGATAGGCACAGAGGTCCCCTTACTGGTGGAAGATCAAACTAACCTAGAGGGTTGAGTAAGAAAGTTCATCATATACTTGTAATGTTCTCCTGTTAACAACGATAGGCACAGAGGTCCCCTTACTGGTGGAAGATCAAACTAACCTAGAGGGTTGAGTAAGAAAGTTCATCACATACTTGTAATGTTCTCCTGTTAACAACGATAGGCACAGAGGTCCCCTTACTGGTGGAAGGTCAAACTAACCTAGAGGGTTGAGTAAGAAAGTTCATCACATACTTGTAATGTTCTCCTGTTAACAATGATAGGCACAGAGGTCCCCTTACTGGTGGAAGATCAAACTAACCTAGAGGGTTGAGTAAGAAAGTTCATCAGATACTTGTAATGTTCTCCTGTTAACAACGATAGGCACAGAGGTCCCCTTACTGCTGGAAGATCAAACTAACCTAGAGGGTTGAGTAAGAAAGTTCATCACATACTTGTAATGTTCTCCTGTTAACAACGATAGGCACAGAGGTCCCCTTACTGGTGGAAGCTCAAACTAACCAAGAGGGTTGAGTAAGAAAGTTCATCACATACTTGTAATGTTCTCCTGTTAACAACGATAGGCACAGAGCTCCCCTTACTGGTGGAAGATCAAACTAACCAAGAGGGTTGAGTAAGAAAGTTCATCATATACTTGTAATGTTCTCCTGTTAACAACGATAGGCACAGAGCTGCCCTTACTAGTGGAAGCTCAAACTAACCAAGAGGGTTGAGTAAGAAAGTTCATCACATACTTGTAAAGTTCTCCTGTTAACAACGATAGGCACAGAGGTCCCCTTACTGGTGGAAGATCAAACTAACCAAGAGGGTTGAGTAAGAAAGTTCATCACATACTTGTAATGTTCTCCTGTTAACAACGATAGGCACAGAGGTCCCCTTACTGGTGGAAGATCAAACTAACCAAGAGGGTTGAGTAAGAAAGTACATCATATACTTGTAATGTTCTCCTGTTAACCATGTTAGGCACAAAGCACTCCTTACTGGTGGAAGCTAAAACTAACGAAGAGGGTTGAGTAAGAAAGTTCATCATATACTTGTAATGTTCTCCTTTTAACCATGTTAGGCACAGAGGTCCCCTTACTGGTGGAAGCTAAAACTAACGAAGAGGGTTGAGTAAGAAAGTTCATCATATACTTGTAATGTTCTCCTTTTAACCATGTTAGGCACAGAGCTCCCCTTACTGGTGGAAGCTAAAACTAACGAAGAGGGGTGAGTAAGAAAGTTCATCATATACTTGTAATGTTCTCCTGTTAACCATGATAGGCACAGAGGTCCCCTTACTGGTGGAAGCTCAAACTAACCAAGAGGGTTGAGTAAGAAAGTTCATCATATACTTGTAATGTTCTCCTGTTAACCATCTTAGGCACAGAGCACTTCTTACTGGTAGATGCTCAAACTAACCAAGAAGGTTGAGTAAGAATGTACATCATATACTTGTAATGTTCTTCTGTTAACCATGATAGGCACAGAGCTCTTTTTACTGGTAGAAGATCAAACTAACCAAGAGGGTTAAGTAAGAAAGTTCATCATATACTTGTAATGTTCTCCTGTTAACAATAAGCACAGAGCTCGCCTTACTGGTAGAAGCTCAAACTAACCAAGACGGTTGAGTAAGAATGATCATCATATACTTGTAATGTTCTCCTGTTAACGATAAGCACAGAGCTCTGCTTACTGGTAGAAGCTCAAACTAACCAAGACGGTTGAGTAAGAATGTACATCATATACTTGTAATGTTCTCCTGTTAACGATAAGCACAGAGCTCCCCTTACTGGTAGAAGCTCAAACTAACCAAGACGGTTGAGTAAGAATGTTCATCATATACTTGTAATGTTCTCCTGTTAACGATAAGCACAGAGCTCCCCTTACTGGTAGAAGCTCAAACTAACCAAGACGGTTGAGTAAGAATGTTCATCATATACTTGTAATGTTCTCCTGTTAACGATAAGCACAGAGCTCCCCTTACTGGTAGAAGCTCAAACTAACCAAGACGGTTGAGTAAGAATGTACATCATATACTTGTAATGTTCTCCTGTTAACAACGATAGGCACAGAGCTCCCCTTACTGGTGGAAGATCAAACTAACCTAGAGGGTTGAGTAAGAAAGTTCATCATATACTTGTAATGTTCTCCTGTTAACGATAGGCACAGAGCTGACCTTACTGGTGGAAGCTCAAACTAACCTGGAGGGTTGAGTAAGAAAGTGCATCATATACTTGTAATGTTCTCCTGTTAACAACGATAGGCACAGAGCTCCCCTTACTGGTGGAAGATCAAACTAACCTAGAGGGTTGAGTAAGAAAGTTCATCATATACTTGTAATGTTCTCCTGTTAACGATAGGCACAGAGCTGACCTTACTGGTGGAAGCTTAAACTAACCTAGAGGGTTGAGTAAGTAAGTTCATCATATACTTGTAATGTTCTCCTGTTAATGATAGGCATAGAGCTGACCTTAAAGGTGGAAGATCAAACTAACAAAGAGGGTTGAGTAAGAAAGTTCATCACATACTTGTAATATTCTCCTGTTAACAACGATAGGCACAGAGCTGACCTTACTGGTGGAAGATCAAACTAACCAAGAGGGTTGATTAAGAAAGTTCATCATATACTTGTAATGTTCTCCTGTTAACAACGATAGGCACAGAGCTGCCCTTACTGGTGGAAGATCAAACTAACCAAGAGGGTTGAGTAAGAAAGTTCATCATATACTTGTAATGTTCTCCTGTTAACAACGATAGGCACAGAGCTGCCCTTACTGGTGGAAGCTCAAACTAACCAAGTGGGTTGATTAACAAAGTTCATCATTTACTTGTAATATTCTCCTGGTAACAACGATAGGCACAGAGCTGACCTTACTGGTGGAAGCTCAAACTAACCAAGTGGGTTGATTAACAAAGTTCATCATATACTTGTAATATTCTCCTGGTAACAACGATAGGCACAGAGCTGACGTTACTTGTGGAAGCTCCAAGTAACCAAGAGGGTTGAGTAAGAAATTTCATCATATACCTGTAATGTTCTCCTGTTAACCATGATAGGCACAAAGCTCCCCTTACTGGTGGAAGCTCAAACTAACCAAGAGGGTTGAGTAAGAAAGTTCATCATATACTTGTAATGTTCTCCTGTTAACCATGATAGGCACAGAGCACCCCTTAGCGGTGGAAGCTCAAACTGACCAAGAGGGTTGAATTAGAAAGTTCATCATATACTTGTAATGTTCTGCTGTTAACCATGATAGGCACAGAGATCCCCTTACTGGTGGAAGCTCAAACTAACCAAGAAGGTTGAGTAAGAAAGTTCATCATATACTTGTAATGTTCTCCTGTTAACAACGGTAGGCACAGAGCTCCCCTTACTGGTGGAAGCTCCAACTAACCAAGAGGGTTGAGTAAGAAAGTTCATCATATACTTGTAATGTTCTCCTGTTAACAACGGTAGGCACAGAGCTCCCCTTACTGGTGGAAGCTCAAACTAACCAAGAGGGTTGAGTAAGAAAGTTCATCATATACTTGTAATGTTCTCCTGTTAACAACGGTAGGCACAGAGCTCCCCTTACTGGTGGAAGCTCCAACTAACGAAGAGACTTGAGTAAGAAAGTTCATCATATACTTGTAATGTTCTCCTGTTAACAACGATAGGCACAGAGCTCCCCTTACTGGTGGAAGCTCCAACTAACCAAGAGGGTTGAGTAAGAAAGTTCATCATATACTTGTAATGTTCTCCTGTTAACAACGATAGGCACAGAGCTGACCTTACTGGTGGAAGCTCAAACTAACCAAGAGGGTTGAGTAAGAAAGTTCATCACATACTTGTAATGTTCTCCTGTTAACAACGATAGGCACAGAGGTCCCCTTACTGGTGGAAGATCAAACTAACCTAGAGGGTTGAGTAAGAAAGTTCATCACATACTTGTAATGTTCTCCTGTTAACAACGATAGGCACAGAGGTCCCCTTACTGGTGGAAGATCAAACTAACCTAGAGGGTTGAGTAAGAAAGTTCATCACATACTTGTAATGTTCTCCTGTTAACAACGATAGGCACAGAGGTCCCCTTACTGGTGGAAGATCAAACTAACCTAGAGGGTTGAGTAAGAAAGTTCATCATATACTTGTAATGTTCTCCTGTTAACAACGATAGCCACAGAGGTCCGCTTACTGGTGGAAGATCAAACTAACCTAGAGGGTTGAGTAAGAAAGTTCATCACATACTTGTAATGTTCTCCTGTTAACAACGATAGGCACAGAGGTCCCCTTACTGGTGGAAGCTCAAACTAACCAAGAGGGTTGAGTAAGAAAGTTCATCACATACTTGTAATGTTCTCCTGTTAACAACGATAGGCACAGAGCTCCCCTTACTGGTGGAAGATCAAACTAACCAAGAGGGTTGAGTAAGAAAGTTCATCATATACTTGTAATGTTCTCCTGTTAACAACGATAGGCACAGAGCTGCCCTTACTAGTGGAAGCTCAAACTAACCAAGAGGGTTGAGTAAGAAAGTTCATCACATACTTGTAAAGTTCTCCTGTTAACAACGATAGGCACAGAGGTCCCCTTACTGGTGGAAGATCAAACTAACCAAGAGGGTTGAGTAAGAAAGTTCATCACATACTTGTAATGTTCTCCTGTTAACAACGATAGGCACAGAGGTCCCCTTAATGGTGGAAGATCAAACTAACCAAGAGGGTTGAGTAAGAAAGTACATCATATACTTGTAATGTTCTCCTGTTAACCATGTTAGGCACAAAGCACTCCTTACTGGTGGAAGCTAAAACTAACGAAGAGGGTTGAGTAAGAAAGTTCATCATATACTTGTAATGTTCTCCTTTTAACCATGTTAGGCACAGAGGTCCCCTTACTGGTGGAAGCTAAAACTAACGAAGAGGGTTGAGTAAGAAAGTTCATCATATACTTGTAATGTTCTCCTTTTAACCATGTTAGGCACAGAGCTCCCCTTACTGGTGGAAGCTAAAACTAACGAAGAGGGGTGAGTAAGAAAGTTCATCATATACTTGTAATGTTCTCCTGTTAACCATGATAGGCACAGAGGTCCCCTTACTGGTGGAAGCTCAAACTAACCAAGAGGGCTGAGTAAGAAAGTTCATCATATACTTGTAATGTTCTCCTGTTAACCATGTTAGGCACAGAGTACTTCTTACTGGTAGATGCTCAAACTAACCAAGACGGTTGAGTAAGAATGTACATCATATACTAGTAATGTTCTTCTGTTAACCATGATAGGCACAGAGCTCTTTTTACTCGTAGAAGATCAAACTAACCAAGAGGGTTAAGTAAGAAAGTTCATCATATACTTGTAATGTTCTCCTGTTAACAATAAGCACAGAGCTCGCCTTACTGGTAGAAGCTCAAACTAACCAAGACGGTTGAGTAAGAATGATCATCATATACTTGTAATGTTCTCCTGTTAACGATAAGCACAGAGCTCCCCTTACTGGTAGAAGCTCAAACTAACCAAGACGGTTGAGTAAGAATGTACATCATATACTTGTAATGTTCTCCTGTTAACGATAAGCACAGAGCTCCCCTTACTGGTAGAAGCTCAAACTAACCAAGACGGTTGAGTAAGAATGTTCATCATATACTTGTAATGTTCTCCTGTTAACGATAAGCACAGAGCTCCCCTTACTGGTAGAAGCTCAAACTAACCAAGACGGTTGAGTAAGAATGTTCATCATATACTTGTAATGTTCTCCTGTTAACGATAAGCACAGAGCTCCCCTTACTGGTAGAAGCTCAAACTAACCAAGACGGTTGAGTAAGAATGTACATCATATACTTGTAATGTTCTCCTGTTAACAACGATAGGCACAGAGCTCCCCTTACTGGTGGAAGATCAAACTAACCTAGAGGGTTGAGTAAGAAAGTTCATCATATACTTGTAATGTTCTCCTGTTAACAACGATAGGCACAGAGCTCCCCTTACTGGTGGAAGATCAAACTAACCTAGAGGGTTGAGTAAGAAAGTTCATCATATACTTGTAATGTTCTCCTGTTAACGATAGGCACAGAGCTGACCTTACTGGTGGAAGCTCAAACTAACCTGGAGGGTTGAGTAAGAAAGTTCATCATATACTTGTAATGTTCTCCTGTTAACAACGATAGGCACAGAGCTCCCCTTACTGGTGGAAGATCAAACTAACCTAGAGGGTTGAGTAAGAAAGTTCATCATATACTTGTAATGTTCTCCTGTTAACGATAGGCACAGAGCTGACCTTACTGGTGGAAGCTTAAACTAACCTAGAGGGTTGAGTAAGTAAGTTCATCATATACTTGTAATGTTCTCTTGTTAATGATAGGCACAGAGCTGACCTTAAAGGTGGAAGATCAAACTAACAAAGAGGGTTGAGTAAGAAAGTTCATCACATACTTGTAATATTCTCCTGTTAACAACGATAGGCACAGAGCTGACCTTACTGGTGGAAGATCAAACTAACCAAGAGGGTTGATTAAGAAAGTTCATCATATACTTGTAATGTTCTCCTGTTAACAACGATAGGCACAGAGCTGCCCTTACTGGTGGAAGATCAAACTAACCAAGAGGGTTGAGTAAGAAAGTTCATCATATACTTGTAATGTTCTCCTGTTAACAACGATAGGCACAGAGCTGCCCTTACTGGTGGAAGCTCAAACTAACCAAGTGGGTTGATTAACAAAGTTCATCATATACTTGTAATATTCTCCTGGTAACAACGATAGGCACAGAGCTGACCTTACTGGTGGAAGCTCAAACTAACCAAGTGGGTTGATTAACAAAGTTCATCATATTCTTGTAATATTCTCCTGGTAACAACGATAGGCACAGAGCTGACGTTACTTGTGGAAGCTCCAAGTAACCAAGAGGGTTGAGTAAGAAATTTCATCATATACCTGTAATGTTCTCCTGTTAACCATGATAGGCACACAGCTCCCCTTACTGGTGGAAGATCAAACTAACCTAGAGGGTTGAGTAAGAAAGTTCATCATATACTTGTAATGTTCTCCTGTTAACCATGATAGGCACAGAGCTGACCTTACTGGTGGAAGCTCAAACTAACCTGGAGGGTTGAGTAAGAAAGTTCATCATATACTTGTAATGTTCTCCTGTTAACAACGATAGGCACAGAGCTCCCCTTACTGGTGGAAGATCAAACTAACCTAGAGGGTTGAGTAAGAAAGTTCATCATATACTTGTAATGTTCTCCTCTTAACGATAGGCACAGAGCTGACCTTACTGGTGGAAGCTTAAACTAACCTAGAGGGTTGAGTAAGCAAGTTCATCATATACTTGTAATGTTCTCCTGTTAATGATAGGCACAGAGCTAACCTTAAAGGTGGAAGATCAAACTAACAAAGAGGGTTGAGTAAGAAAGTTCATCACATTCTTGTAATATTCTCCTGTTAACAACGATAGGCACAGAGCTGACCTTACTGGTGGAAGATCAAACTAACCAAGAGGGTTGAGTAAGAAAGTGCATCATATACTTGTAATGTTCTCCTGTTAACAACGATAGGCACAGAGCTCCCCTTACTGGTGGAAGATCAAACTAACCTAGAGGGTTGAGTAAGAAAGTTCATCATATACTTGTAATGTTCTCCTGTTAACGATAGGCACAGAGCTGACCTTACTGGTGGAAGCTTAAACTAACCTAGAGGGTTGAGTAAGTAAGTTCATCATATACTTGTAATGTTCTCCTGTTAATGATAGGCACAGAGCTGACCTTAAAGGTGGAAGATCAAACTAACAAAGAGGGTTGAGTAAGAAAGTTCATCACATACTTGTAATATTCTCCTGTTAACAACGATAGGCACAGAGCTGACCTTACTGGTGGACGATCAAACTAACCAAGAGGGTTGATTAAGAAAGTTCATCATATACTTGTAATGTTCTCCTGTTAACAACGATAGGCACAGAGCTGCCCTTACTGGTGGAAGATCAAACTAACCAAGAGGGTTGAGTAAGAAAGTTCATCATATACTTGTAATGTTCTCCTGTTAACAACGATAGGCACAGAGCTGCCCTTACTGGTGGAAGCTCAAACTAACCAAGTGGGTTGATTAACAAAGTTCATCATTTACTTGTAATATTCTCCTGGTAACAACGATAGGCACAGAGCTGACCTTACTGGTGGAAGCTCAAACTAACCAAGTGGGTTGATTAACAAAGTTCATCATATACTTGTAATATTCTCCTGGTAACAACGATAGGCACAGAGCTGACGTTACTTGTGGAAGCTCCAAGTAACCAAGAGGGTTCAGTAAGAAATTTCATCATATACCTGTAATGTTCTCCTGTTAACCATGATAGGCACACAGCTCCCCTTACTGGTGGAAGCTCAAACTAACCAAGAGGGTTGAGTAAGAAAGTTCATCATATACTTGTAATGTTCTCCTGTTAACCATGATAGGCACAGAGCACCCCTTAGCGGTGGAAGCTCAAACTGACCAAGAGGGTTGAATTAGAAAGTTCATCATATACTTGTAATGTTCTGCTGTTAACCATGATAGGCACAGAGATCCCCTTACTGGTGGAAGCTCAAACTAACCAAGAAGGTTGAGTAAGAAAGTTCATCATATACTTGTAATGTTCTCCTGTTAACAACGGTAGGCACAGAGCTCCCCTTACTGGTGGAAGCTCCAACTAACCAAGAGGGTTGAGTAAGAAAGTTCATCATATACTTGTAATGTTCTCCTGTTAACAACGGTAGGCACAGAGCTCCCCTTACTGGTGGAAGCTCAAACTAACCAAGAGGGTTGAGTAAGAAAGTTCATCATATACTTGTAATGTTCTCCTGTTAACAACGGTAGGCACAGAGCTCCCCTTACTGGTGGAAGCTCCAACTAACGAAGAGACTTGAGTAAGAAAGTTCATCATATACTTGTAATGTTCTCCTGTTAACAACGATAGGCACAGAGCTCCCCTTACTGGTGGAAGCTCCAACTAACCAAGAGGATTGAGTAAGAAAGTTCGTCATATACTTGTAATGTTCTCCTGTTAACCATGATAGGCACAGAGGTCCCCTTACTGGTGGAAGATTCAAACTAACCAAGAGGGTTGAGTAAGAAAGTTCATCATATACTTGTAATGTTCTCCTGTTAACAACGATAGGCACAGAGCTGACCTTACTGGTGGAAGCTCAAACTAACCAAGAGGGTTGAGTAAGAAAGTTCATCACATACTTGTAATGTTCTCCTGTTAACAACGATAGGCACAGAGGTCCCCTTACTGGTGGAAGATCAAACTAACCTAGAGGGTTGAGTAAGAAAGTTCATCACATACTTGTAATGTTCTCCTGTTAACAACGATAGGCACAGAGGTCCCCTTACTGGTGGAAGATCAAACTAACCTAGAGGGTTGAGTAAGAAAGTTCATCACATACTTGTAATGTTCTCCTGTTAACAACGATAGCCACAGAGGTCCCCTTACTGGTGGAAGATCAAACTAACCTAGAGGGTTGAGTAAGAAAGTTCATCATATACTTGTAATGTTCTCCTGTTAACAACGATAGCCACAGAGGTCCGCTTACTGGTGGAAGATCAAACTAACCTAGAGGGTTGAGTAAGAAAGTTCATCACATACTTGTAATGTTCTCCTGTTAACAACGATAGGCACAGAGGTCCCCTTACTGGTGGAAGCTCAAACTAACCAAGAGGGTTGAGTAAGAAAGTTCATCACATACTTGTAATGTTCTCCTGTTAACAACGATAGGCACAGAGCTCCCCTTACTGGTGGAAGATCAAACTAACCAAGAGGGTTGAGTAAGAAAGTTCATCATATACTTGTAATGTTCTCCTGTTAACAACGATAGGCACAGAGCTGCCCTTACTAGTGGAAGCTCAAACTAACCAAGAGGGTTGAGTAAGAAAGTTCATCACATACTTGTAAAGTTCTCCTGTTAACAACGATAGGCACAGAGGTCCCCTTACTGGTGGAAGATCAAACTAACCAAGAGGGTTGAGTAAGAAAGTTCATCACATACTTGTAATGTTCTCCTGTTAACAACGATAGGCACAGAGGTCCCCTTAATGGTGGAAGATCAAACTAACCAAGAGGGTTGAGTAAGAAAGTACATCATATACTTGTAATGTTCTCCTGTTAACCATGTTAGGCACAAAGCACTCCTTACTGGTGGAAGCTAAAACTAACGAAGAGGGTTGAGTAAGAAAGTTCATCATATACTTGTAATGTTCTCCTTTTAACCATGTTAGGCACAGAGGTCCCCTTACTGGTGGAAGCTAAAACTAACGAAGAGGGTTGAGTAAGAAAGTTCATCATATACTTGTAATGTTCTCCTTTTAACCATGTTAGGCACAGAGCTCCCCTTACTGGTGGAAGCTAAAACTAACGAAGAGGGGTGAGTAAGAAAGTTCATCATATACTTGTAATGTTCTCCTGTTAACCATGATAGGCACAGAGGTCCCCTTAATGGTGGAAGCTCAAACTAACCAAGAGGGCTGAGTAAGAAAGTTCATCATATACTTGTAATGTTCTCCTGTTAACCATGTTAGGCACAGAGTACTTCTTACTGGTAGATGCTCAAACTAACCAAGACGGTTGAGTAAGAATGTACATCATATACTTGTAATGTTCTTCTGTTAACCATGATAGGCACAGAGCTCTTTTTACTGGTAGAAGATCAAACTAACCAAGAGGGTTAAGTAAGAAAGTTCATCATATACTTGTAATGTTCTCCTGTTAACAATAAGCTAGGAGCTCGCCTTACTGGTAGAAGCTCAAACTAACCAAGACGGTTGAGTAAGAATGATCATCATATACTTGTAATGTTCTCCTGTTAACGATAAGCACAGAGCTCCCCTTACTGGTAGAAGCTCAAACTAACCAAGACGGTTGAGTAAGAATGTACATCATATACTTGTAATGTTCTCCTGTTAACGATAAGCACAGAGCTCCCCTTACTGGTAGAAGCTCAAACTAACCAAGACGGTTGAGTAAGAATGTTCATCATATACTTGTAATGTTCTCCTGTTAACGATAAGCACAGAGCTCCCCTTACTGGTAGAAGCTCAAACTAACCAAGACGGTTGAGTAAGAATGTTCATCATATACTTGTAATGTTCTCCTGTTAACGATAAGCACAGAGCTCCCCTTACTGGTAGAAGCTCAAACTAACCAAGACGGTTGAGTAAGAATGTACATCATATACTTGTAATGTTCTCCTGTTAACAACGATAGGCACAGAGCTCCCCTTACTGGTGGAAGATCAAACTAACCTAGAGGGTTGAGTAAGAAAGTTCATCATATACTTGTAATGTTCTCCTGTTAACAACGATAGGCACAGAGCTCCCCTTACTGGTGGAAGATCAAACTAACCTAGAGGGTTGAGTAAGAAAGTTCATCATATACTTGTAATGTTCTCCTGTTAACGATAGGCACAGAGCTGACCTTACTGGTGGAAGCTCAAACTAACCTGGAGGGTTGAGTAAGAAAGTTCATCATATACTTGTAATGTTCTCCTGTTAACAACGATAGGCACAGAGCTCCCCTTACTGGTGGAAGATCAAACTAACCTAGAGGGTTGAGTAAGAAAGTTCATCATATACTTGTAATGTTCTCCTGTTAACGATAGGCACAGAGCTGACCTTACTGGTGGAAGCTTAAACTAACCTAGAGGGTTGAGTAAGTAAGTTCATCATATACTTGTAATGTTCTCTTGTTAATGATAGGCATAGAGCTGACCTTAAAGGTGGAAGATCAAACTAACAAAGAGGGTTGAGTAAGAAAGTTCATCACATACTTGTAATATTCTCCTGTTAACAACGATAGGCACAGAGCTGACCTTACTGGTGGAAGATCAAACTAACCAAGAGGGTTGATTAAGAAAGTTCATCATATACTTGTAATGTTCTCCTGTTAACAACGATAGGCACAGAGCTGCCCTTACTGGTGGAAGATCAAACTAACCAAGAGGGTTGAGTAAGAAAGTTCATCATATACTTGTAATGTTCTCGTGTTAACAACGATAGGCACAGAGCTGCCCTTACTGGTGGAAGCTCAAACTAACCAAGTGGGTTGATTAACAAAGTTCATCATATACTTGTAATATTCTCCTGGTAACAACGATAGGCACAGAGCTGACCTTACTGGTGGAAGCTCAAACTAACCAAGTGGGTTGATTAACAAAGTTCATCATATTCTTGTAATATTCTCCTGGTAACAACGATAGGCACAGAGCTGACGTTACTTGTGGAAGCTACAAGTAACCAAGAGGGTTGAGTAAGAAATTTCATCATATACCTGTAATGTTCTCCTGTTAACCATGATAGGCACACAGCTCCCCTTACTGGTGGAAGATCAAACTAACCTAGAGGGTTGAGTAAGAAAGTTCATCATATACTTGTAATGTTCTCCTGTTAACGATAGGCACAGAGCTGACCTTACTGGTGGAAGCTCAAACTAACCTGGAGGGTTGAGTAAGAAAGTTCATCATATACTTGTAATGTTCTCCTGTTAACAACGATAGGCACAGAGCTCCCCTTACTGGTGGAAGATCAAACTAACCTAGAGGGTTGAGTAAGAAAGTTCATCATATACTTGTAATGTTCTCCTGTTAACGATAGGCACAGAGCTGACCTTACTGGTGGAAGCTTAAACTAACCTAGAGGGTTGAGTAAGCAAGTTCATCATATACTTGTAATGTTCTCCTGTTAATGATAGGCACAGAGCTGACCTTAAAGGTGGAAGATCAAACTAACAAAGAGGGTTGAGTAAGAAAGTTCATCACATTCTTGTAATATTCTCCTGTTAACAACGATAGGCACAGAGCTGACCTTACTGGTGGAAGATCAAACTAACCAAGAGGGTTGATTAAGAAAGTTCATCATATACTTGTAATGTTCTCCTGTTAACAACGATAGGCACAGAGCTGCCCTTACTGGTGGAAGATCAAACTAACCAAGAGGGTTGAGTAAGAAAGTTCATCATATACTTGTAATGTTCTCCTGTTAACAACGATAGGCACAGAGCGGCCCTTACTGGTGGAAGCTCAAACTAACCAAGTGGGTTGATTAACAAAGTTCATCATATACTTGTAATATTCTCCTGGTAACAACGATAGGCACAGAGCTGACCTTACTGGTGGAAGCTCAAACTAACCAAGTGGGTTGATTAACAAAGTTCATCATATACTTGTAATATTCTCCTGGTAACAACGATAGGCACAGAGCTGACGTTACTTGTGGAAGCTCCAAGTAACCAAGAGGGTTGAGTAAGAAATTTCATCATATACCTGTAATGTTCTCCTGTTAACCATGATAGGCACACAGCTCCCCTTACTGGTGGAAGCTCAAACTAACCAAGAGGGTTGAGTAAGAAAGTTCATCATATACTTGTAATGTTCTCCTGTTAACCATGATAGGCACAGAGCACCCCTTAGCGGTGGAAGCTCAAACTGACCAAGAGGGTTGAATTAGAAAGTTCATCATATACTTGTAATGTTCTGCTGTTAACCATGATAGGCACAGAGATCCCCTTACTGGTGGAAGCTCAAACTAACCAAGAGGGTTGAGTAAGAAAGTTCATCATATACTTGTAATGTTCTCCTGTTAACAACGGTAGGCACAGAGCTCCCCTTACTGGTGGAAGCTCCAACTAACCAAGAGGGTTGAGTAAGAAAGTTCATCATATACTTGTAATGTTCTCCTGTTAACAACGGTAGGCACAGAGCTCCCCTTACTGGTGGAAGCTCCAACTAACCAAGAGGGTTGAGTAAGAAAGTTCATCATATACTTGTAATGTTCTCCTGTTAACAACGGTAGGCACAGAGCTCCCCTTACTGGTGGAAGCTCCAACTAACCAAGAGGGTTGAGTAAGAAAGTTCATCATATACTTGTAATGTTCTCCTGTTAACAACGGTAGGCACAGAGCTCCCCTTACTGGTGGAAGCTCAAACTAACCAAGAGGGTTGAGTAAGAAAGTTCATCATATACTTGTAATGTTCTCCTGTTAACAACGGTAGGCACAGAGCTCCCCTTACTGGTGGAAGCTCCAACTAACCAAGAGACTTGAGTAAGAAAGTTCATCATATACTTGTAATGTTCTCCTGTTAACAACGATAGGCACAGAGCTCCCCTTACTGGTGGAAGCTCCAACTAACCAAGAGGGTTGAGTAAGAAAGTTCATCATATACTTGTAATGTTCTCCTGTTAACCATGATAGGCACAGAGGTCCCCTTACTGGTGGAAGATCAAACTAACCAAGAGGGTTGAGTAAGAAAGTTCATCATATACTTGTAATGTTCTCCTGTTAACAACGATAGGCACAGAGCTGACCTTACCGGTGGAAGCTCAAACTAACCAAGAGGGTTGAGTAAGAAAGTTCATCACATACTTGTAATGATCTCCCGTTAACAACGATAGGCACAGAGGTCCCCTTACTGGTGGAAGATCAAACTAACCTAGAGGGTTGAGTAAGAAAGTTCATCACATACTTGTAATGTTCTCCTGTTAACGATAGGCACAGAGGTCCCCTTACTGGTGGAAGATCAAACTAACCTAGAGGGTTGAGTAAGAAAGTTCATCACTTACTTGTAATGTTCTCCTGTTAACAACGATAGGCACAGAGGTCCCCTTACTGGTGGAAGATCAAACTAACCTAGAGGGTTGAGTAAGAAAGTTCATCATATACTTGTAATGTTCTCCTGTTAACAACGATAGGCACAGAGGTCCCCTTACTGGTGGAAGATCAAACTAACCTAGAGGGTTGAGTAAGAAAGTTCATCACATACTTGTAATGTTCTCCTGTTAACAACGATAGGCACAGAGGTCCCCTTACTGGTGGAAGATCAAACTAACCTAGAGGGTTGAGTAAGAAAGTTCATCACATACTTGTAATGTTCTCCTGTTAACAACGATAGGCACAGAGGTCCCCTTACTGGTGGAAGATCAAACTAACCTAGAGGGTTGAGTAAGAAAGTTCATCACATACTTGTAATGTTCTCCTGTTAACAACGATAGGCACAGAGGTCCCCTTACTGGTGGAAGATCAAACTAACCTAGAGGGTTGAGTAAGAAAGTTCATCAGATACTTGTAATGTTCTCCTGTTAACAACGATAGGCACAGAGGTCCCCTTACTGGTGGAAGATCAAACTAACCTAGAGGGTTGAGTAAGAAAGTTCATCAGATACTTGTAATGTTCTCCTGTTAACAACGATAGGCACAGAGGTCCCCTTACTGGTGGAAGATCAAACTAACCAAGAGGGTTGAGTAAGAAAGTTCATCACATACTTGTAAAGTTCTCCTGTTAACAACGATAGGCACAGAGGTCCCCTTACTGGTGGAAGATCAAACTAACCAAGAGGGTTGAGTAAGAAAGTTCATCACATTCTTGTAATGTTCTCCTGTTAACAACGATAGGCACAGAGGTCCCCTTACTGGTGGAAGATCAGACTAACCAAGAGGGTTGAGTAAGAAAGTACATCATATACTTGTAATGTTCTCCTGTTAACCATGTTAGGCACAAAGCACTCCTTACTGGTGGAAGCTAAAACTAACGAAGAGGGTTGAGTAAGAAAGTTCATCATATACTTGTAATGTTCTCCTTTTAACCATGTTAGGCACAGAGGTCCCCTTACTGGTGGAAGCTAAAACTAACGAAGAGGGTTGAGTAAGAAAGTTCATCATATACTTGTAATGTTCTCCTTTTAACCATGTTAGGCACAGAGCTCCCCTTACTGGTGGAAGCTAAAAGTAACGAAGAGGGGTGAGTAAGAAAGTTCATCATATACTTGTAATGTTCTCCTGTTAACCATGATAGGCACAGAGGTCCCCTTACTGGTGGAAGCTCAAACTAACCAAGAGGGTTGAGTAAGAAAGTTCATCATATACTTGTAATGTTCTCCTGTTAACCATGTTAGGCACAGAGCACTTCTTACTGGTAGATGCTCAAACTAACCAAGACGGTTGAGTAAGAATGTACATCATATACTTGTAATGTTCTTCTGTTAACCATGATAGGCACAGAGCTCTTTTTACTGGTAGAAGATCAAACTAACCAAGAGGGTTAAGTAAGAAAGTTCATCATATACTTGTAATGTTCTCCTGTTAACAATAAGCACAGAGCTCGCCTTACTGGTAGAAGCTCAAACTAACCAAGACGGTTGAGTAAGAATGATCATCATATACTTGTAATGTTCTCCTGTTAACGATAAGCACAGAGCTCCCCTTACTGGTAGAAGCTCAAATTAACCAAGACGGTTGAGTAAGAATGTACATCATATACTTGTAATGCTCTCCTGTTAACGATAAGCACAGAGCTCCCCTTACTGGTAGAAGCTCAAACTAACCAAGACGGTTGAGTAAGAATGTTCATCATATACTTGTAATGTTCTCCTGTTAACAACGATAGGCACAGAGATGCCCTTACTGGTGGAAGATCAAACTAACCAAGAGGGTTGAGTAAGAAAGTTCATCATATACTTGTAATGTTCTCCTGTTAACAACGATAGGCACAGAGCTGCCCTTACTGGTGGAAGCTCAAACTAACCAAGTGGGTTGATTAACAAAGTTCATCATATACTTGTAATATTCTCCTGGTAACAACGATAGGCACAGAGCTGACCTTACTGGTGGAAGCTCAAACTAACCAAGTGGGTTGATTAACAAAGTTCATCATATTCTTGTAATATTCTCCTGGTAACAACGATAGGCACAGAGCTGACGTTACTTGTGGAAGCTCCAAGTAACCAAGAGGGTTGAGTAAGAAATTTCATCATATACCTGTAATGTTCTCCTGTTAACCATGATAGGCACACAGCTCCCCTTACTGGTGGAAGATCAAACTAACCTAGAGGGTTGAGTAAGAAAGTTCATCATATACTTGTAATGTTCTCCTGTTAACGATAGGCACAGAGCTGACCTTACTGGTGGAAGCTCAAACTAACCTGGAGGGTTGAGTAAGAAAGTTCATCATATACTTGTAATGTTCTCCTGTTAACAACGATAGGCACAGAGCTCCCCTTACTGGTGGAAGATCAAACTAACCTAGAGGGTTGAGTAAGAAAGTTCATCATATACTTGTAATGTTCTCCTGTTAACGATAGGCACAGAGCTGACCTTACTGGTGGAAGCTTAAACTAACCTAGAGGGTTGAGTAAGCAAGTTCATCATATACTTGTAATGTTCTCCTGTTAATGATAGGCACAGAGCTGACCTTAAAGGTGGAAGATCAAACTAACAAAGAGGGTTGAGTAAGAAAGTTCATCACATACTTGTAATATTCTCCTGTTAACAACGATAGGCACAGAGCTGACCTTACTGGTGGAAGATCAAACTAACCAAGAGGGTTGATTAAGAAAGTTCATCATATACTTGTAATGTTCTCCTGTTAACAACGATAGGCACAGAGCTGCCCTTACTGGTGGAAGATCAAACTAACCAAGAGGGTTGAGTAAGAAAGTTCATCATATACTTGTAATGTTCTCCTGTTAACAACGATAGGCACAGAGCTGCCCTTACTGGTGGAAGCTCAAACTAACCAAGTGGGTTGATCAACAAAGTTCATCATATACTTGTAATATTCTCCTGGTAACTACGATAGGCACAGAGCTGCCCTTACTGGTGGAAGCTCAAACTAACCAAGTGGGTTGATTAACAAAGTTCATCATATACTTGTAATATTCTCCTGGTAACAACGATAGGCACAGAGCTGACGTTACTTGTGGAAGCTCCAAGTAACCAAGAGGGTTGAGTAAGAAATTTCATCATATACCTGTAATGTTCTCCTGTTAACCATGATAGGCACACAGCTCCCCTTACTGGTGGAAGCTCAAACTAACCAAGAGGGTTGAGTAAGAAAGTTCATCATATACTTGTAATGTTCTCCTGTTAACCATGATAGGCACAGAGCACCCCTTAGCGGTGGAAGCTCAAACTGACCAAGAGGGTTGAATTAGAAAGTTCATCATATACTTGTAATGTTCTGCTGTTAACCATGATAGGCACAGAGATCCCCTTACTGGTGGAAGCTCAAACTAACCAAGAGGGTTGAGTAAGAAAGTTCATCATATACTTGTAATGTCCTCCTGTTAACAACGGTAGGCACAGAGCTCCCCTTACTGGTGGAAGCTCCAACTAACCAAGAGGGTTGAGTAAGAAAGTTCATCATATACTTGTAATGTTCTCCTGTTAACCATGTTAGGCACAGAGCTCCCCTTACTAGTGGAAGCTCAAACTAACCAACAGGGTTGAGTAAGAAAGTTCATCATATACTTGTAATGTTCTCCTGTTAACAACGGTAGGCACAGAGCTGCCCTTACTGGTGGAAGCTCCAACTAACCAAGAGGGTTGAGTACGAAAGTTCATCATATACTTGTAATGTTCTCCTGTTAACAACGGTAGGCACAGAGCTCCTTTTACTGGTGGAAGCTCAAACTAACCAAGAGGGTTGAGTAAGAAAGTTCATCATATACTTGTAATGTTCTCCTGTTAACAACGGTAGGCACAGAGCTCCCCTTACTGGTGGAAGCTCCAACTAACCAAGAGACTTGAGTAAGAAAGTTCATCATATACTTGTAATGTTCTCCTGTTAACAACGATAGGCACAGAGCTCCCCTTACTGGTGGAAGCTCCAACTAACCAAGAGGGTTGAGTAAGAAAGTTCATCATATACTTGTAATGTTCTCCTGTTAACCATGATAGGCACAGAGGTCCCCTTACTGGTGGAAGATCAAACTAACCAAGAGGGTTGAGTAAGAAAGTTCATCATATACTTGTAATGTTCTCCTCTTAACAACGATTGGCACAGAGCTGACCTTACTGGTGGAAGCTCAAACTAACCAAGAGGGTTGAGTAAGAAAGTTCATCACATACTTGTAATGTTCTCCTGTTAACAACGATAGGCACAGAGGTCCCCTTACTGGTGGAAGATCAAACTAACCTAGAGGGTTGAGTAAGAAAGTTCATCACATACTTGTAATGTTCTCCTGTTAACAACGATAGGCACAGAGGTCCCCTTACTGGTGGAAGATCAAACTAACCTAGAGGGTTGAGTAAGAAAGTTCATCACATACTTGTAATGTTCTCCTGTTAACAACGATAGGCACAGAGGTCCCCTTACTGGTGGAAGATCAAACTAACCTAGAGGGTTGAGTAAGAAAGTTCATCATATACTTGTAATGTTCTCCTGTTAACAACGATAGGCACAGAGGTCCCCTTACTGGTGGAAGATCAAACTAACCTAGAGGGTTGAGTAAGAAAGTTCATCACATACTTGTAATGTTCTCCTGTTAACAACGATAGGCACAGAGGTCCCCATACTGGTGGAAGCTCAAACTAACCAAGAGGGTTGAGTAAGAAAATTCATCACATACTTGTAATGTTCTCCTGTTAACAACGATAGGCACAGAGGTCCCCTTAGTGGTGGAAGATCAAACTAACCAAGAGGGTTGAGTAAGAAAGTACATCATATACTTGTAATGTTCTCCTGTTAACCATGTTAGGCACAAAGCACTCCTTACTGGTGGAAGCTAAAACTAACGAAGAGGGTTGAGTAAGAAAGTTCATCATATACTTGTAATGTTCTCCTTTTAACCATGTTAGGCACAGAGGTCCCCTTACTGGTGGAAGCTAAAACTAACGAAGAGGGTTGAGTAAGAAAGTTCATCATATACTTGTAATGTTCTCCTTTTAACCATGTTAGGCACAGAGCTCCCCTTACTGGTGGAAGCTAAAACTAACGAAGGGGGGTGAGTAAGAAAGTTCATCATATACTTGTAATGTTCTCCTGTTAACCATGATAGGCACAGAGGTCCCCTTACTGGTGGAAGCTCAAACTAACCAAGAGGGTTGAGTAAGAAAGTTCATCATATACTTGTAATGTTCTGCTGTTAACCATGTTAGGCACAGAGCACTTCTTACTGGTAGATGCTCAAACTAACCAAGACGGTTGAGTAAGAATGTACATCATATACTTGTAATGTTCTTCTGTTAACCATGATAGGCACAGAGCTCTTTTTACTGGTAGAAGATCAAACTAACCAAGAGGGTTAAGTAAGAAAGTTCATCATATACTTGTAATGTTCTCCTGTTAACAATAAGCACAGAGCTCGCCTTACTGGTAGAAGCTCAAACTAACCAAGACGGTTGAGTAAAAATGATCATCATATACTTGTAATGTTCTCCTGTTAACGATAAGCACAGAGCTCCCCTTACTGGTAGAAGCTCAAACTAACCAAGACGGTTGAGTAAGAATGTACATCATATACTTGTAATGTTCTCCTGTTAACGATAAGCACAGAGCTCCCCTTACTGGTAGAAGCTCAAACTAACCAAGACGGTTGAGTAAGAATGTTCATCATATACTTGTAATGTTCTCCTGTTAACGATAAGCACAGAGCTCCCCTTACTGGTAGAAGCTCAAACTAACCAAGACGGTTGAGTAAGAATGTTCATCATATACTTGTAATGTTCTCCTGTTAACGATAAGCACAGAGCTCCCCTTACTGGTAGAAGCTCAAACTAACCAAGACGGTTGAGTAAGAATGTACATCATATACTTGTAATGTTCTCCTGTTAACAACGATAGGCACAGAGCTCCCCTTACTGGTGGAAGATCAAACTAACCTAGAGGGTTGAGTAAGAAAGTTCATCATATACTTGTAATGTTCTCCTGTTAACAACGATAGGCACAGAGCTCCCCTTACTGGTGGAAGATCAAACTAACCTAGAGGGTTGAGTAAGAAAGTTCATCATATACTTGTAATGTTCTCCTGTTAACGATAGGCACAGAGCTGACCTTACTGGTGGAAGCTCAAACTAACCTGGAGGGTTGAGTAAGAAAGTACATCATATACTTGTAATGTTCTCCTGTTAACAACGATAGGCACAGAGCTCCCCTTACTGGTGGAAGATCAAACTAACCTAGAGGGTTGAGTAAGAAAGTTCATCATATACTTGTAATGTTCTCCTGTTAACGATAGGCACAGAGCTGACCTTACTGGTGGAAGCTTAAACTAACCTAGAGGGTTGAGTAAGTAAGTTCATCATATACTTGTAATGTTCTCCTGTTAATGATAGGCACAGAGCTGACCTTAAAGGTGGAAGATCAAACTAACAAAGAGGGTTGAGTAAGAAAGTTCATCACATACTTGTAATATTCTCCTGTTAACAACGATAGGCACAGAGCTGACCTTACTGGTGGAAGATCAAACTAACCAAGAGGGTTGATTAAGAAAGTTCATCATATACTTGTAATGTTCTCCTGTTAACAACGATAGGCACAGAGCTGCCCTTACTGGTGGAAGATCAAACTAACCAAGAGGGTTGAGTAAGAAAGTTCATCATATACTTGTAATGTTCTCCTGTTAACAACGATAGGCACAGAGCTGCCCTTACTGGTGGAAGCTCAAACTAGCCAAGTGGGTTGATTAACAAAGTTCATCATATACTTGTAATATTCTCCTGGTAACAACGATAGGCACAGAGCTGACCTTACTGGTGGAGGCTCAAACTAACCAAGTGGGTTGATTAACAAAGTTCATCATATTCTTGTAATATTCTCCTGGTAACAACGATAGGCACAGAGCTGACGTTACTTGTGGAAGCTCCAAGTAACCAAGAGGGTTGAGTAAGAAATTTCATCATATACCTGTAATGTTCTCCTGTTAACCATGATAGGCACACGGCTCCCCTTACTGGTGGAAGCTCAAACTAACCAAGAGGGTTGAGTAAGAAAGTTCATCATATACTTGTAATGTTCTCCTGTTAACCATGATAGGCACAGAGCACCCCTTAGCGGTGGAAGCTCAAACTGACCAAGAGGGTTGAATTAGAAAGTTCATCATATACTTGTAATGTTCTGCTGTTAACCATGATAGGCACAGAGATCCCCTTACTGGTGGAAGCTCAAACTAACCAAGAGGGTTGAGTAAGAAAGTTCATCATATACTTGTAATGTTCTCCTGTTAACAACGGTAGGCACAGAGCTCCCCTTACTGGTGGAAGCTCCAACTAACCAAGAGGGTTGAGTAAGAAAGTTCATCATATACTTGTAATGTTCTCCTGTTAACCATGTTAGGCACAGAGCTCCCCTTACTGGTGGAAGCTCAAACTAACCAAGAGGGTTGAGTACGAAAGTTCATCATATACTTGTAATGTTCTGCTGTTAACAACGGTAGGCACAGAGCTGCCCTTACTGGTGGAAGCTCCAACTAACCAAGAGGGTTGAGTACGAAAGTTCATCATATACTTGTAATGTTCTCCTGTTAACAACGGTAGGCACAGAGCTCCCCTTACTGGTGGAAGCTCAAACTAACCAAGAGGGTTGAGTAAGAAAGTTCATCATATACTTGTAATGTTCTCCTGTTAACAACGGTAGGCACAGAGCTCCCCTTACTGGTGGAAGCTCCAACTAACGAAGAGACTTGAGTAAGAAAGTTCATCATATACTTGTAATGTTCTCCTGTTAACAACGATAGGCACAGAGCTCCCCTTACTGGTGGAAGCTCCAACTAACCAAGAGGGTTGAGTAAGAAAGTTCATCATATACTTGTAATGTTCTCCTGTTAACAACGATAGGCACAGAGCTGCGCTTACTGGTGGAAGTTCCAAGTAACCAAGAGGGTTGAGTAAGAAAGTACATCATATATGTGTAATGTTCTCCTGTTAACCATCATAGGCACAGAGCTGCCCTTACTGGTGGAAGCTCCAACTAACCAAGAGGGTTGAGTAAGAAAGTACATCATATATGTGTAATGTTCTCCTGTTAACAACGATACGCACAGAGCTGACCTTACTGGTGGAAGCTCCAAGTAACCAAGAGGGTTGAGTAAGAAAGTTCATCATATACTTGTAATGTTCTCCTGTTAACCATGATAGGCACAGAGCTGCCCTTACTGGTGGAAGCTGAAACTAACCAAGAGGGTTGAGTAAGAAAGTTCATCATATATGTGTAATGTTCTCCTGTTAACCATGATAGGCACAGAGCTGCCCTTACTGGTGGAAGCTGAAACTAACCAAGAGGGTTGAGTAAGAAAGTTCATCATATACTTGTAATGTTCTCCTGTTAACCATGATAGGCACAGAGCTGCCCTTACTGGTGGAAGCTCCAAGTAACCAAGAGGGTTGAGTAAGAAAGTACATCATATACTTGTAATGTTCTCCTGTTAACCATGATAGGCACAGAGCTGCCCTTACTGGTGGAAGCTGATACTAACCAAGAGGGTTGAGTAAGAAAGTTCATCATATACTTGTAATGTTCTCCTGTTAACCATGATAGGCACAGAGCTGCCCTTACTGGTGGAAGCTGAAACTAACCAAGAGGGTTGAGTAAGAAAGTTCATCATATACTTGTAATGTTCTCCTGTTAACCATGATAGGCACAGAGCTGCCCTTACTGGTGGAAGCTGAAACTAACCAAGAGGGTTGAGTAAGAAAGTTCATCATATACTTGTAATGTTCTCCTGTTAACCATGATAGGCACAGAGCTGCCCTTACTGGTGGAAGCTCCAACTAACGAAGAGGGTTGAGTAAGAAAGTACATCATATATGTGTAATGTTCTCCTGTTAACCATGATAGGCACAGAGCTGCCCTTACTGGTGGAAGCTCCAACTAACGAAGAGGGTTGAGTAAGAAAGTACATCATATATGTGTAATGTTCTCCTGTTAACCATGATAGGCACAGAGCTGCCCTTACTGGTGGAAGCTCCAACTATCGAAGAGGGTTGAGTAAGAAAGTTCATCATATACTTGTAATGTTCTCCTGTTAACCATGATAGGCACAGAGCTGCCCTTACTGGTGGAAGCTCCAACTAACGAAGAGGGTTGAGTAAGAAAGTACATCATATATGTGTAATGTTCTCCTGTTAACCATGATAGGCACAGAGCTGCCCTTACTGGTGGAAGCTCCAACTAACGAAGAGGGTTGACTAAGAAAGTTCATCATATAGGTGTAATGTTCTCCTGTTAACAACGATAGGCACAGAGCTGCCCTTACTGGTGTAAGCTCAAACTAACCAAGAGGGTTGAGTAAGAAAGTTCATCATATATGTGTAATGTTCTCCTGTTAACAATGATAGGCACAGAGCTGCCCTTACTGGTGGAAGCTCAAACTAACCAAGAGGGTTGAGTAAGAAAGTACATCATATACTTGTAATGTTCTCCTGTTAACCATGATAGGCACAGAGCTGCCCTTACTGGTGGAAGCTCAAACTAACCAAGAGGGTTGAGTAAGAAAGTTCATCATATATGTGTAATGTTCTCCTGTTAACAACGATAGGCACAGAGCTGCCCTTACTGGTGGAAGCTCCAACTAACGAAGAGGGTTGAGTAAGAAAGTTCATCATATACTTGTAATGTTCTCCTGTTAACAACGATAGGCACAGAGCTGCCCTTACTGGTGGAAGCTCCAACTAACGAAGAGGGTTGAGTAAGAAAGTTCATCATATACTTGTAATGTTCTCCTGTTAACAACGATAGGCACAGAGATGCCCTTACTGGTGGAAGCTCCAACTAACCAAGAGGGTTGAGTAAGAAAGTTCATCATATACTTGTAATGTTCTCCTGTTAACAACGATAGGCACAGAGCTGCCCTTACTGGTGGAAGCTCAAACTAACCAAGAGGGTTGAGTAAGAAAGTTCATCATATATGTGTAATGTTCTCCTGTTAACAACGATACGCACAGAGCTCCCCTTACTGGTGGAAGCTCCAACTAACGAAGAGGGTTGAGTAAGAAAGTACATCATATACTTGTAATGTTCTCCTGTTAACCATGATAGGCACAGAGCTCCCCTTACTGGTGGAAGCTCAAACTAACCTAGAGGGTTGAGTAAGAAAGTTCATCATATACTTGTAATGTTCTCCTGTTAACCATGATAGGCACAGAGCTGCCCTTACTGGTGGAAGCTCCAACTAACCAAGAGGGTTGAGTAAGAAAGTACATCATATATGTGTAATGTTCTCCTGTTAACCATCATAGGCACAGAGCTGCCCTTACTGGTGGAAGCTCCAACTAACCAAGAGGGTTGAGTAAGAAAGTACATCATATATGTGTAATGTTCTCCTGTTAACAACGATACGCACAGAGCTGACCTTACTGGTGGAAGCTCCAAGTAACCAAGAGGGTTGAGTAAGAAAGTTCATCATATACTTGTAATGTTCTCCTGTTAACCATGATAGGCACAGAGCTGCCCTTACTGGTGGAAGCTGAAACTAACCAAGAGGGTTGAGTAAGAAAGTTCATCATATATGTGTAATGTTCTCCTGTTAACCATGATAGGCACAGAGCTGCCCTTACTGGTGGAAGCTGAAACTAACCAAGAGGGTTGAGTAAGAAAGTTCATCATATACTTGTAATGTTCTCCTGTTAACCATGATAGGCACAGAGCTGCCCTTACTGGTGGAAGCTCCAAGTAACCAAGAGGGTTGAGTAAGAAAGTACATCATATACTTGTAATGTTCTCCTGTTAACCATGATAGGCACAGAGCTGCCCTTACTGGTGGAAGCTGATACTAACCAAGAGGGTTGAGTAAGAAAGTTCATCATATACTTGTAATGTTCTCCTGTTAACCATGATAGGCACAGAGCTGCCCTTACTGGTGGAAGCTGAAACTAACCAAGAGGGTTGAGTAAGAAAGTTCATCATATACTTGTAATGTTCTCCTGTTAACCATGATAGGCACAGAGCTGCCCTTACTGGTGGAAGCTGAAACTAACCAAGAGGGTTGAGTAAGAAAGTTCATCATATACTTGTAATGTTCTCCTGTTAACCATGATAGGCACAGAGCTGCCCTTACTGGTGGAAGCTGAAACTAACCAAGAGGGTTGAGTAAGAAAGTTCATCATATATGTGTAATGTTCTCCTGTTAACCATGATAGGCACAGAGCTGCCCTTACTGGTGGAAGCTCCAAGTAACCAAGAGGGTTGAGTAAGAAAGTACATCATATACTTGTAATGTTCTCCTGTTAACCATGATAGGCACAGAGCTGCCCTTACTGGTGGAAGCTCCAAGTAACCAAGAGGGTTGAGTAAGAAAGTACATCATATACTTGTAATGTTCTCCTTTTAACCATGATAGGCACAGAGCTGCCCTTACTGGTGGAAGCTCCAAGTAACCAAGAGGGTTGAGTAAGAAAGTTCATCATATACTTGTAATGTTCTCCTGTTAACCATGATAGGCACAGAGCTGCCCTTACTGGTGGAAGCTGAAACTAACCAAGAGGGTTGAGTAAGAAAGTTCATCATATATGTGTAATGTTCTCCTGTTAACCATGATAGGCACAGAGCTGCCCTTACTGGTGGAAGCTCCAAGTAACCAAGAGGGTTGAGTAAGAAAGTTCATCATATACTTGTAATGTTCTCCTGTTAACCATGATAGGCACAGAGCTGCCCTTACTGGTGGAAGCTCCAAGTAACCAAGAGGGTTGAGTAAGAAAGTTCATCATATACTTGTAATGTTCTCCTGTTAACCATGATAGGCACAGAGCTGCCCTTACTGGTGGAAGCTCCAAGTAACCAAGAGGGTTGAGTAAGAAAGTACATCATATACTTGTAATGTTCTCCTGTTAACCATGATAGGCACAGAGCTGCCCTTACTGGTGGAAGCTCCAAGTAACCAAGAGGGTTGAGTAAGAAAGTACATCATATACTTGTAATGTTCTCCTGTTAACCATGATAGGCACAGAGCTGCCCTTACTGGTGGAAGCTCCAAGTAACCAAGAGGGTTGAGTAAGAAAGTACATCATATACTTGTAATGTTCTCCTGTTAACAACGGTAGGCACAGAGGTCCCCTTACTGGTGGAAGATCAAACTAACCAAGAGGGTTGAGTAAGAAAGTTCATCATATACTTGTAATGTTCTCCTGTTAACCATGTTAGGCACAGAGCTGACCTTACTGGTGGAAGCTCCAACTAACGAAGAGGGTTGAGTAAGAAAGTTCATCATATACTTGTAATGTTCTCCTGTTAACCATGATAGGCACAGAGCTGACCTTACTGGTGGAAGCTCAAACTAACCTAGAGGGTTGAGTAAGAAAGTTCATCATATATGTGTAATGTTCTCCTGTTAACAACGATAGGCACAGAGCTCCCCTTACTGGCGGAAGCTCAAACTAACCAAGAGGGTTGAGTAAGAAAGTTCATCATATACTTGTAATGTTCTCCTGTTAACCATGATAGGCACAGAGCTCCCCTTACTGGTGGAAGCTCAAACTAACCTAGAGGGTTGAGTAAGAAAGTTCATCATATACTTGTAATGTTCTCCTGTTAACCATGATAGGCACAGAGCTCCCCTTACTGGTGGAAGCTCAAACTAACCAAGAGGGTTGAGTAAGAAAGTTCATCATATATGTGTAATGTTCTCCTGTTAACAACGATAGGCACAGAGCTCCCCTTACTGGTGGAAGCTCAAACTAACGAAGAGGGTTGAGTAAGAAAGTTCATCATATACTTGTAATGTTCTCCTGTTAACAACGATAGGCACAGACCTCCCCTTACTGGTGGAAGCTCCAAGTAACCAAGAGGGTTGAGTAAGAAAGTACATCATATGCTTGTAATGTTCTCTTCTTATGAGAAGAGCTGCTCATTTCCGGCAACTCTTGTCTTATTTGTGGACACCAGTTTTAATAGTTTTCTTACTGTAATTTTTTTTCTAATTCCAATGCCTTATGATGGGATATATTGCAATTGTACCCCAAAAGCCTGCAGTACTTTCCAGATGTGAATTTTGAAGTTACTGTAAACCTATACTTAATTTGAAACTTAGAAGGTGCAACTTTAATTATCTTTAAAATTGTGGTTGTTTCGATTGCATCAAATGTGTCATTTGAAAGCTCTGCTTTATTTGTGTCACTCCATTTCCAGGATTCTACTAAAAATGTTAACTTACGATTATCCATACTACGCCATATTTTTAGCTTGTACACACTTTAAGCATTGTTTCACAATTCTCTATAACCCATTATCTTGTAATAATATCCAGAAACATAGTAGTTTCTGAAACATTCCGATTTCAAATAAGCAATTCTTGAACTTTTATCAATGTTATCTACAAAAGCACATTTTGTTGCCTAAAGAATTCGGATAAAAAGACTTTGTACTCAGTTCCTGATAAATGATTTTCTTTCCTTTTTATAAAAGTATTTCCGGTGCTCAAAGCACACACTGGTCTCAAACTCAAGGTAAATAAATGTCTTAAAGCAATCTATTCTACTTAGTTGTAAATTTCTGATGTTCTTAAAAACATGAACAGTGTCATAAATCAAATGTATAAAGTTATTTTCAATATCAGGGTTTGGGAAATACTCTCTTGGTAAAAGTAAACAAAACATGTTTTGGTTTACACAGTTGTTAACAATCTGAAACCCCAAACTCATCTTAAACTTCAGAAGTCTTAGTCTTAGTTGATTCTATCATAAAGACTACAATAGCTTAAGGGCCGTTTCTACAATGTGCCTATAAGCAACGCTCTCCTCCTACAATCACACGCATTCTTCTGGATAGTGATCCTATAGGATAACCTGTGATGTGGTAAGTTTGTGATTCTGAATTCAATGGAAGTGCCACTATTGCGTAATTCGTAAACTAAAAAACAAACAAGAATTGCCCAGTGAAGCAGATAAAAAACAAAACGAAGGAATAAAATGGAAGTGACGAAATGAAGCAGTAATGACAACTGTGAAAGACTGAGGCTTGTAGAAACATATGACTGTACAGAATAAAAAGCGTGGTGTGGTAACCTGGATGGGGGAGAAACAGGGTTCAAATAATATTATGTCTGTGTTCGTGACTATTTGCTGATGTATTTCACTATGCTAAACTGAAATCTCTACTATAATAATATATAATGGGCTTATAAACGTCGTATGTGAAAGTCTTAGCCCACTATTTTTATCAACTTATGAACTTTAACATTCCTTTATTTTTAATGAATCAAGCAGCAACAGACTTTAAAATGTTGGGGCCAGGATTTTTAGGTCCTGTTAGGTTTTGTCTACCTTTAAATAGTTTTGCTCTTTTTCCTATTTTAGGCTAGTTGCCTATGATCTAGGTTTTTATACACTGAAAATATCAGGTGATTAAAACATAAGATAACCTATTTGTAGCGGGACTTGAGACTGTCAAAGGTGCATTGGCGCCATGAAACACTGCTATTGCTGTTACAGTAAGCATGGTGCATCACTTATCTGTGCAAGAACGTGTGTATATTTGCAAAGTTTACATGAAGCTGCTCGCCAAATGTGCATGGTATTTGTTGAAAGGTTTCCAAACTCTGCAAGAAAAACACTATACGTGTGATCATGAATACATTTGGTGTTGTACAAGAAACATTCTCAGAAAATAAACTAGACACAATCACTGCTACTTTGCCTCAAAACTTGCTATCTCCGTCTTCTGCGAGGAGTGCTACACATCTGTTAAAACTAAAACCCTACTGCTGTACTCGAGTGCAAGCATTGAATCCCTGTAAGCAAGTAAATTACTGCCGTTGGTTTTTCCGATCTGTAGAAAGTGGTTTCACCGAACCACAGGTTTTGTTTTTCTGTGATGAATCTTGGTTTCACCTAAATGGACACGTGAACAGCTGGGCTATTCATGAAATGCCTCACTATGACCTGGTGTGCCACTGAATAATAGCGATATCAGAGAATAATTTTAGGGCCACTTTTTGATCACTTGACAGAAGAGGAAAAATTTTAATGGTTAGTTCCAACAAGATTCTGCAACAGCACATACGGAATCATTAAATGAAGTAAGAGAGGTGTTTCAAGGCTGGTTTGTGGCCACCTCGTATCCCTGACCTAACTAGTTACGATTTTTATTTATGAGGTTCTCTGAAAGACAAAGTTTATCATTCTAACCCTCGTAACCATAGTGATAACATCATGCAAGAAATCACAAGGATTCCTGCCGCTGAGGTCAGGCGAGTTAGCTGAGAGCATTAGGTCCACATTTCCAGCATCTACTATAAGGTAAAGACAACTTTCGCAGCAACTCTCAGTTCTCAAGCACAGTGGATAGAGCCCACAGAATGGGTTATTACAAGTTTTATTGACCCTAAAGTTTTTTTGTTTTTTTTTAATAAGTGCTAACATCAATAATTTTGCTGTTTTTCTACTTTTGGTAACTTTATTTATTCTCCATTTCACAAAAGTGCACCTTATCAGTAACCATCATAAAATAAAGAGAATATATTTTACCATTTCTTTTGTTTCCATCTGTTAACAACAAGGCATGTACAAATAATTGTTTAGATTGAATGATTTCCTATTATCACTTTCACTTTATTTTACTAAGATTTATAAGGTACATATTTCACAACAGTTTACCCAATCACTGCTCCTCTCTTTGTGGCATGAACATCTGTTATTATCACGGAGCACATTCTTCTATGAAGAAAAGCTTCTCTCTATAGAACACAACATCATTGATGCTAATGCCGCAGGTTATAGAGTTAGTTTTGTCCCTGCAGCACTGAACAAATCAGCTTCAAAGCCGAGATTGTGTTTAATAATTGTCTACGCTTCAAAGAACATAGCAATGATATCCATGTGGCAGAGAACAGTTGATGTAGGCAACAATAGCTAGTGGAAGCCGCAGCCAGACATGTGTCACCTGAAAACAATCATTTAGACATTCCTTAAGAATCCGGGCCCTATTGATAAGTTTGTGAAGCAACTTCTATTAATGCACAGTGTTTATTTAGTCTGTAGAATCATGCTGTTCAAACATTACTGTAAGTATTACATTAACTTCTACATTTACGATGAAAGCGATCCTCAACAATGGATTAGAACTGAAACTTTTTGGACACACTATAACCTTTTAATTATTAAAAAAGCAGATCTGTTTGCATAGGTAGTACCTGGAGTGGATACTAATCCCTGCGCTGCAATGAGCTGCTTGCTGCTGATTTTAGTCTGCGCCACTTTGACCGCCTATTCTGGAACCACACCTAAATAAACAGAAATGTCACAAATGAAAGGTTCTGGTTGATCCTGTGGAAAAAACTTTTTTTTAAAACATTTTATGAAATATGCATTTAAATGACTCGTAGCCAACTTGATGGTATTTGTAGAGGTGATTCATGGTTTAGGGCCTATCTTTCAGAAAGTTTATGTACACTTTTTGCAGGTCAATATCAGTCAGGCGTTCCAGGACTAGGGGGTATGAAAATTAAATTGGCCGTGGTTGTAGATGTATACTGTAGTGTTTGCGATTTCAATTTGTCATTCACCTCAAAGGTTTCTATGGCTATATTAACCCAGTATGATGAAATATCACAAATCAACTTGCAGCTGAGATATTAACCACATGTAACTGGAGAATATGCAAGAAATTGGAAAATACGTGGAGTGATGATTTTAATAGTACCAACATCTATGATGCATATAACATCTGATGTTCCAAAGTGTGCCAACAAGGATTCATGTTGAAGCCCCAGTATATGGTCAAAATGTTGCTGGAATTTCTTTGTGCCCTGTATTTAAACATTTTCAGAGTAAAGCAGCATGTCCACAAGGTTGTATGAAGCTCAAAGGGGTGAAATTGTATGTCATGGTGAAAATGCCACAGAATTGGGTTGTGACACTGAAACAATGGTAAATGTGAAGAACCACCTTTCAAACACAGATCTGTCTCTCTGGACAAAGCAGTTGCTCATATGAAACAATTAGAGGAAGCCGGTGCTACATACCTCCTCCTCCTGATTGACTTTCCTCAGGCTTACTGGGACCTGCAGTGACGAGAAGGTATTTCAATCCTACGCACCTCAACACTTTGTTCAAGCAGCACACTTCTGGGCCTATATGACAGGGGAGTACCAGAAAGAATGATGAGTGCAGTCTATGTAGATATTCTCAAAAACACTTTGCCACTATCCCTTCATGCTAAGTTCCCAAAACAAAAGCAATATGCACTTATCCATGACAATAGTAGTGTGCATACCGCAAATATCACCCAGGATTGGCTAACAAGGCATCCACAAATAATCTGCATGGACTGGCCTCCAAGATCTCCTGATCTGAACTTCATTCAACATGTATGCGCCTTCATGGTAAAAACGTCGACCAGACTGGGTGTGGCTGCTCACGTGATGGGAACATAATCAGCAGAACCCAAACATGCGCAAAAGAATATCTGGGGGCAATTACACCAGGTTCAAAAACAGAAGATTTTATTTTTCTTTTCCATTCAATGTTTCAACAAGTTTCTTGTCCATGTTCTATGAATCTGAAATATTTCAGAAATTAATTTATTTCTTAATATATGACATGACTTCAACTATGTTTAGTTTGCTTTCTAAGCACCATTATCTATGGTTACTGTCTTCTTTTTCTTATTTATAATAAATGGAATAACTATATTGTAACTAGCGGATACACAGAATATACCTTTTCCGTTTTATACATTATACTCCATTAAATTATACACAATTATATTTGCAGCTATAAGTTTGCTGTTCTTAAGATGTGAATTTATCAGCTTCTTGTTATGATCAAATGGATTGTATACAGCATTTAGAGGTTGGTTCCATTAAAATTATCATTCAACCTCCTTGAAATCATGTAGTAATAGCTTAGCTGCAAAGAGGTTTGGTGTCTTACAAAGTGAAAACATATGACTATACGCTGGGGTTCGAATCATGAATCCTCAGCACACTTTGAAACAGTGTGTGTGTTTTACACTGTGCTACTACGTCAGCAGATGTTAGGGTTACATATATCATAGAGGGGTGTAAGGTAACTCGCCTCCTCGCAGTGCACCCTGGGTAATGCTAAATGAGCTACACAAACAGCGCCTCAACCATGCCTGTGCAGAATAGCCATGCCAATTTAATCGGCCCTCTTCAGGGCGGTGTCAGAGCCGACATCCGGCAGACTCGCAGTCTCAACGTATTATACTGGAACGCAGGCAGACTGAGCTTTTCTAAGTTCAGGGAGCTGAAGATTTTAATTGTGGATCGAAATATTGATGTATTTATTATTTCAGAAGCCGGAGCGGCAACCGACAATGTTGACTTCCATCAACTAAATGGATATACAATACACGTGCTACGGCGCGGAAGACAAATAGCTGCCGGAATGATTATTGGCACAAACAATGACATAGCTTCAAACTTTAAAATATTACACGAAATGGACGCTGAGGATAAATTAGAAGTGATACAAGTTGATGCATGGTTGGATAAGAACCACTTTCGAATAATAACTGTTTATAATCCCCCAAGAAATAATTTAAACATAACAATATTGCAGAATGCTATAACAAAAAATACCTTATTGATGGGAGATTTTAATGCACAATCACAACGATGGGGATATACCCAAACCTCAATTGTTGGTAGATCAATTGAAAATCTCATTGATGAAACAAACCTCTTGCTGGTAGATACAGAGCCAACTTTTTTTGTCATACGCTGGCCACCTCAGCAGACCAGACCTTATTCTGCCCCATGCTAATTTAAGAAACCAAGTCTGCCACACCCTGCAAGGCGATGCAGCTGGCTACGGACACCAAGCCATGCATATGCATGAGAATATACCCAAACCTCAATTGTTGGTAGATCAATTGAAAATCTCATTGATGAAACAAACCTCTTGCTGGTAGATACAGAGCCAACTTTTTTTGTCATACGCTGGCCACCTCAGCATACCAGACCTTATTCTGCCCCATGCTAATTTAAGAAACCAAGTCTGCCACACCCTGCAAGGCGATCCAGCAGGCTACGGACACCAAGAATATACCCAAAGGCACCTTTACCAAAAACAAAAGCGTTAACGCGATGGAATTTCAAGAAAGCTGACTGGAAAACGTTCGCGAGTGAGTGTGAAAAGACGATCACCTCTGAACTTATAGTGGGCAACACAACAAAAACTTTTAACAATATCGTTGCTGGATTGCTAGCCGCCACCAAGAAACATATTCCATGCGGCCAGGTTAAAAAATATTCACCTTTCTGGACCGACGAATTGAACAACCTGGAGGCACAACGAAATAACGCAAGAAGAAAGGCACAAAATACTCAACTGCTGGAAGACCGTATACATTTGAGGAAAGCACGGGCAGCTCTACAGAAAGAAATAATTCAGAGTAAGAGGCGTACTTTCCGTAACTTTGTATCTAAACTTGATTACAGGAAAGACAGAACTAAGGCCCATAGATTCATCTCCAAATTGAATAACGACGGAAACTCTTTTAAGGTGCACCCAATTATCCATAATAATGCAACTCTTACAGATAAAGCCGGAATAGCAGATGCGTTTTGTAAGCACTTCGCGAAACGCCCAGAAGCCTTCCCTAGGCGTATCAAGAACATCTCCGCAGTTCTCCCTATGCCACAAGAAGACAGAATTATGAATAAAGACTTTAACTACACCGAATTGAAGCAGGCGATTTGTAGCCTCAAGAAAAGAAAAAGTTGTGGGCCAGATGAAATCTTCCCAGAACTTCTAAAAAATATGGGGAGAGACTCATTAAAAATCCTGCTAGCTGCAATAAATGAAACATGGAGAATGGGAGTGCCCGATGCGTGGCGCAAAGCTGAAATAATTCCCATACATAAGAAAGGGAAAGACCCAAACTTAGTCAAGAATTACAGACCTATTAGCCTCACCTCAACACTTTGTAAGCTTACTGAAAGAATGGTTAACCACCGCTTACAAATCTTCCTTGAGAAGAATAACGTAATTAAGGATGAACAGGCTGGCTAACGAAGACACATGTCAACAACGACACAAGTAATAAAGCTCACTCAACAGATCAAAGATGGCTTCCACAGGAAAATGTCGACACTTGCTTGCTTCATAGATTTCCAAGGAGCGTACGATACAGTCAACCGAGAAATCCTTATGAATAAGCTAAACGATTTGAGCATTACTGCGTTGGCTAAACAGCTTCCTAAGTCAAAGACTTGTAAAGGTCAGATATGGTAGCACAAAGTCAGAGAAGAGGTTTACTACAGGGGGCTGTTCTTAGCTGCACCCTTTTTAATATTATGATAAATAACCTGATCCCAGAGCTTAAAACCATTCCTGGTATCGAGGTCCTCTGTTACGCCGATGATATCACAATCTGGGTGACAAGTAGTAACATAACCACAATGGAAGAAGCCATGAATTTGGCTCTTGGAATTCTTAAACGATGGTGTACATACAACGATATGATCGTAAGCAGTGATAAAACATCAGCCCAGCTATTCACCACATCCACATGATCGAACTTAAATATGACGGGTCTAATCTGAACATACTCCCGGCCACAAAATACCTTGGAATGCAGCTTGATGGAAAACTCAATTGGAATTACCACATTGAAGGTGCCTCTGCAAAGGCAACTAAGAGGCAGTGCATACTCAGAAGACTTGCTGGGGTGCAACGCAGGACGTATTGACAACTACATATATTAGACCTTTGTTAGAGCATGGTTGTGAAGCTTACAGTACAGCAAGTAAAACTGCAATGAATAGATTAAGCGTCAGCCAAAACAATGCATTGCGCATATGTACCGGCGCCGCACCAATCCCTGCCCTTGAAAGCCAAACTGAGATTGAACCACTGGAGTACAGACGAGACAGCGCCTTGCTGAAATTCTAAGAAACAAGTTATAGGACTTCAGTATAAGCCAGCTAGTCTCAGGCTCAAAACACAAGAAACCCCAATAGCTCGGGCAGAAGCCCTGCAGGCAAAATACAATATTCAATTATTAGAGCGCCAGTGTTTTAAAAAAAGGAGTTTCCACCCTGATTTTAAAGAGATCCCCTTTAGAATAACTATCATTGGAATTGATAATCCAAAGGCAGACAGTCCCCCTTACCTACTTAAGGCTGCAGCCCTTGAGACGATAGCTACAATTTACCCTCCATCAGAATGGCTTCACGTCTATATGGATGGCTCGGCCCAAAATGATTGTGCAGGCTTGGGCTACTGTTCTGCTTTGGGTAGTAGAGCCTTTCCTGTAGGTAGATAGATAGATAGATAGATAGATATTTATTTACTTTAAATACATAGTGTATACAATTTCCACTTTACATACTTCACCGAGTTGCTGGTTTCGTAGGGCCCCTATCCTCCAACACTGTGGTTACCGAGTCAATGGGCCCTACTTGACTGAATAAATAAATATGTTATTAATCTACTTTTTTCAATACCTACTTTTCTTCTTACTCCTTTTTCCTATATTTCTTCAGCCATCTCTTTCTAATTAAACCTAAATATTTTCCTACTTCTAATATGTTTCCCTTGCAATTAACACCCAACATCTTTCTACCTATAATCTCAATTGGTAAATTGTCCCATTTCTTTTTCTGCCATCTTTCCCTCGATTCCTTAGTTCCTTCACATTCTAGAATTAAATGCCAATAGTTATTATACTTTCTATTACATAGCGGACACTTTCCTTGATTCTCTCTTTCCCCTAAGCCTTTTAACATCATCACTCTTGTCCTCGCCCATGCAAAACCTTCTCGTGCTGATCTGTCACATATATCGACATATTTTTCTTTTTCCCACACCATTTTTAAATCTGCATATTTACATAAAGAAGATTTAGAATGAAAACTACCTAAAATTTATTGTCTTTCAATATCTTCAATTCTCAATTTTACCCTTCTCCAGATCCCTTTCTCCAGTATCTGCCCCTCTCTCCAAATATCTCCATAACCTATTTCATTCAGGGTTCCTTCTATATACTTACACCAAGTATCCTCTTTGTTGAGTTTTAACTGCACTTCTAGGCACTGCTTTAACATCATATTTTCCAGTTCCTTAATTCTATACCAATATTTTAATACCCTTTCCACAATTTTTGCTTTGCTACCAAACCTCCCTAGCTCTATTTCGGCACCACCATTGGGTGAAGCCCTTGGTAGACCTAAAATTATTTTACAGAAATTTCTGTGCACCTTGTTTACATTTTCCCACCCTCTCTCTAAACCCCGAATCTCAGTTCCATAAAGCATTTTAGCCTCTACTACTGCTCCGTATATTCTGTCCAACCATTTTATTTGTATCTCTGGTATTTTATCTAGGCAAGCTCTAATAGCTTCTTTTAGTATCATTTTCTTTTGCTCATTCCAACTCCCATTACTATTTAGTCGTACTCCTAGATAGTCAAATTTCCTAACCACCTCGATTTCATTTCCTTGCCACCACCATATTTCATTCTTCCTTAACTTATTCCCGTTTTTAAACACCATTATTTTTGTTTTCCTTGTGTTTATTCTGAGACTCCACTTATTACAAAACTTTTCTATTGCTCCAATTGCTTTAGTTAACCCGATATTGGTTATTGCTCCTACAACTAAATCATCCGGTATTTCTTTATTTCCAATTACTGGCAAATGCCCATTTTCTACCTTAATTACCTCTAAAATATCGTCAATGAATAAGTTAAATAAAATAGGACTTAACTTACATGCTTGCCTTTACCCTGTATTATTTGAAATAACATTTGTCATTATATTATTTGAGACCCTTATACAAAAGTCATTCTTTGTAATGTTTCTATGAACCTGATACTCATTCCTATCTTGCTCAATTTAGCCCATAAGGCTTCCCTATTGTATCAAACGTTTTTTCAAAGTCCACAAATAACATGTACAACCTTCCCCTTTTGTTAGCTAAATATTTACTGACCATTGTGGATATCACAAAAATGTTGTCTATTACTCTCTTATTTCTTCTAAAGGCTGCTTGGAAATCTGATAACTTACCCTGCTCCTCTGCCCAAAATTGCACCCTTTCTGCCAGAACCCCAGTGTACATTTTTCCTAACACTGCTAACAAACTAATCCCCCTATAGTTTGCTGGGTTATTCACATCTCCTTTGTTCTTGAAAATTGGCACCACAATTGTAGTTTTCCAACTCCTGGGTACAACACCCTCTTCAAAAATTGAATTTAGTACCCTAACTAGCATCTCCAATCTATTCACCATGCTTTCCAGAAGTCACCTTGTATACCATCAATACCGCTTGCTTTGTTTCTTTGTAGTCTTATAATTAGATTTCTTACTTCCCCTACTGTCTAATTTCTCAATATAGTCACAATTTGCCACTATCCGTAGTTTGCTTCGTTTGTTGTTCTGCTCCCAAAAGATTTTTAAAATAATTAAGCCATTCATTTACACCTATAATATTCTCTCTTGCTCTTGTCTTATAAATACTCTTCACTAAGGACCAAATTGTTTTACAATCATTAGCTGCTGCTGCCTCATGCAATTATTTACTCATTTTCTCCCCCCATACCCTCCACTTTACTTCCAACAAACTTTTATACGCCCACCTTTCAACCATGTAATCCGCTCTTTCCTTTTCATCATCCGTTTGCCTCCATTTTCTCAGCTGCCTTAAAACTCTTTGTTTTGCCACCCTACATTCCTCATCATACCATCCCTTCTTCTTATTGACCCAATCCTCTTTAATTTTCATTCTTGAACCTGCATATTTCAATATCATTTCTAGTTTTAATACAGTTTCTTCAATTCTGTTCTCTTTCATCACCTCATCTACACCTGCTTCCCTTGTTCTCCCTATATCTGTCCCCATTTCTTTAAAAATACTTCTGCTACCTCCTCCCTCCATTTATATCTTTCAATTCTAGTTCCCTCTTGTTGCCTTGCTTTGCAACTTCCCTTATATGTACTTAGGAATTTTACCCTTGTTGGAAAATGATTACTTGAACACACTAAATTCACCACTTCAAAATCCATGATATATGGATCCAACTCTACTGAATATATCATATAATCTACCACACTCTGACCATTCTCATTCACAAAGGTAAATTCCCCCATCTCATCTTTCCCCTTCACCCCATTACATATCATAAGTTGAACTCCTCACAAAATTCTATTAACTTCTTACTTTTGCAATTAAAAACTTTGCCTTTGCTCCTTCTTCGTACTATCTCATTCTCATCCCCTCTTAACTCATACTCAACATCTATTACATTTATTTTACTTACCCCTACCCTTGCATTGAAATCCCCCATTATAATAAAACAATTATTTAAATATCTATTTGTTAATTCTTCCATATCTTGTCTTAACAAATTAAATAGATTGGGATTATAAAATTCCGAGGCACTTGGAGGGTTATATACCACTGTAACACACACATCTAGCTTGTCCCCTATCCCATTTACAACACACCACAGAACTGAATTTTCCCCTCTTTCACTACACATTTCCACTTTGACTTGCAAGCTCTTCCTAATCCACCTGATGCACGACCTCCTTCTTTCTTTTTTACTCCGGCTTTACCATAAAAGTAAAAATCTGACACATCCACTGGAATATCCTTTGCTGGCCATGTCTCTACCACTCCTATCACATCGCCTAATTTTAAGATCTCCATTATTTCCCCATGTTTTAACTTTTCAAACAGCCCTTGTATGTTCCATGCTACCATGCCCAATGCCTTTTCCTATACAGATCCCTTCCTCTCAAACCTAAATTCCTGCAATTTTGCTTTACTCCTGGCCTACCCACTGCTCCCTCTTCCACCTGCAAAATACTTCCCCCTGCTAAGCGCAGTATCCTTCCAGACGTCAATCCCCGCCGCTGCTCCCAAGGCCATTCTGCGCGAATCTTCAATCAGCTGGTGTTACTTGTTTTACTGGTGACCTTTGCTTCACTCCTCTCCTCCGCCTGATGACGCTTATTGCAGTCCTCCCCTCCGCCTGATGACGCTTATTGCAGTCCTCCCCTCCGTTCCTCTCCTCCGCCTGATGACGCTTATTGCAGTCCTCCCCTCCATTCCTCTCCTCCGCCTGATGATGTTTGCTTCAGTCCTCCCCTCCGTTCCTCTCCTCCGCCTGATGACGCTTATTGCAGTCCTCCCCTCCATTCTTCTCCTCCGACTGATGATGTTTGCTTCAGTCCTCCCCTCCGTTCCTCTCCTCCGCCTGATGACGCTTATTGCAGTCCTCCCCTCCGCCTGATGACGCTTATTGCAGTCCTCCCCTCCGTTCCTCTCCTCCGCCTGATGACGCTTATTGCAGTCCTCCCCTCCGTTCCTCTCCTCCGCCTGATGACGCTTATTGCAGTCCTCCCCTCCATTCCTCTCCTCCACCTGATGATGTTTGCTTCAGTCCTCCCCTCCGTTCCTCTCCTCCGCCTGATGACGCTTATTGCAGTCCTCCCCTCCATTCTTCTCCTCCGCCTGATGATGTTTGCTTCAGTCCTCCCCTCCGTTCCTCTCCTCCGCCTGATGACGCTTATTGCAGTCCTCCCCTCCATTCCTCTCCTCCGCCTGATGATGTTTGCTTCAGTCCTCCCCTCCGTTCCTCTCCTCCGCCTGATGACGCTTATTGCAGTCCTCCCCTCCATTCCTCTCCTCCGCCTGATGATGTTTGCTTCAGTCCTCCCCTCCGTTCCTCTCCTCCGCCTGATGACGCTTATTGCAGTCCTCCCCTCCATTCTTCTCCTCCGACTGATGATGTTTGCTTCAGTCCTCCCCTCCGTTCCTCTCCTCCACCTGATGACGCTTATTGCAGTCCTCCCCTCCATTCCTCTCCTCCGCCTGATGATGTTTGCTTCAGTCCTCCCCTCCGTTCCTCTCCTCCGCCTGATGACGCTTATTGCAGTCCTCCCCTCCATTCCTCTCCTCCGCCTGATGATGTTTGCTTCAGTCCTCCCCTCCGTTCCTCTCCTCCGCCTGATGACGCTTATTGCAGTCCTCCCCTCCATTCTTCTCCTCCGCCTGATGATGTTTGCTTCAGTCCTCCCCTCCGTTCCTCTCCTCTGCCTGATGACGCTTATTGCAGTCCTCCCCTCCGTTCCTCTCCTCCGCCTGATGATGTTTGCTTCAGTCCTCCCCTCCGTTCCTCTCCTCTGCCTGATGACGCTTATTGCAGTCCTCCCCTCCATTCCTCTCCTCTGCCTGATGACGCTTATTGCAGTCCTCCCCTCCATTCTTCTCCTCCGCCTAATGACACTTATTGCAGTCCTCCCCTCCATTCTTCTCCTCCGCCTAATGACACTTATTGCAGTCCTCCCCTCCATTCTTCTCCTCCGCCTAATGACACTTATTGCAGTCCTCCCCTCCATTCTTCTCCTCCGCCTAATGACACTTATTGCAGTCCTCCCCTCCGTTCCTCTCCTCCGCCTGATGACGCTTATTGCAGTCCTCCCCTCCATTCTTCTCCTCCGCCTGATGACGCTTATTGCAGTCCTCCCCTCCGTTCTTCTCCTCCGCCTGATGACGCTTATTGCAGTCCTCCCCTCCATTCTTCTCCTCCGCCTGATGACGCTTATTGCAGTCCTCCCCTCCATTCTTCTCCTCCGCCTGATGACGCTTATTGCAGTCCTCCCCTCCGTTCCTCTCCTCCGCCTGATGACGCTTATTGCAGTCCTCCCCTCCATTCTTCTCCTCCGCCTGATGACGCTTATTGCAGTCCTCCCCTCCATTCTTCTCCTCCGCCTGATGACGCTTATTGCAGTCCTCCCCTCCATTCTTCTCCTCCGCCTAATGACACTTATTGCAGTCCTCCCCTCCGTTCCTCTCCTCCGCCTGATGACGCTTATTGCAGTCCTCCCCTCCATTCTTCTCCTCCGCCTAATGACACTTATTGCAGTCCTCCCCTCCATTCTTCTCCTCCGCCTGATGACACTTATTGCAGTCCTCCCCTCCGTTCCTCTCCTCCGCCTGATGACGCTTATTGCAGTCCTCCCCTCCATTCTTCTCCTCCGCCTGATGACGCTTATTGCAGTCCTCCCCTCCATTCTTCTCCTCCGCCTAATGACACTTATTGCAGTCCTCCCCTCCGTTCCTCTCCTCCGCCTGATGACGCTTATTGCAGTCCTCCCCTCCATTCTTCTCCTCCGCCTGATGACGCTTATTGCAGTCCTCCCCTCCATTCTTCTCCTCCGCCTGATGACGCTTATTGCAGTCCTCCCCTCCATTCTTCTCCTCCGCCTGATGACGCTTATTGCAGTCCTCCCCTCCATTCTTCTCCTCCGCCTGATGACGCTTATTGCAGTCCTCCCCTCCATTCTTCTCCTCCGCCTGATGACGCTTATTGCAGTCCTCCCCTCCATTCTTCTCCTCCGCCTGATGACGCTTATTGCAGTCCTCCCCTCCGTTCCTCTCCTCCGCCTGATGATGCTTATTGCAGTCCTCCCCTCCATTCTTCTCCTCTGCCTGATGACGCTTATTGCAGTCCTCCCCTCCATTCTTCTCCTCCGCCTGATGACGCTTATTGCAGTCCTCCCCTCCATTCTTCTCCTCCGCCTGATGACGCTTATTGCAGTCCTCCCCTCCATTCTTCTCCTCCGCCTGATGACGCTTATTGCAGTCCTCCCCTCCATTCTTCTCCTCCGCCTGATGACGCTTATTGCAGTCCTCCCCTCCATTCTTCTCCTCCGCCTGATGACGCTTATTGCAGTCCTCCCCTCCATTCTTCTCCTCCGCCTGATGATGCTTATTGCAGTCCTCCCCTCCATTCTTCTCCTCCACCTGATGATGCTTATTGCAGTCCTCCCCTCCATTCTTCTCCTCCGCCTGATGATGCTTATTGCAGTCCTCCCCTCCATTCTTCTCCTCCGCCTGATGACGCTTATTGCAGTCCTCCCCTCCATTCTTCTCCTCCGCCTGATGACGCTTATTGCAGTCCTCCCCTCCGTTCCTCTCCTCCGCCTGATGATGCTTATTGCAGTCCTCCCCTCCATTCTTCTCCTCTGCCCAATGATGTTTGTCGTGCTCCTCCCCTTCTCCCCTCTCCGTTTACCATGCTACCCCTTCTCTGTCGCCTGTCCTTGGTTTCACCACGTGTTGCATTTCCCGGTGACGCTGATCTTCTCCAATTCAGCTGACGAATATCCTGTTTTCTATCATTTATCCACAAATCCAATCCTCTCACGTAGGCTTTGTCACCTCTAACTCTTGCACTTCTCATTTCTTTTAACAACAAACTTTTATTTCTCTCTCTTTCTTCCCGTAATCATTTTCAAGGAATATTCTTGTCCCTTTTAATTTTTTAGCATTAGATAGCATTGTCCATTTCATTTTCACCGTCGCTAACTTGACGATTATCGGTCTTGGGTTCGAGCCTCTTCTCACCACTCTGAAAGTATCAATTATCTCCCAGCCTGTTAACTTTATTCCTAGTTTATCTTGACAAATTTCCTCTACTTGTTCCCAAACTCGTTTCTCTCTTGTTTCCTCTACTCCAAATATTATCAAGTTCCTTTTTCTGCTCCTTTCCTCTGCTCTCTCCAGATTTGTTATTCGTCTGTTACATTCCACGAATCCTTTGTCCACCTCGTATTCAAAATTACTCCATACCAATTTCATCTCTTCGAATTGTTTTGTCAACTTCTCTTCAATTCTCCTTTCCATTCCTTTAAAATTAGTCATTTCTTCCGCAATGCATTTCAGCATTCCCATAATTTGTTCTGTATCCGGTCCCGGGTTTAACTCTACTCCTCCAATTATTAGTAGCACCATCAACACCAATGCATACCACGCCGTCCTTCCACTCTGTTCTCCCGAACATTTTCCACCCAAATTACCTCTTGCTGAATTAAATAGACCTATTCTGGCTCTATAAACTTCTAGTTGCACTCCCATTTCGCTTCCCGTCAGCAACTCTCTTCCTGTAGGTAAGATGAGGAATAATTTTGACAGCTATCGCCTTAATATCAATGAATGTACAGTGTAAAATAGTCTTTTTATCCGACTCCACTTCAGGTTCGCAAGGAAACAATCTGGTTACTGAATGCCAAGATAGACTGCAATGGGTCCTGGGCCACTGTCAACTTGACGCAAATGAGAAGGAAGGGTGTGGAGCAGCCAGTTGTACCAATGACATACTCAAACATCAGTAGCGTCATAACATCTCGAATCAAAGGAGCAATTGTAGACTCTCAGAAGGTAGCGGCAGCTGTTAAAAGATGGGAAATGCTTGCTTCAAACCCCATCCCCAACAACCTGCCCCGGGAGCTGGCAGTAGTCACCTTTAGGATGATTATTTGCAAAAACACCTGCATAGAATCGGTGTGGTTGATAGCCCATTTTGTCCCCTCTGCTTGCAAGAGGAAGGCACTGCTGACCATTTGGCCTCCTGCAGACTGTTATAGTTGAAGATTCTATGGAAGGAAGGTCACGGCTGAACTGAGAGGCAAGGTGTAGAATGGCTGAAGAAAAAGAAGATATATCATAGATGTTGGTTCTATTAAAATCATTCCACATGTTTTCTTGCATATTATCCAATGCCATGTAGTTAATAGCTCAGCTGCAAGAGAAGTGCAATACAGCCATAGGAATCTTTGAAGTGAGTGAGCGACAGTATATATATCTACAACCACGGCCGATTTAGTTTTCATAACCCGGAACGCCTGACCCATGAAAAGTGTACATAAACCTTCTTAAAAGATAGTACGCTACATATCATCGGGGCAAATCAGTAACAGGAAAACAAACCCTAAGTTTTGGAAATATAGATATACTGTCTTAAACTAATTTGTGTGTTTACGGGTTTTGCTTTCACAATGTTAGGCAATGCTAGTAATATGGTTTTGTGTGTTACAGTGATGTAGCATGTTAACTTTTACACTTTCAAACAAAAATGGTGCTCTACACCTTGAAATTATAGGACTAGCCATCATGATCAGCAAAAAACCAAAATTATATTTGTGTGCTGTGAAGCAGGTCATGTAATTGTATTATTTAAATACTTTTGGAAGACGTATGACAGTTATTACAGTCTATGCAATGATGAAGATTACTGTTCCAAAGATGAGTTTTATAGAAAATTGAATACAGTTATAGATGAAATGGACAATTCAAGAGAAATAGTTATAGCAGGAGATTTCAACGCTAGGAAGGGAAAATAAACAAGCAATTATTTTTCAGGTTCACATGACATCATAATGGGGAACTTAAATTGAACTATGCGAGCAATATTAATTTAAAATATGAAATCAGTATTTTCCACAAGTTAACTGCCAAAAAGAGCATTGACGATTATGTGATTGTTAAACAAGACACAACTCCACAAATTAATGTTGATTGTTACTTCATACAGAGCTGTGTTCGGTACAACATAGAAAGTTTAAATACTAAAAGTGCAGTAATTAGAGGTTAGAAGATAAACTTAAGGATATGGCATTTGAAACGAATGAACAGTTAGTTATATTATATATAACTTCCATTATACATCAATCAGCACTTGCACAGTATCAGAATATAAACGCAGCAAAGTTACAATATTGGAGTCAAGAAGTTGGAAAGAATGTCAAGGATAAAAAATCTAAATACATTAAATGGCTTAGTACTAGAAAAATTAAGATACTTTATAAATGTGCACAAACAGGTTAAGCAAAAAAATTGGTCAAAGAAAAGAATAAAAGTTAGAAAAGAAAATTTAATTGACAGCTACATTGGAGATAGAATCAGCACTGAAGCTGGAGACTGCCGAATTAAGAACAAATGATGTAAACAGTAAATATATAAACTTCATTTCAGTTGAAACTTAGGAAACATATTTTAAGGAATTATTAACAGGAAAAAAAACCCAATTTTTCCAGTATGTAATCACTAATTCCGTAGCTCGGTTTTCAGAACTGGAAAATGCCGGAGAGGTACTCTTAACTTAGACCTGAATGTATCCTTTCATGTGCCTGTGATGCAGTAAGAAAACTGAACTAAAAATTCACATATATAACAATAACTACTTGTGATAAAACTTCACTTATCTTATATATTAATTCAACTGCAGGGTATAAAGCGAAGTTTTGTCATAAATAGTTAGTTATTGTTATATTATACATTTGAATTTGCTTTACTGTCAATAGCTTCATTTATAAATGCACATGTCTATTTTATTTAATATTCGACAGGATCTTGGCTTGTGTATGACTAACGTTCAGGACAGACAGTGCACTGTGGTCACATCATACAGCATTCTTCAAGCAGGTACCATTCATAGTATTTAACTTTCGACAGAAAAGTGTAGTCACTCATTATTTACATGTTTTCTCTCCCAAACTGAGAGAAGTGCCGGCCTGTTTATTGGAGTGAGCCAATATTACAAGGAACTTGGTGTTTTGTCTCCGTGGAACTGCCCACTATTTTTTTCCTTTAGAGCAGCCATCATTGACATGCAAGCCTGGAAATGAAGAGCATCTTCGTTTTGGGACATACTTCAAGCGTGATAGGATGAAAATGATTGGTATGCACACTCTTTACCATATTGTATTCCTGCACAGCCAGTTTGTGTTCAACACATCATGACCACATGAATGAAATTTCCCAAAATATACCCAATTAAGGACATTAGTAATGTGATTTAGAATTACGTAAACTTTTCCTTTAGAAGTATATTTGTCACTTTCACAAGTAGCAGATACCCACCACAGATGATATAAATAGAATACTTCATTCATGAAGGCCCAATCACTTTCGAATCTTATTAAACATTTTCACAAGGGATTTAGCAAGATGCCTTTCCTCAAATTCATGGTGTGTATTTGGAAATTTCGGTTTCACCAAAGATCTAATACCTCTATCATCTTAATACAGTAAAACCTTGTTAATGCAGTCCAATCCGGATTAAGTGAAATAAACACCACAGACAAAAATAGTGAATGAAATTACAGTATTGTATAATGTTATTAGAACGCAAGATACAACAGGCCCACCTGATTTTAATTACACATTCTTTATCTGTTTGGTTTGAAGAAACTATCACACATCTCTTTCACAATAAGATCATGAACACTCCTCATATAATGGTAGTGTTTATTGTCTATTACACAATTCAGATACTGTTTAACCTCACTTTCAACTTTCCAAACTCCACATCTTCATCCTCAGATTCACTACTATTGTCCCTTGCATTGCTTACACTTTCCACAATTTCTTCGTCAGTCATGATGTGATAGTCTGGATCATCATCATCATCTCCGTCAAGCCAGTCTTCAATCTCGTCTACTGTGACCCGCAACCAGTGTTTGGTGAAAGTCATTTAATTCAATTGCATTGTTTCTAATACAAAAGTTTTTTCCAGCATTAGTCAATGTAGAGTTCGAAATGCTGTTTACTGCACTTGCAAAATTGAAAAACATGGATCTGAAATCATACAATTTTATATTCTGGAGTGTTTTTTCCGCCTGTTTATCTTCACCGTCCAGAGGCTCCTCAACTTTGAAAACTTAAGACAAGAATTTCTTTCTGTACAACCGCTTTGCAATGTAGTTAACGCCTTGGTCCATCGGCTGTATCAGGGAAGTTGTGTAAGGTGGCAAGAACACACCATTGACACTACATTTGGATGTGCAGGTGCATTATCTAATACGATTATGGCTCTCACATCATTTTTGTTTTTATTTTCTTGGTGGCTTCTTATTGCAGGTACAGCATGGTTGGGTGATGTCTGCCGTAAACCACACATTTTTTGAATTGTAGTAATGCACAGGCAATCAATGTGGACATTGCATTCTTAATAGCCCTTGGTTGTTTACTCTTACCTATGGCAACTGGCTTCCATCTGCATTAGCACATAATAATGCGGAAATGCATTCTTTGCAAATTTTTTGTCCAGGCGTATTTTTTAAGGATTTAGAGGCTTGCGTGTTCTTGGGCAAGGTGCGCCAAAATAGACCTGTCTCATCGGCATTATACACTTGAGACAAATTTAACTTTTTTCCTTGAATGATAGATTTTAGTTTTTTTCTAAAAGCGTCAACAGCTGACGTATCAGCACTTAAGCTCTCTCTACACATTTTTTTTGTTTGCTATGTTATGACGCTTGCGGAATCTGTATAACCAGCCCGAAATAGCCAAAAATCCATTGACACCAAGTTGTTTTGCAAGACGTTCGGCAGCAGCTTGAATTTCAACACCTCTCACCGCAATTCCGGTTGCATGAAATTGTTTGTACCACTTGTATGCCACGTCTTCTAACTTTTGTTCAGCCTGCTGCCGCATTCCTCAATTTTCCTCATTCACATCACATTTATTAAAAAATAATAAGGATTCACCCTTTTTCTTTTTTATGTCCAAAACTGTTTGTTTTTTTGCACATACACACGCCACAGTGGCACCATTTTCAAGCCTTTCAATAATTTTCAGTTTCTTGTGTATTGTAAGCGATTTATGCTTATGTTTCCCCGATGATATTGTAGATGTACTAAACGACATTTGTCTCTTAGCTTAATGACTGAGAAAGACAAGTGTTAAACTAACCCTTCTGACAAGAGTTGCAAACCCTATCACAGGTGTGGGCAGCCTAATGTACCATTGTCATTAATGTATTCCCAAGAAATGCCTATTGTACAGTCTGTGCAAAAATAAAATGGATAATTTCCTTTGGTTTGTCTTAGTGCAGTACTATAATTTAAGTTAGCAATTCGCAGATCTTTTAAATTTTTTTTTTATTTTAAGGATGCTTGTCCGGATTAAGCGAAATCTGGTTTAAAGGATTTCGAATTAACGAGGTTTTACTGTATGTAGATTATTATTGTATATTATAAAAAAATTATAAAACTTCATAAAAATTATATCATTGACTGATACTGCTTTTATATTGTAAATAAAGTAAACGTAGTAATTTGTAGTTTATCACTTATGTAACACGTAATTTTTGACAATTTGATATTATGTATTCATAATTAACAGATGCAATAAATGAATTGAATTGTGTGCCTATCTGTCAGGAAGAAGTTTACGTGCACATTTTCATTCATAGAAGTCGCTTTCTCAATATCACCAGTTCTGTACAACTATGAAGTTTATTTATTGTCAATTCATCATAGAACACGTCAGATATTTAGCTGGGGAGTCGTATTGTCCATCCCCACATAAACATAAATTTGAATAATTTATGGGAATTGCAAAATTAATTTCCTTTTCTTTTAACCAGGCTTTGTGTTCAGAAGGGGAAACAATTTTTTTAATGTTTCAGAATAAAATAATAGTTTTATTGCTTTTGAGAATAAACAGTTAAACATTACTCTGCACTTTCACCTCCAGGCAGCACAATGAGTTATAATTTGCCTCTCGTTCTTTCAGTGACTTACGCAAGAAGAGCATTTACACAGAGAAACACCTGATTATACCGACATTTTCTGCTTCATCTTCACCGATTCCCTCAAATATCCATTCTGTTAATAAGCTTCATCATTTACAGTTGAAGATTCACCAGTCAAACTTTGGTTCGGATTATAGCACTCACTGTATTTCATCATCTCAGACCCAGAAACTAGCACAGCTTCACCTTGTTCCTGCTGAGAATTATCGACTAGCTGTACCACTTGATTTCTTTTAAGAAAATTTGAGGTTTTTGGGAGGGGGGTGGAGTTCTTCCAGTCCTAAACATTTTGAAGGCACTACATGACTCTCAGTTTTGGGGTTTTGAATTTCTCATTCTTCATTATTATTTTTATAACATATGATTCATTGAAATCACTTTTTTTGAAATGAATTCTACATACACTAGAATTTTTGGTTGTCACAAAGTTTTTGCATTCCGTAGCAACTACCCATTTGATGTACGCATGTGGATTCTGTCAGGGAATGAGTAATAACCAACACAATCATTGTTGAATTTACACCTCACAGGACACTAGGAAAGGAAAACTGTCCTACAAGTGACATTGCCACAATCCTAGCATCATGGCGTGAGCATTAAACATAAAAAAAAAAAAAACTTCCAGAAAGCATACGAGTGGTCGCAGAACAACGTGGTTTTCAACAATGTGCTCAGAACTGATATTTTAATATTAGAAGTGTACAATTTTAATTCAGTCCTCCTTTAAGGACAACTAATATGCTTACATATTAACATTTGATTCAAACTGGTACTTGGAGATAGATAAGCCAATTGAAATAGATACACAAGCACTGAGAACAAAAGAAAGCACGGTTAATTACCTTTATTTTCTCTTTCGGGATATTCAATCTCAGTGTCAGCTTCTCTCGAAGTGCGATATCAGGATAGTGCATTTTATGAAATGCACTTTCAAGCTCCCTTAACTCAAACTCGGTGAAAATTGTCCTAGAGTAATAAAACAGAACAGATATCAGCAATCTTCAAACTTACTTTTATTATCTCAATCACTCACAAGCTTTTTGCATTTTGCCTGAAACAATGATTTCACAATTCAGCAAAAATAAAAACGTCTACTGAATCTAAAAAAAACAAAACAATTTTTATGTTCTCTTTCATGTATATAGTAGGACAGAAGGTATTGAATACCGAGATTTAACTGGAAATATATGTTTTGAGCCCCCTGAATCCAATGAAAGCATTTTCAGAAAAAGCTCTGTGTGTCTGTGAAGTCAGATAAATACCAAACTTTGTATTTAGGTTCAGTACCTCTCAAGAAAATCCTCCCACCCCTACTACCCTTTACATGGAACATTTTTTGAAAATTTTGATTTTCTAAAAAATTACTCTACGATATATTAAAGATATTTACATGACAAATAAAATGTATATTTTCAATTCTCTGGGAATAGCCCTAAAGTCCTCTTCATTCAGAGGGAATTTTGTATAATCTTATATAACTGGTTAACGCTAAGCAATAAAAAAAAATGTACTTCACAAAAAGTGTATTTCTCTTTAAAACACACAATTTATTGTGAATGTTTTCCTGTGGCATAAACCATTTTTGAGATATTTGTTATTAATGCTGGAATTGTTAATTTCTTTAAAGCCCTGTCAACATTAAGATGTTTCTTGCGATGCCAGCGTGTTTTGATACATTGGACTGTCAGGTCATCAACTGTATCACAAGATGAACATGTTCATTACTGAGAGCTCTGAGTGGTCCAAACCACTGCAATCTCTGATGCGATACATTCTCTCATTTATTAGTGACAATGCAAATTATTCTTACGAAACTTTATTTTCCTATCTACTAAGTTTTAATTGAGATAAACCTTTGCAGAAACAGCTACATTACACATTTCGTTATAGAGAACAGCGATAGTCAAATGTTTAACAACTGCTGGCCTTCCATACTGTTTCCATGACATCGCGAGAAACAAGTGAATATCAATGACACTTTAAAAGAACGACAAGTATTGAACAATTCATATTCTTAATAACAGATATCTCAGAAACACCTTATGCCGCAGAAAAACTTATTTTAAGTAAACTGTGCATTTTAAAGAGATCTACATTTTTCTATGGTATGATTTTGTCTTTCGCTTAATGTTTACCAGTTATACAAGATTATACAAAATTCCTTCCGAATTCAAGATATACATTTTATTTGTCATGTAAGGATCTTTAATATATGTTATTTCAATCAAAATGTTTAAGAAATGTTCCATGTAAAGGGTAGTTCGGGGTGGGGGGATTTTTTTGAAAGGTACCGAACCTAAATACAAAGTTTGGTATTTATCTGACTTTTTGAGTAATCCTGTTCACAGACCTCTTTCGCACTCAAGGTGCCTCATAACATGTATTTCTGGTGAAATCTCAGTATCAAATTTTTGGGTGGTATATGTATGCGATGGAGAAAGTAAAAACATATTCAGATTAACAGAAAATAAATCACACCTTGGGGCAACAGTGATTTGCTTGACCAGCCATCGAGGGCCTAATGAACATTACGTAGGTATAACGTGCGATGGCTTGCACAACCACTACAAGTATTTGGAAATTCAAACCAATAACAAATGCTTATCTCCCATTGGATGCTCACCAGATGTGAAGGGTGCCAGGAAATAAAGAACTCAGGGCTGACCAAAACTAGCATTTTCTGTCTTGTAGAGAGATGTTGCATTATCAAATGGCTAAAGGATTAAAAATCGCCTGGTCCTCCAGGTTGGGGGTTGATGCAAAGAAAAGAAACAAAAGAGAAAAAAAAAGGGAAATGTTAAAAAACTCAAAGAATTAGAGCTGGACAGCAGATAAACAGGTCTCAAAAGAAACTAAAACTATAATTTTTAAAGCAATAGTATTATAACCTATGGCTCTGACTCTGAACTATCAGTTAAAAGAAAATACTGGCAACAGAAATGGATTATTGCAGGAGATTTGAAATGAGATTATAAAAGAAAATACAAATGTTCAAAATTCTATTTTAGATTTTATTCAACAGAAACAATTAAAATGGTATGGGCATGCTAAACGAATAAAAGATGAAAGATTGCTATAAAAGAATAATGGAGTGGATGCCACCAAGAAGGAGGAGAAAACGAAGACCATATAGCACTTGGATTCAAGGAATTAGAGGGGCAATGAGGAAGATTTACGGAGAAAAGTGATGTTAAAAACTGTAGTCCTGGGTGCCAGAAAGATGTTTCTACATTATAAAACTGGAAATATGTATAAACCAATCACAAAGAATATCAGGAGACTGGTCACTACTGTATGTACTTCTGAAAGAACTCAGTTTATTATACTTCCACCGTGGGGAACCAAAAGTAGTCTGTCACATGGAGCCAAATTGGGACTGATTCCAGAAGCAGAGGCATTGTGTGGTGGAGCAGAATTCCTTGGCTGCTTCTCAAAAACTTGTGGTAAGCTGTAATTGTCCTTTGTTTCACATGATCAGATTGACAGAAGAAAGTGCGGACACATCACTTTGGTTGGAAGATCGTCATCCAGAAAGATCTGATGCATTGTGTCCGAGTCAAACTGGTAAATCTAAGTTTCGTCACCAGTGACAATGTCACCACAAACCCATTAAAACTTGCCTCTGTCGAATCTCGCCAGCATTTCTTCACATCATTCAACATGTGTGTGCTTTTGTGCATCCGTTAAATTGTGGGGCACCCAACAGGATGACATTCTCATGAGAAGATAGCTGCCTTTAAATGCTACACGATTGTTTTTTCAGAGCAGATACGTTCTCCTCAGTTGCTGTGATGATGATGATCAGATAGGGTTTAAGGGCGCTAAGCATCTAGGGTCATCAGCGCCCTTACAATGTATGAAATGTAAAACCCCAAAACTAAAACACAGTAACAAACCCGCTATGTCAAAAACTAAAAGACAAACCAAACACCAATACCTAAAAACCAACACATTAAAAGCATTGTCAATAAAAGAGTAAAACAACATATCAAGAACTGTAGAACGCAAGGGACATGAGCGCCAAATGTCCGCCGGGGAGAAGAGCCCCATTAAAACAGACAATAGAAAATCACAAAGCTAAAAGATGCTCAGCACATCAAATGCGCCGATTAAAACCACTGTCACTTATAAAACGTAAAAGCAATTCTACTGCACGTGCGTTGTCTGCCAAAACATTGGCTATGCCAACAAGCAGACCCACACGAATGCGCAACGGAGCTAAAAATTGACACTCTGTTAAAATGTGATGCACCGTTAAGGGCGCATCACACTGCTCACAGAGTGGTGCAAGGTCACCACTGAGCAGGTATCTATGGCTAAAAAGACAATGTCCGATACGTAAGCGAGTTAAAATCACGAGAAGAGGTACCCCAGACCAACGGAAGAGGTTTAACCTCCCGCAGCTTGTTCCCCATAAGAGCCGCCCAACCATCGCGCCAGCGCGAGAGGATACGGTATCGTAAAATAACATGAAAATCTGAGGAAAGAACAATACAGGTAAAACATCTGGGTGATAAAAGCGCCGATTTGGCAGCGGCGTCGGTAGACTCGTTCCCTGAGATGCCCACGTGACCTGGAATCCAAACGAAGGAGACGCTGATGCCAGAAGCACCAAGCGAGTGGAGGTCATGAATGCGCTGTACGAACGGGTGGTAAGTGTACAGCGCATTAATACTCTGAAGGGCACTCAGAGTGTCCGTACAAACAACACAACGCCGTAAGACGTGCCGCTGAATGTATAAAACACATTGATAGATACTAAAAAGTTCGGCGGTATAAACCGAACATTGCCGGGTAAACGAAAGGTAAAACTATGCTCACCAAAAACAAAGGCACACCTTACTCCAACATCAGTCTTAGACCCATCAGTATAAATAGCCCCCGAATTGCGCCTGTAGTTCTAAAAACGCTGATCTAAGGACTGAAGCAGGGGTATCATTCTTCGGCATCGACGTTAACCCAAGGTGAGCGTGGGCCTCAGCGCGTGACCAAGGAGGAAAACGCGTTTCTCCCCGAGGAAGGGCCGGCGCTGGCGTAACGTCTAAATGCAGAAGGAGCTGTCGAAATCGAACCCCTGGAGGGAGCAATGCAGAGCAGCTAATTAAATAGTGGCGATCAAGCGATCCCTCGAAAAATATCGCGAAGGACGGGTGGTCAGGCAAGCTTGAGAGTCGACAGGCATAGCTGCACAAAAGCATCTCACGCCGGAAGGACAGCTGAGGCTCTGCAGCTTCAGCATACAGACTGGGAAAAGGGCTGGTTGGAAAGGCCCCCGTAGCGACTCTTATGCCACGATGGTGAATGGCATTCAATCGACGTAACACAGATGGACGTGCCGCCGAATTAACAATACACCCTTAATCAAGCTTGGATCGGACCAAACAGCGATAAAGGCCAAGAAGGACGGTCCGGTCAGCTCCCCAGGATGTGCCACTTAAAACACGTAAAATATTAAGAGAACGGTCACACTTTGCTTTTAAAAAGGAAACGTGAGAAATCCAGCTCAGCTTTCGATCAAAGATCAACCCCAAAAATTTCACCTCGTCTGCAAATGGAAGGACCTCAGACCCAAGGTGGAGAGAGGGCGGAGGGAAAGCCTTCCAGCGCCAGAAGTTGATGCAGACGGATTTCTCGGCGGAAAAATTAAAGCCGTTGGCGTTACTCCAGGCGTAGAGACGGTCGATACAGCTCTGGAGACGGTGTTCGAGCAGACAGGTCCGCCGTGAACTACAATAAATGGCAAAATCGTCAACGAAAAGGGACGATGAAATGCCAGCTGGAATACAATCAACAATGGGGTTGATAGCTGTCGCAAAAAGTGTGACACTGAGTACAGAGCCCTGCGGTACACCGTTCTCTTGAATAAAACGACTAGATAAAACCGAACCCACACGTACACGAAAGACGCGGTCCGCCATAAACTCCCGAAGAAATATGGGGAGACGACCGCGGAGATTCCATGCGTGCAGTGTACGCAAAATGCCGCCCCTCCAACAAGTGTCATAAGCTTTCTCCAGGTCAAACAACACAGCCACTGTTTGACACTTTCTCAGAAATCCGTTCATAATATCCGTCGACACACACACCAGGTGGTCGACGGTAGAGCGATGGCGACGAAATCCGCACTGAGCATTCGCCAGAGGTTTCTGATACTCAAGCCACCATGTCAACCGCCCGTTGATCATGCGTTCCATCACCTTGCAATGGCAACTGGTGAGGGAGATAGGGCGGTAGCTGGAAGGTAGTTGGCGATACTTCCCTGGCTTAAGGATAGGGACAATGGTGGCTTCGCGCCAAACGGAAGAAAAAGGCCGTCTTGCCAAATACGGTCATAGACCTGTAAGAGAAAGAGTTTACTGTCGGCTGAAAGCTTCTTTAACATCAGGATATGAATGCGGTCCGGCCCAGGAGCGGAGTGCCTAGAGCAATTAAGAGCGTGCTCCAGCTCCCTCATTGTGAAAAGTTCATTATAACACTCCGTATTAGAGGACCGAAAATTATAGGTCTCGGAATCCAGCCGGTCTTTGAGTGTGCGAAAGCCGGCGGAATAATGGACAGAACTGGAAACCGCCTCAAAGGCAGCACTCAGAGTGTTAGCAATGGCAGACGGATCCACAATGGTGGCATTGGAAACCTGAAGGCCAGAAACAGTACAATGCGACACTTTACCTGAGAAGCGACGAAGTTTATCCCAAACAGATGAAGCGTGAAGCGATTAAAAGACTCGACAAAACGAGTCCACGACGCCTTCTTGCTATCCTGAATAATGCGACGGGCCCTGGCGCGCGATTGTTTAAAAGTAACCAAATTATCAAATGTAGGGTGTCGCCGAAACACCCTAAGTGCAGTTCTACGGGCACGAACCGCGTCCCGACAAGCCTCATTCCACCACGGAACAGCTATTCGCCGAGGGTGAGAGGAGGAACGGGGAATTGCGCGTTCGGCGGCAGATAGAATAGTAGACGAAAGATGTTGCACCATTTGCTTAACGTCAAGAAAGGGCTGGTCCTCAAAACACACGAGACTGGAATACCAACTCCAGTCGGCTTTTCTGAATATCCAGTTGGTACTCTGGAATGCAGGACGTGGTGAGACAAGAGAAACCATGCAGGGGTAATGGTCGCTGGAGTAGGTGTCAGCGACGACGTTCCACTGCAAACGACTAGCAAGCTGGAGTGAGCAAACGGCAAGGTCCAAGTGAGAGAATGTACCGCAAGAATCAGAAAGAAACATAGGCTCACCTGTATTGAGAATAGAGAGATTGAACTAATCAAAAATGTCGGAAAGAAGAGTTCCCCTCGCACAAGCCCTTGGCGAACCCCAAAAGGGGTGATGGGCATTAAAATCTCCCAACAGAAGAAATGGTGTTGGAGAGCGGACAGGAGAGCTCGAATGTCCGCGTTAGCGAGGGGAGACGATGGAGGTGAATACACAGAGCAAACAGAAAACAAAAAGCCAGGTAACTGTAGTTTAACAGCAACAGCTTGCAAGTCGGACGTAATAGTGAGAGTTTGAAAATGAACATCGCTAGGCACTAATAACATGACACCTCCATGAGCGGGAATACCCTCCTCCGGTTCAAGATCGTAGCGAACCGGAGTATACCCTCGAAGATCAAAAGGGTCGGGAGGGCGAAGCTTGTTCTCCTGCAAACACACGACCATAGATGAATGGGAACGCAATAAAAGTTGCAGTTCCGCCCTATGCGATCGTACACCACGTAAATTCCAGGTCAGGATAGCCCTTAAGAAAAACGGATAAACTGTCTACTTAGAAGGGCGGCTTAAAATTATCTTTTGCTTAACCTTTGGGCTCGGACTTTTGGAATGGAGTTGGTCAGACACCATAGCCTCGAAGGGAGGGCCCACGCGCTCAGAACCAGAAACCGATTCAAGCGCCGAGAATCGGTTCTGGGTGGCAACGGGTGAAGGGGGCCGCTGAGCGCGGCTTGTCCCAGGAGCACCCTGGGACTGCGACCTCGGAGGAGAAGGTGAACTTGTCTTGCCGCGCGCACGCGGAGGGGCTTTCAAAAAATCTTTCCTACGAAATTTCTGCTTCGATTTCTTCTCAGTGCCTTGTGACTTTATAGACTTTGGACCAGGTTTAGAGTGCTTGGTAACTGTAGCTGAAATGGACGGCCGGATGGTAGTGGCGGTCAATGTAGTCATGGTGCAAGTTTGAGTCTCTGCATCCTTCCGGGGTACTGGCGAGGCAACGACTGAATGTTCCCGATCGCAGGAGCGAAGGTTGGCACGCCTGGCAACGCCTCCGGGCTTCGACGGTGAGTTTCTCCTTTACCCGGATCTCCTGGATCGCCTTCTCGTCCAAGTGCCGCGGACAGTCGGCAAATGAAGCAGAATGAGACCCTTTGCAATTAACGCAGATGGGGGCTGTTGAACAGAGACCTTCGTGTGAGGGCTGGCTACATGTTGCACAGATGTTAACGGCACTCTTACAGGAGACTTGCGTATGCCCAAAACGTTGCCATTTGAAACAACGCTGAGGTCTAGGAATATAAGGCCGAACCGCAATACGATGATGATAATATGAGGTTAAAGGGCGCTCAACATCGAAGGTTATCAGCGCTCTTACAACGTATAAAATTTAAAGGACAAAAACTAAAAAACGGGACATAAGCCCACTTAGTTAAAAACGCTAAAAACAAATCACATTCTAAAAACTACCACACTAAAAGTTTGGTCAATAAAAGAGTAAAACGCAGTGTCAAGAACTGTAGAACGCAAGGGACATGAGCGCCATATGTCCGTCGGGGAGAAGAGTCCCATTAAAACAGACAATAAAAAAACACAAAGCTAAAAGACGCTCAGCACATCAAATGCGCCGATTAAAACCACTGTCACTTATAAAACGTAAAAGCAATTCTACAGCACGCGCGTGGTCTGCCAAAACGTTCGCAATGCCAACAGGCAGGCCCACACGAACGCGCGACTCAGCTAAAACTTGACACTCTGTTAAAATGTGACGCACCGTAAAGGGGGCATCACACTGCTCACAGAGTGGTGCGGGGTCACCACTGAGCAGGTATCGATGGCTAAAAAGGTAATGTCCTACTCGTAAACGAGCTAAAAGTGCCTCTTCCCGACGAGAAGAGGTACCCCAGACTAACGGAAGAGGCTTAACCTCCCGCTACCTGTTCCCCCGGAGGGCCGTCCACTCATCGCGCCAAAGCGAGAGGATGCGGTGACGTAAAATAAAACACAAATCTGACGAGGGAACAACAGATGTAAAAAATCTGGGTGACAAAATCGCCGATTTGGCAGCGGCGTGGGCACCCTCGTTGCCTGAGATACCCACATGACCTGGAATCCACGCGAACGACACGCGGATCCAGAAGCACCAAGCGAGTGGAGCAGGTCATGTATGCGCTGTACGAGGTGGTGGTAATTGTACAGTGCGTTAATACTCTGAAGGGCACCCAGAGAGTCAGTACAAACAACACAGTGCCGTAAGTCGTGCCGCTGAACGTATAAAATGGATTGAAAAATACTAAAAAGTTCGGCGGTAAAAATGGAGCATTGCCACGGTAAACGGAAGGTAAAGCTATGCCGACCATAAATAAAGGCACACCCTACTCCAACATGTCTTAGACCCATCAGTATAAATAAAATGACATTCCCCGAATTGCGCCTGTAGTTCTAAAAACGCTGATCTTAAGACTGCAGAAGGGGTCTCTTTCTTCGGCATCGTCATTTAACCCAAGGTGACAGAGGGCCTCAGCGCGCAACCAAGGAGGAAAACGCGTTTCCCCCCTGAGAAGGGCCGGCGCTGGCGTGACGTCCAAATGCCGAAGAAGCTGTCGAAACCGAACCCCTGGAGGGAGCAATGCAGAGGAGCTAACGAAATATTGTCGATCAAGCGAAACCTCAAAAAACTGATCGAAGGACGAGTGTTCAGGCAAGCTTGAGAGTCGACAAGCATGGCTGCACAAAAGCATCTCACGCCGGAAGGACAGTGGAGGCCCTGCAGCTTCAGCGTACAGACTGGGTACAGGGCTAGTTGGAAAGGCCCCTGTAGCGACTCTTATACCACGATGATGAATGGTATTCAATGGACGTAACACAGATGGACGTGCCGATGAATAGACAATGCACCCGTAATCAAGCTTGGATCGGACCAAGGAGCGATAAAGGCGAAGGACGGTCCGATCAGCTCCCCAGGATGTGCCACTTAAAACACGTAAAAGATTAAGAGAACGGTCACACTTTGCTTTTAAAAAGGAAACGTGAGAAATCCAGCTCAGCTTTCGATCAAAGATCAACCCCAAAAATTTCACCTCGTCTGCAAATGGAAGGACCTCAGACCCAAGGTGGAGAGAGGGCGGAGGGAAAGCCTCCCAGCGCCAGAAGTTGATGCAGACGGATTTCTCGGCGGAAAAATTAAAGCCGTTGGCGTTACTCCAGGCGTAGAGACGGTCGATACAGCTCTGGAGACGGCGTTCGAGCAGACAGGTCCGCCGTGAACTACAATAAATGGCAAAATCGTCAACGAAAAGGGACGATGAAATGCCAGCTGGAATACAATCAACAATGGGGTTGATAGCTGTCGCAAAAAGTGTGACACTGAGTACAGAGCCCTGCGGTACACCGTTCTCTTGAATAAAACGACTAGATAAAACCGAGCCCACACGTACACGAAAGACGCGGTCCGCCATAAACTCCCGAAGAAATATGGGGAGACGACCGCGGAGATTCCATGCGTGCAGTGTACGCAAAATGCCGCCCCTCCAACAAGTGCCATAAGCTTTCTCCAGGTCAAACAACACAGCCACTGTTTGACACTTTCTCAGAAATCCGTTCATAATATCCGTCGACAGAGACACCAGGTGGTTGACGGTAGAGCGATGGCGACGAAATCCGCACTGAGCGTTGGCTAGAAGTTTCTGAGACTCAAGCCACCATGTCAACCGCCCATTGATCATGCGCTCCATCACCTTGCAAATGCAACTGGCGAGGGTGACAGGGCGGTAGCTGGAAGGTAGTTGGTGATCCTTCCCAGGCTTAAGGATAGGGACAATGGTGGCTTCGCACCAAGCGAAGGAAAAAGGCCGTCTTGCCAAATACGGTTATAGACCTGTAAGAGAAAGACTTTACTGTCGGCTGGAAGGTTCTTTAACATCAGGACATGAATGCCGTCCGGCCCAGGAGCGGAGTGCCTAGAGCAATGGAGGGCGTGCTCCAGCTCCCGCATTGTGAAAGGTGCATTATAACACTCGGTATTAGCAGACCGAAATTTGTAGGTCTCCGAATCCAGCCGGTCTTTGAGATTGCGAAATCCGGCGGAATAACGGGCAGAACTGGAAACCGCCTCAAAGGCAGCACCCAGAGTGGCAGCCGGATCCACTATGGTGATATTGGAAACCTGAAGGCCAGACACAGTACAATGTGACACTTTACCGGAGAAGCGACGAAGTTTATCCCAAACAACAGAGGAAGGTGTGAAGCGATTAAAAGACTCGACAAAACGAGTCCAAGATGCCTTCTTGCTATCCTGAATAATGCGACGAGCCCTGGCGCGCGATTGCTTAAAATTAACCAAATTATCAAGTGTAGGGTGTCGCCGAAACACCTTAAGTGCAGTTCTACGTGCACGAACGGCAACCCGACACTCCTCGTTCCACCAAGAAACAGGAATCCGTCGGGGGTGAGAGGAACGAACGGGGAATTGTGCGTTCGGCGGCCGATAGAATCGTGGACGCAAGGTGCTGCACCATTTGGTTAACGTCAGTGAAGGGCTGGTCCGCAAAAGACACGAGGCTGGAATACAATTTCTAGTTGGCTTTTCTGAATATCCAGGTAGGTACCCTGGAATGCTGGACGTGGTGAGACAAAAGAGAAACCATGCAGGGGTAATGGTCGCTGGAGTAGGTGTCAGCGACGACGTTCCACTGCAGACGACTAACAAGCTGGATGGAGCAAACGGCAAGGTCTAAGTGAGAGAATGAACCAGAAGAATCAGAAATAAAAGTAGGTTCACCTGTATTGAGGATGAGAGGTTAAACTGATAAAAATGTCGAAAAGAAGAGTTCCCTCGCACAAGCCCTTGGCGAACCCCACAGGGAGTGATGCGCATTAAAATCCCCCAACAAAAGAAAAAGTGTTGGGAGAGCGGACAGAAGATCTCGAACGTCCGCGTGAGCGAGGGGACACGATGAAGGTGAATTCACAGAGCAAACAGAAAACAAAAAGCCGGGTAAGTGAAGTCTAACATCAACAGCTTGCAAGTCGGATGTAAGTGTGAGAGTTTGAAAATGAACGTCGTTACGCACCAATATCGTGACACCTCCATGAGCATGAGTACCCTCCTCCGGTTCGAGATCGTAGCGAACCGGAGTATACCCTCGGAGAACAAAAGGATCGTGAGGGCGAAGCTTAGTCTCCTGCAAACACACGACCATAGGTGAATGGGAACGCAATAAAAGTTGCCATTCCGGCCTATGCGATCGTACACCACGTAAATTCCAGGTCAGAATAGCCATGAATAAAAGGGATAAACTGTCTACTTAGAAGGGCGGCTTAAAATAACCCTGTGCTTAACCTTTGGGCTCGGGCTTTTGGTATGGAGTTGGTCAGACTCCATAGGCTCCTCGAAGGGAGGGCCCACGCGCTCAGTACCAGAAACCGATTCAAGCGCTGTGAATCGGTTCTGGGTGGCAATGGGTGATGGGGGCCGCTGAGCGAGGCTTGTCCCAGGACCATCCTGGGACTGCGACCTTCGAAGAGGAGGTGAACTTTTCTTACCGCGCGCTCGTGGAGGGTCTTTCAAAAAATCTTCCTTCGTAGTTTCTGCTTGGACTTCTTATCAGTGCCTTGGGACTTCATGACCTTAAGAGCAGGCTTTAGCTGGCTTAGTAACTATAGCAGAAATGGACGGCCGGATGGTAGTGGCGGTTAATGCAGTCATGGTCCAGGTCTGAGTTTCGGCATCTACTCATGGTACGGGCGTGGCAACAACAGAACTAAATGTACCAGATCGCAGGAGCGAAGGTTGGCGCGCATGATAACGCCTCCGGGCTTCAGCGAAGGAGAGTTTTTCCTTTACCCGGATCTCCTGGATCGCCTTCTCGTCCAAGTACCGCGGACAGTCGGCAAACGACGCAGAAATAGACCCTTTGCAATTAACGCAGACGGGGGCTGTTGAACAGGTACCTTCGTGTGAGGATTGGCTACATGATGCACAGATGGTAACGGCACTCTTACATGAGACTTGCATATGCCCAAAACGTTGGCATTTGAAACAACGCAGAGGTCTAGGAATATAAGGCCTCACTGCAATCCGTTCGTACCCTGCTGAAATGCTCGTGGGCAGATCGACGCCATCAAATAATATAAACAGGGTACGAGTGGGTACCAATACGCCGTCGCGTTTGGCCTGCACTCGATGAACCGCTGTCACCTTCTGGTCTGCAAGATATTCTACCAGGTCCTCGTCCGATATACCATCGAGGCTATGCGTGGTGACAACGCCTCGACAGGAATTCAAGGTGCTGTGCTTCTCAACACGGATGGGATAACCGTGGAGAAGCGTGGCGCGTAACAAGATCTTACTTTGTTGATCGGACTTACTCTGAACCAACAATGAACCGTTTCGTAGGCGAGTGCAGGAATGAACAGGACCAGCAGTTGAGTCAATGCCCTTCTGGATGATAAAAGGGTTCACCTTCTCGAATGATTGTTCTTCCTCTGTACGGGTAATCACTAAGTAACAACCAGCTGTTGGCGGTGCTACTTCTGTTACTATAACTTTTCGGCGCTTGTTGTTAATAATGCAGAAAGGGTGCTCCATAACGAAATAAATCCTCCACCATTGCAACCGTCTCCGACCTCGGGCTCTAACTTCCCGGGCGTTACCCCGGCTTGTGAGAGTGGCCTATCTATACCTATCTCACCCCAGGGTCACACCTCCCAGAACATAGACAGGGGGACCCAATCGCCGTCATAAGTCAGCAGCTCATGCAATGGCAATCCTGCGGGACTGCAGTTGAACAGCGGATACGAACACATACCCTACATGACGACCCCGGGTGGTGGGGATGACGTCATTACCCACTCACCCAGCTGCGCACCTAGTGCGCGGGTATTCGTCAGGCTGTGTCCACGGAGGATTAAAAGAAAAGATAAAAGAAATAAAACTGTGTGGGCGTTTCGCACGCAAGGTAGGCCGGCGAGGAAGAAAAAGAGATGTGCCAATGTCGTGGTGCGAAATGGCTGGAAATTGACAAGGGAAGAAAGAAACGATGCCGAGGTGCGGTATGAATATAATGCAAAGAACGTACGAGAGCCTACCTTGTGTCCCCCGGTCACCTCAACCGGACGGGGATGAGGCGATGAATGGCTCGGGTACACCTAACCCGTACTCACAAAAGGTGAGCCCCTGGACGACCATTCCTAAACCTCATCCTTTAATGAAGTTCAGCCACTTTTAAATTCTTGAGAAACAAGACTCTCATTCAAACAGCTCTCTGTCACCACACTACAGGTCGTTGTGGACTGTGAAGGGGGGAGGGACGTGAACTGAAACACTGTTTTACCCACAAATGGTGCAATCCATTTAAATGGATCAACCTTAGTTTTCCCGTATCTCAGAAATGGTCAACACCACAAGAAATGACATAAATTCTGCGCTTTAATGAGAGCTACACTTTTTTGTACAGCAAGATTTTGTTTTTATCTTAGTGTGTACCAATAAAAGCATTGTGTAACACAGTGCTGAAACAACAGGGGAATGTGCTCCCTTCAATTTCATTCAGAATGAAGTGATTTTCATAGGCTATTCCCAAAAATTCCAGATATGCATTTTATCATGCAAATGCCTTAAACATATGGCATTTTAATCAAATTCATTAGCACTTTTTGAGAAAATAAAAAAATAACACAAGGTCTTCAATGTAAAGGGTAGTTTGGGGTGGGAGAAGTTTTCTGAAAATCTTTGTGTTACATCTTCTTCTTCTTTCTCAGTTTAGCCTCCCCATTTGGTGGACTTACAAGCAAATGACTGGGGCCAGACAGACTATTTGGATCAGATAGAAGAACCAAGATGGGTGGTATAGGAATGAGGAAGGAGATGATATGAAATGACAATGAAATACATAAAAGGAAAGGTGGTGATCGTAATACCAAGTTTAGTAATTAACCAACTTACTGTTTTTTATTTATGCTGTTCACACACTCTTTGAAAAAATGCTTTTTTGGATTCAGGAAGCCTTAGTGAAATTGTGGTTTCAAATTTTTGGGTGGATTTGGATTCAGGAGTCTCTAGTGAAATGCAATATCTACTATAAATTATTAGAGAAAGTTTAAAGGAAACCCTCTTCCCAAACAATGTTTAAGTCCTTCATGTTGGTAGCACAGCAGGTTTGTATTTGAATGATAAAGTTCAACATGGTAGTAAGCCTATGAACAGGCTTTCAGCGCAGTTTAGTGTGTTCAGAAACATCATGTAAACATTTCTTACATACTGAGTAAACAATACTTTAAATATGAAGCAACATTTTGTACTACATCACAACAACACAGATGAATACCACCAAATGGTACTATATTATACAGTGAAATATCAATTTAATGAACGCCACTTTAACAAATATTTCAGTTCAATGAGAAAAAAACTGAAATCCTCTTCAATATCTCCATAAGCAACTATGTTAAATTATTTCAGTTGTACAAACGTTGAAAATAGAAATTACCCTTAAAGAATGTGTGTGTTGAGCGAAGTTCTACCACACGGGACCAGGTCTGACTACTCGGATACCATGCCCCTCAGTAACCCAGGATTACTCATGGGTCCTTTCCATTAGGGACGATACCTATTTTAAAAACTGCACCCCCCCTGGCCTGGCCGAGAGTGAGCTAGAACTCATCCTGCCCAACCCCCCAGACAGAGACGGAAGTGGATACGCCACTTACGCGCGTCAACCCCGAAGGGCAACTACCGGACAACCTTGGTGGGGCCAACAGCATTCTAGCATGCCATCTGCTGGCTTTCCACGGCGGTACCGGAGGACATTAAGGCATGGACACCCATACAGACGTATCCAATCTCCCACGGGTATCGGGAACCACTGCCCCATTGAGACCAACCCAATCCGAACAGTTCCCGACGGGAGGGGCTCGAACGTTCGGCCTGACGTACTTCTAGTAACATCAGAAGTACCACGAGGGGTCTTCAGTGCTCGCATGGACACCCATACAGACGTACCCAGGTATCGGGAACCACTGCCCCATTGAGACCAACCCAATCCGAACAGTTCCCCGACGGGAGGGGCTCGAAAGTTCAGCCCAATGTACTTCTAGTAACATCAGAAGTACCACGAGGGATCTTCAGTGCTCGCATGGACACCCATACAGACATACCCAGGTATCGGGAACCACTGCCCCATTGAGACCAACCCAATCCAAACAGTTCCCCGACGGGAGGGGCTCGAACGTTCAGCCCAATGTACTTCTAGTAACATCAGAAGTACCACGAGGGGTCCACAGCGCCTGCACCACGGCAGCTGAAGGGATCGGAACTCCTCCCCTACGGACTCTTAAAGAATGTGTGACCAATTGAATGAAATTTCAAAAGGTTTTCTTGACCTAGAGTAGCGTTTTCTGATTCAGAGAATGGTTTGTTCATCATTGGCCATACAACGATTTCCTCATTCTTTCCACACAAAAAGGTTTCTTTTGTCCAATCAAATTTCATAATCCAACAATCTATTTAAAAAGTACTGTTAATGGTGAACTTCTGTTCTGTCTGCTTATTGTTGTTTCATGTGGTTTAAGCTACATAAGATAGGAATTTCAGTTGCTAGAGCATGTCTGGTTTAAACAATTCAGCTAACGGACTAGTTAAAACCTTAGAGGACGTTGACAATTAATGAAAAGCGCAAGCTGCTTTGTAAAGTGTTCTGTCAGAAAAAAAATACAGCCTTTTTTTTCAAAATGAATACATTTGTTATGTAGTATGTAGAGATAACTTCACTGCATATGTTATGTGATGTTGCCAAGTTTAATGTTTTAAATATGAAATTGCTTCAATAGCGAACTGCATTGTTTTCTTCCATTTCCATTCTAACGCATAAATATTACATTCTAAAAATGGATACAGTATCATATTACATTTAAAAGCTGCAATTTTGGCCCTTCTAACATAAAACATTAGATAATGGATTTAGCAAAATTAATTTCAAAGTCCCTACAAATTTGTTATAACAACATTTTACTGTATTAGCGTAGATGTTCCCTCTGCGTACATTACTATTGATTACAGCTCGTGTAAAACGTTGTGACAGTCCCCCACTCCCGAAGCTTAGCTGCACAATAGCAGAGGCCCGCCTAGTTGCATGATAAGAGAGGTGGGGGCGAGTTCTGATATACTTCTGGTCCCTTGCTCTCCCACCACTTCTCATTTCTCCACTCTTGTGCATATGGAGTGTCACGGCGTTTTACATTACCTGTAGTAATAGAACAAATTCTTATGAGAAAGAAAATGATTTTCATACCTGTTTCTACGTTTACTGGATCGTTGGGTCCAACGAAGATCCCTTGAAGTTGGGGGTATATCACTGCAAGCTGACAAATAAATAGTTATGTTTTCTCCTCATTATACAAAACACACATTTATAAATCTTTGTTAATATTTACAAACACCAAAGTGACTGTTGTGTTCTACTAGGAACTGGAATACATTTCTATGCTAATTAGGATGAGAGGTAAAACATTATCTGTTGCCAGCAAAAACATGAACCTCGAGCGAACTACTACATTTCCCTGCATTACCTAGTTTAAACTTCTTTCTGCACAATATATAGTATGCTTCAAGTTGATTGTCCAGCCACTGGGTGGGGGGGGCACCAAAGTCTTATGATGGAGTAAATTAATGCAAACCTGAACAACTGTCCCTGTGTGTCAAAGTATCTATATACATATCACTTCCTCTGAATTTAATTTAAAAGTTGTCACTTCAAGGGCTGAGGGGGGGGGGGGGGGTTAAGGAACAAAAAAAAATGTTGTATTCCTCCTTAAAATATAGTTTTTCATCTCTAGAAATTACCAGGCCTGTGATAACTTTGGAACAATTTCGCCTCAGAAGCCATTTTTTTTAAATCCTCTCCTGAATTTCCATGACCATTTTGCAATTGACTGACTTTCCTTACCTTTCATGACTTTTCAGATTGCTGGAAATTAAAAAAATTAAACTGAGTTTTATTTATGGAAGCTCTTTAACTGATGTGGTTCTTAGCGTCCCATTCTATATTGGGCATGAAAGACTGGTAATTTTGCTCAGAGGCCTCTTTATCAAGCTTGAGGTTCTTTTACGTACCATACCTTATTGACACAGGACCAGCAGCTTTACTTCGCTTCCAAAAGAAACCCTGCTAAAGATTTTTACACCTGAAAAAATTCACCACCCTCCACTGGCTTTGAACTCGTGACCTCGGGAACTACAAGCTAGCATGGTAATCACTACACCACGAAGGACGATGTTGCTGGGAATGTTGTTCATGTCAGAACACTTGCATTTAACAATTCCCTGACATAGAAGATGCTGGTTCATGTCAGAACACTTGCATTTAACAATTCCCTGACATAGCAGATGCTGGTACATGTCAGAACACTTGCATTTAACAATTCCCTGACATAGCAGATGCTGGTTCATGTCAGAACACTTGCATTTAACAATTCCCTGAAATAGCAGATGCTGGTTCATGTCAGAACACTTGCATTTAACAATTCCCTGACATAGCAGATGCTGGTTCATGTCAGAACACTTGCATTTAACAATTCCCTGACATAGCAGTAGCTGGTTTATATCAGAACACTTGCATTTAACAATTCCCTGACATAGCAGATGCTGGTTCATGTCAGAACACTTGCATTTAACAATTCCCTGACATAGCAGATGCTGGTTTATATCAGAACACTTGCATTTAACAATTCCCTGACATAGCAGATGCTGGTTTATATCAGAACACTTGCATTTAACAATTCCCTGACATAGCAGATGCAGGTTTATATCAGAACACTTGCATTTAACAATTCCCTGACATAGCAGATGCTGGGTTATATCAGAACACTTGCATTTAACAATTCCCTGACAAAGCAGATGCTGGTTTATATCAGAACACTTGCATTTAACAATTCCCTGACATAGCAGATGCTGGTACATGTCAGAACACTTGCATTTAACAATTCCCTGACATAGCAGATGCTGGTACATGTCAGAACACTTGCATTTAACAATTCCCTGACATAGCAGATGCTGGTACATGTCAGAACACTTGCATTTAACAATTCCCTGACATAGCAGATGCTGGTACATGTCAGAACACTTGCATTTAACAATTCCCTGACATACCAGGTGCTGCTAGATGTCAGAACACCTCAATTAACAATTCCCTGACATAGCAGATGCTGGTACATGTCAGAACACTTGCATTTAACAATTCCCTGACATAGCAGATGCTGGTACATGTCAGAACACTTGCATTTAACAATTCCCTGACATAGCAGATGCTGGTTCATGTCAGAACACTTGCATTTAACAATTCCCTGACATAGCAGATGCTGGTTCATGTCAGAACACTTGCATTTAACAATTCCCTGACATAGCAGATGCTGGTACATGTCAGAACACTTGCATTTAACAATTCCCTGACATAGCAGATGCTGGTTCATGTCAGAACACTTGCATTAAACAATTCCCTGACATAGCAGATGCTGGTACATGTCAGAACACTTGCATTTAACAATTCCCTGACATAGCAGATGCTGGTTCATGTCAGAACACTTGCATTAAACAATTCCCTGACATAGCAGATGCTGGTTCATGTCAGAACACTTGCATTTAACAATTCCCTGACATAGCAGGAGCTGGTACATGTCAGAACACCTGCATTTAACAATTCCCTGACATAGCAGGTGCTGGTACATGTCAGAACACTTGCATTTAACAATTCCCTGACATAGCAGATTACTGGGAATGTTGTACATCATGTCAGAACACTTGCATTTAACAATTCCCTGACATAGCAGGTGCTGGTACATGTCAGAACACTTGCATTTAACAATTCCCTGACATAGCAGATTACTGGGAATGTTGTACATGTCAGAACACTTGCATTTAACAATTCCCTGACATAGCAGGTTACTGGGAATGTTGTTCATGTCAGAACACTTGCATTTAACAATTCCCTGACATAGCAGATGCTGGTACATGTCAGAACACTTGCATTTAACAATGCCCTGACATAGCAGGTTACTGGGAATGTTGTTCATGTCAGAACACTTGCATTTAACAATTCCCTGACATAGCAGATGCTGGTACATGTCAGAACACTTGCATTTAACAATTCCCTGACATAGCAGGTTACTGGGAATGTTGTACATCATGTCAGAACACTTGCATTTAACAATTCCCTGAAATAGCAGGTGCTGGTACACGTCAGAACACTTGCATTTAACAATTCCCTGACATAGCAGGTGCTGGTACATGTCAGAACACTTGCATTTAACAATTCCCTGACATAGCAGGTGCTGGTACATGTCAGAACACTTGCATTTAACAATTCCCTGACATAGCAGATGCTGGTACATGTCAGAACACTTGCATTTAACAATTCCCTGACATAGCAGATGCTGGTACATGTCAGAACACTTGCATTTAACAATTCCCTGAAATAGCAGATGCTGGTACACGTCAGAACACTTGCATTTAACAATTCCCTGACATAGCAGGTGCTGGTACATGTCAGAACACTTGCATTTAACAATTCCCTGACATAGCAGGTGCTGGTACATGTCAGAACACTTGCATTTAACAATTCCCTGACATAGCAGATGCTGGTACATGTCAGAACACTTGCATTTAACAATTCCCTGACATAGCAGATGCTGGTACATGTCAGAACACTTGCATTTAACAATTCCCTGACATAGCAGATGCTGCTACATGTCAGAACACTTGCATTTAACAATTCCCTGACATAGCAGATGCTGGTACATGTCAGAACACTTGCATTTAACAATTCCCTGACATAGCAGATGCTGGTACATGTCAGAACACTTGCATTTAACAATTCGCTGACATAGCAGGTGCTGCTACATGTCAGAGCACTTGCATTTAACAATTCCCTGACATAGCAGGTGCTGCTACATGTCAGAGCACTTGCATTTAACAATTCCCTGACATAGCAGATGCTGCTACATGTCAGAACACTTGCATTTAACAATTCGCTGACATAGCAGATGCTGCTACATGTCAGAGCACTTGCATTTAACAATTCCCTGACATAGCAGATGCTGGTACATGTCAGAGCACTTGCATTTAACAATTCCCTGACATAGCAGATGCTGGTACATGTCAGAGCACTTGCATTTAACAATTCCCTGACATAGCAGGTGCTGGTACATGTCAGAACACTTGCATTTAACAATTCCCTGACATAGCAGATGCTGGTACATGTCAGAACACTTGCATTTAACAATTCCCTGACATAGCAGATGCTGGTACATGTCAGAACACTTGCATTTAACAATTCCCTGACATAGCAGATGCTGCTACATGTCACAGCACTTGCATTTAACAATTCCTTGACATAGCAGATGCTTCTACATGTCACAGCACTTGCATTTAACAATTCCCTGACATAGCAGGTGCTGGTACATGTCAGAACACTTGCATTTAACAATTCCCTGACATAGCAGATGCTGCTACATGTCACAGCACTTGCATTTAACAATTCCCTGACATAGCAGATGCTGGTACATGTCAGAACACTTGCATTTAACAATTCCCTGACATAGCAGATGCTGGTACATGTCAGAACACTTGCATTTAACAATTCCCTGACATAGCAGATGCTGCTACATGTCACAGCACTTGCATTTAACAATTCGCTGACATAGCAGATGCTGGTACATGTCAGAACACTTGCATTTAACAATTCCCTGACATAGCAGATGCTGGTACATGTCACAGCACTTGCATTTAACAATTCCCTGACATAGCAGATGCTGGTACATGTCAGAACACTTGCATTTAACAATTCCCTGACATAGCAGATGCTGCTACATGTCACAGCACTTGCATTTAACAATTCCCTGACATAGCAGATGCTGGTACATGTCACAGCACTTGCATTTAACAATTCCCTGACATAGCAGATGCTGGTACATGTCAGAACACTTGCATTTAACAATTCCCTGACATAGCAGATGCTGCTACATGTCACAGCACTTGCATTTAACAATTCCCTGACATAGCAGATGCTGCTACATGTCACAGCACTTGCATTTAACAATTCCCTGACATAGCAGATGCTGGTACATGTCAGAACACTTGCATTTAACAATTCCCTGACATAGCAGGTGCTGGTACATGTCAGAACACTTGCATTTAACAATTCCCTGACATAGCAGATGCTGGTACATGTCAGAACACTTGCATTTAACAATTCCCTGACATAGCAGATGCTGGTTCATGTCAGAACACTTGCATTTAACAATTCCCTGACATAGCAGGTTACTGGGGATGTTGAACATCATGTCAGAACACTTGCATTTAACAATTCACTGACATAGCAGGTGCTGGTACACGTCAGAACACTTGCATTTAACAATTCCCTGACATAGCAGGTGCTGGTACATGTCAGAACACTTGCATTTAACAATTCCCTGATATAGCAGGTGCTGGTACATGTCAGAACACTTGCATTTAACAATTCCCTGACATAGCAGGTTACTGGGAATGTTGTACATCATGTCAGAACACTTGCATTTAACAATTCCCTGACATAGCAGGTGCTGGTACATGTCAGAACACTTGCATTTAACAATTCCCTGACATAGCAGATGCTGGTACATGTCAGAACACTTGCATTTAACAATTCCCTGACATAGCAGATGCTGGTACATGTCAGAACACTTGCATTTAACAATTCCCTGACATAGCAGGTGCTGGTACATGTCAGAACACTTGCATTTAACAATTCCCTGACATAGCAGGTGCTGGTACATGTCAGAACACTTGCATTTAACAATTCCCTGACATAGCAGATGCTGGTACATGTCAGAACACTTGCATTTAACAATTCCCTGACATAGCAGATGCTGGTTCATGTCAGAACACTTGCACTAAACAATTCCCTGACATAGCAGATGCTGGTTCATGTCAGAACACTTGCATTTAACAATTCCCTGACATAGCAGGAGCTGGTACATGTCAGAACACCTGCATTTAACAATTCCCTGACATAGCAGGTTACTGGGAATGTTGTACATCATGTCAGAACACTTGCATTTAACAATTCCCTGACATAGCAGGTTACTGGGAATGTTGTACATCATGTCAGAACACTTGCATTTAACAATTCCCTGACATAGCAGGTGATGGTACATGTCAGAACACTTGCATTTAACAATTCCCTGACATAGCAGGTTACTGGGAATGTTGTACATCATGTCAGAACACTTGCATTTAACAATTCCCTGACATAGCAGGTTACTGGGAATGTTGTACATCATGTCAGAACACTTGCATTTAACAATTCCCTGACATAGCAGATGCTGGTACATGTCAGAACACTTGCATTTAACAATTCCCTGACATAGCAGGTTACTGGGAATGTTGTACATCATGTCAGAACACTTGCATTTAACAATTCCCTGACATAGCAGATGCTGGTACATGTCAGAACACTTGCATTTAACAATTCCCTGACATAGCAGGTTACTGGGAATGTTGTACATCATGTCAGAACACTTGCATTTAACAATTCCCTGACATAGCAGGTGCTGGTACATGTCAGAACACTTGCATTTAACAATTCCCTGACATAGCAGATGCTGGTACATGTCAGAACACTTGCATTTAACAATTCCCTGACATAGCAGGTGCTGGTACATGTCAGAACACTTGCATTTAACAATTCCCTGACATAGCAGGTGCTGGTACATGTCAGAACACTTGCATTTAACAATTCCCTGACATAGCAGGTTACTGGGAATGTTGTACATCATGTCAGAACACTTGCATTTAACAATGCCCTGACATAGCAGGTTACTGCGAATGTTGTTCATGTCAGAACACTTGCATTTAACAATTCCCTGACATAGCAGATTACTGGGAATGTTGTACATCATGTCAGAACACTTGCATTTAACAATGCCCTGACATAGCAGGTTACTGGGAATGTTGTTCATGTCAGAACACTTGCATTTAACAATTCCCTGATATAGCACGTGCTGGTACATGTCAGAACACTTGCATTTAACAATTCCCTGACATAGCAGGTGCTGGTACATGTCAGAACACTTGCATTTAACAATTCCCTGACATAGCAGGTTACTGGGAATGTTGTTCATGTACGAACACTTGCATTTAACAATTCCCTGACATAGCAGGTGCTGGTACATGTCAGAACACTTGCATTTAACAATTCCCTGACATAGCAGATGCTGGTACATGTCAGAACACTTGCATTTAACAATTCCCTGACATAGCAGGTGCTGGTACATGTCAGAACACTTGCATTTAACAATTCCCTGACATAGCAGGAGCTGGTACATGTCAGAACACTTGCATTTAACAATTCCCTGACATAGCAGATGCTGGTACATGTCAGAACACTTGCATTTAACAATTCCCTGACATAGCAGGTTACTGGGAATGTTGTACATCATGTCAGGACACTTGCATTTAACAATTCCCTGACATAGCAGATGCTGGTACATGTCAGAACACTTGCATTTAACAATTCCCTGACATAGCAGATGCTGGCACATGTCAGAACACTTGCATTTAACAATTCCCTGACATAGCAGATGCTGGTACATGTCAGAACACTTGCATTTAACAATTCCCTGACATAGCAGATGCTGGTACATGTCAGAACACTTGCATTTAACAATTCCCTGACATAGCAGGTGCTGCTACATGTCAGAACACTTGCATTTAACAATTCCGTGACATAGCAGGTGCTGGTATATGTCAGAACACTTGCATTTAACAATTCCCTGACATAGCAGATGCTGGTACATGTCAGAACACTTGCATTTAACAATTCCCTAACATAGCAGGTGCTGCTACATGTCAGAACACTTGCATTTAACAATTCCCTGACATAGCAGATGCTGGTACATGTCAGAACACTTGCATTTAACAATTCCGTGACATAGCAGATGCTGGTACATGTCAGAACACTTGCATTTAACAATTCCCTGACATAGCAGATGCTGGTACATGTCAGAACACTTGCATTTAACAATTCCCTGACATAGCAGATGCTGGTACATGTCAGAACACTTGCATTTAACAATTCCCTGACATAGCAGTTGCTGGTACATGTCCGAACACTTGCATTTAACAATTCCCTGACATAGCAGATGCTGGTACATGTCAGAACACTTGCATTTAACAATTGGCTGACATAGCAGGTGCTGCTACATGTCAGAGCACTTGCATTTAACAATTCCCTGACATAGCAGATGCTGGTACATGTCAGAACACTTGCATTTAACAATTGGCTGACATAGCAGGTGCTGCTACATGTCAGAGCACTTGCATTTAACAATTCCCTGACATAGCAGATGCTGGTACATGTCAGAACACTTGCATTTAACAATTCCCTGACATAGCAGGTGCTGGTACATGTCAGAACACTTGCATTTAACAATTCCCTGACATAGCAGATGCTGGTACATGTCACAACACTTGCATTTAACAATTCCCTGACATAGCAGGTGCTGCTACATGTCAGAACACTTGCATTTAACAATTCCCTGACATAGCAGATGCTGGTACATGTCAGAACACTTGCATTTAACAATTCCCTGACACAGCAGGTTACTGGGAATGTTGTACATCATGTCAGAACACTTGCATTTAACAATTCCCTGAAATAGCAGGTGCTGGTACACGTCAGAACACTTGCATTTAACAATTCCCTGACATAGCAGGTGCTGGTACATGTCAGAACACTTGCATTTAACAATTCCCTGACATAGCAGGTGCTGGTACATGTCAGAACACTTGCATTTAACAATTCCCTGACATAGCAGGTTACTGGGAATGTTGTACATCATGTCAGAACACTTGCATTTAACAATTCCCTGACATAGCAGGTTACTGGGAATGTTGTACATCATGTCAGAACACTTGCATTTAACAATTCCCTGACATAGCAGGTGCTGCTACATGTCAGAACACTTGCATTTAACAATTCCCTGACATAGCAGGTGCTGGTACATGTCAGAACACTTGCATTTAACAATTCCCTGACATAGCAGGTTGCTGGGAATGTTGTTCATGTCAGAACACTTGCATTTAACAATTCCCTGACATAGCAGGTTGCTGGGAATGTTGTTCATGTCAGAACACTTGCATTTAACAATTCCCTGACATAGCAGGTTGCTGGGAATGTCGTTCATGTCAGAACACTTGCAATTAACAATTCCCTGACATAGGAGGTTGCTGGGAATGTTGTTCATGTCAGAACACTTGCATTTAACAATTCCCTGACTTAGCAGGTGCTGCTATATGTCAGAACACTTGCATTTAACAATTCCCTGACATAGCAGGTGCTGCTATATGTCAGAACAATTCAATTAACAATTCCCTGACATAGCAGGTGCTGCTACAGAACACTTGCATTTAACAATTCCCTGACATTTTTTATTTTTTAATGGCTGGTGTTACCAAAGTTCTTTAATTTCAGGTTGATACTGCCTCATTAAGTTTTAAAGCTTGTGTGTTCAACTAAGACCCTGAGATAGATCTGCAGTAATGTATTAGTTCCGTATGTTAAGTTGGGCACTTGTAGTTTCTCTAGGTCAGCAGGGGGTTCGTTTTTACCTTTCCCCATCATTTGTTTTAAGGTTGCAGGGCCAAGCAAAAGTACTATCCTTTTCTTTGCAGGTACAAAATGACATTTATATGCATCCCATTTATAAACTGCTTTATTGAATAAGTGGTTATTTAAAGCTTATCAAAGTGCATAATAGTTCAATTTAAAACTTAAAAGGCAATTATAAGTGTACCACAAAAATAAACTTAATATATGCAAAAAGACCTCACTCAGTAATATACGAAGTGTGATCAAAAAGTAACAAGAATTTTATTTAATCATCATCAACTCTGTCCCCTTCAAAGTAATCCCCCTCAGATATAATACATTGTGCCAGCACTTTTTCCAAACTTGGAAGCACTTCTGTAACTCACTTTTTGTTATGGTGTTCCTTCAGCAATTCTGTTTTTATCTCATCAGTAGTGGCAAAACATCTTCCTTTCATGCTTCTCTTCAGCCTCGGGAATAGAAAGAAGTCACAAGGGGCCATGTCCAGCGAATACGGTGCCTGAGGCAGCATAACAGTTTTGTTTTTTTGCCAAAAAGTCACGAACAAGCATTGACATGTGCATTATTGTGATGCAATTTCCACAAGTGGTTTTGCCACAATTCTTGTCATTTGCTTCACACAAACGACGCATAACTTCCTTATTGAGCGTACGACCAAACTCCTGTGCACTAGTCCATTGCAATCTAAGAAAACAGTGAGACAAACCTTCAGGCAGTTTCCATTGGGACAATTCGGCCTTAGTTTCGACATCATGTTTCATTACCTGTTATAACCTTCCTTAGAAGTTCAGAATCGTTTTCAAATTGATTCAGCAATTCTACAATACGTCATTTTTGGTTGAAATTCAACAACTTCAGAACAAAATTTGCTGCTACATGTTTTATGTCCAAAATATCTGAAAAAAGTTGCTTGGCATGAACCAAAGGATATGCGGACATCATCAGCAACCTCTCTGATGGTGATTCGGTGACTTTCCAGAACCATTTTCTTTACTTCTTCCACATTGTTGTCAGTAATTGATGTGCTAGGGCATCCAGGGCGGTCGTAGTCTTCGTCTTCTCGACCCTCTTTGAAATGTTTATACCACTCGTAAACCGTTGCCTTATTCATAGTAGATTCGCCAAAAGGCACAGTCAACTTTATTCTGTTTTTCAAGCAAAATTTAATGCAAATTCTTTGATCCATCTTTTTCTAGAGTAAAAGTTCTACAAGCACTCGAAAACACGATAACTTTTTCAACTGTCAACAATTAACTAAATATTCAAAACAGTTGAAAATGCAAACATACATCAGGAACATGTGTACCTACAAGATAAAACAAAAGTTTTGAACATCGGATGTATAAAGCTTGCAAAATTAAAAAAATTCCTGTTATTTTATTAATACACCTCGTATATGAGGTTAGCTAACTTGGTTACCTCTTCCCTTGGTGCCACCCAGCAGCGTTTGGAGGTTCATCAGCCCAGCACCAGAGAACACCACTAGTCACACACATTCCCCAGACAATAACAAGCAAAATCAGTTGAAAACATGGTGACGATGGTAGTAAACCGTCTCCCGAAACGCGTTCAAGTAAGAACATGTTAGTGATGTAGTGTAACAACCTTCAACTCTGTTTATTTTAAATAATTTCAGTATATTTACTTATTTTGAAAATGAAAAGGAGAGTGTTTTAGTTTTTATGCATGAGCACACAATTAAATAAGCCTTAGCAATTTGATATTATATTGTAGTATACAAAATAAACATTGCATTTTTATGGAAAAAAACAATTCTGCTCGAACATCGGAAGGCCTCATTACTATGTACCTGCTTGGTTGTCAGCGCATGTTCAGTAGCTGGCAGTTGAAAATAGAACAAAACTAAATGCAGGCTTCCTGGGACATCATTGTGAATCAGCTGCAGAAAACATTTGGATTTAGACAAACATATGCTTTGGGAGTCTGCTCATTTTTTTGTCTTAAAGTGTATTATTAAGAAAATCAATAACGCAGAAAAGCTCTTATCACAGGTTTTACACTGGTGTAGCTTTATACTCTGAGTCAAATTATGTTGTTTGTAATATGTAACCTTATCACAACTTTTCCACTTGTATTGCTTTTTACCCCCATGAATCAATTTATGCCCATTCAAATCTGAAAAGGTAGTAAAACTATCCTCACAAATTTCACACTTGTACAGCTTTTTAACCTTGTGAATCAAATTCTTTTGTTAAGCCCCCGCTGTAAATTTCATTCCCATCACTATATTTACCAGGTTGTTCTGAGTGGCATCCTTGTCACATGCAACCTAATGAGCAGGTAGTTCTTTTGTTACTTGAATATGCTTGTATATTTTAATATGAGTAGGTGTGGAATAATAAGTAAAAATGTCAAAATAATGTAATTCAAGATTTGCATGGCAAGTGCTGTTAAAAGAAAATTTCCATCATTTGTGAGACCTCCTTAGAAACATAACAGCTAGGAATACTTGCTGTTTCATTACCAAGAAGTCATATATAAGAAAATTATTAACAGAGGAGAAGTTATTACCTTTTACTAAGAAGCTATTGCTCATCATAGATTGTCCAGTGCTCATTCAATATTCCATACATAAGCATAATTGAGCAACGTTTTTGCAAAAGTCTGTAGATGAGTTATATATTGCATCTCTATATATTTTACCATCTGGATCGATCTAGAAATCACATTTAGCGAAACTTGGTTCTTGCTGTAATTAGAGACAACCAAACTTGATAGATGCAGTCACTTAGTTAAAGCAAAACTCGATACATGCTGGACTTATTTGAAACATACACAAGGCCAAGTAAATGTTTCTCACCACAGTATAAAGTTTTAAGTAAGATCATTCTCCAGTGTCGTAATATTCCAACTACTGCGTTCCCAAGAGAAGGTTCCGGTGGCAGGGAGTGAAATATTAATCCTTGGACATATGTTGCCTTTTTAAATTATCATGTTTAAAGCTTTCAATGTAAAGTGTGAGCTAATGTTTTCCACTTAACTTGTACTGAGCTGAAGTAACATTTTTATCTGAAACCAAGCATATCCCAGACTCCAGAAGTTAACATGATGTCTAAAGAAAAAAAGAATATTAAGAAACTCGTGCACTATTTTGAAACAATTAATGAAGCAAAGGACTTCTACACAACTGTTCTAGCGGTGCCCCATTTAGACTTTTGTGATAATTATAGTTTTGAGCTAAGATTATTAATTGTGTTCAGTTTTATTACTGCTATAATGAGACTCATATGAAGAAAGACTATATCTATAGTTTTCAAACAAACTTCAGTTTTTTGTGAGTAAATCAGACCAATATTTAAAACGTGCACATATTTCTGTTTAACCCACTTTCATTACCTCTAAACAAAGAATGCTTCATGCCAAAAGTCTTTATCATAAAATATATGCTTGTGTGTTTAAAATAAAAAACGTGATTCCTGTATAATTTTGATTTCAGCATCTATTGACTTTTGTAAAAATGCTCAATTTAAATGTCATTAAGATGGCATGATTATCGAAATAATTATATACATAACTATGTTTTGATTATAAAATGCATTTGAAGTAATAAAATAAGCCTACAAAATTCGAAATGAACTTGATTTATTTGACAACAGTCTTACCCTTGAATTTGAGTTTCTTTTATTTATAAATGCCCTTTAACTACTATAGCTCCTAGCGTCCCTATCTATATTGGGCGTGAAAGATGGGAAATTTTGCTCAGAGGCCTCTTTATCAGGCTTGAGGTTCTTTTACGTGCTGCAAATCTAAGACACAGGACCACTGGCTTTACTTCCCTTCTGAAGGAAGCCATGCTAAGGATTTTTACACCCCATCACCCTCCGCCAGGTTTGAAAGCACGACCTCAGGAACTAGAGGCTAGCATGGTACCACAGCCTGAGATAGTTCAAATTTAAAACAAGACTACATTGATGCACTTCAACAGCAGCAGCACCTACTTCTTAAACTGGGACAGTCGGCTCCCGTGCATGATGGACTTTGACCAACCGCTGCATTATTATAGAAGCTCGTGTTTTTTCTTGAGACTTCAGCTGATGGCAATGGTAGTTTAGCATTGCTATGACCAGGAATTGCTTCTGTGCATAATCTGAAATGTTGCAAGATTTTACATAATTAAGTATAATACTCACAGAATTAAATCTGTTTGCAAACATGCTCAGAAATATGTGACATCTTGTCAAATGTACTTATGTATAACAACTACTGCTCATTATAACTGAATTCACTTTGTTAATCCAAATATAGGATGTTTCAAAAATAGAGCATAATTGCAGGTATGCATTCCTCATATGTAGACAATAAAAAAAAAGTCCATCACAACACATGTTCACAAATGCTTGGTTTCTAAGTTAAGGCCTTCAAAACAGTAATATTCTTGGCTGCCAATGGTAGTTGTGACAGAAGATATTAACAGGACCCTCTGACAATGCATTCCGAGGCAAAGGGTACACAGTGTTGTGTTTGACTGAGTGACAGGACCTGGCAGAAATGCACTTCATGTACAGTAAGGCAGACAACAATGCTGCATAAGATGTACAGACTTTTGAATGTCTCCATTGTGCACTCATGGGAAGTTTATATCTCCTGGTTTGGGCAGATGATCCTTCTATCAGCACACAAAAGTTAGTGTAGTGTACAACTGTCTGGAGCCTAATGTGAGAACAACAGTTGTATCCTTATCATTTGCAACGTGTACAGGTCCTGCCAGTGGTTAGTGCCAAAAATCCAAACTTTTCTGCTTTAGTATTATTTACACATGAGGCACAGTTCATGCGAGAGGACGTTACAATCAGCATGTATAGGCATATGAAATCCCACTTGCAATTGCTCCATCTGATCACCAAGTGCGGTTCACGCCAGCATCATTGGTGATGAATTAGTTGGACCTCATGTTCTTGTAAACAGACTTATAGGGCAGACGTACACAAACTTCCTGGAAAACAGCATACATTATATGTATGAAAACACTCCGCTGAGCATTCGCTCACTTCTTGCAGGATGGTACTCCTGCACACTCCAGTTGTACCGCTTGCCAGTAATTGGATCAAAGGTTTTCTGATTGATGGACAGGTAGAAATGGCCCAGATGCTTGGCCACCAAGCTCACATGATTTGAACCCTGTGAATTTCTACTCGTGGGGCCATTTAAAAGTGTTGATGTATTCATCTCCTATGCCTGTCGTGGAATCCCTTCAGAATCAAATTGTGGCAGGTTTTGAGGAAATATGGAATACTCCTAAATTTGGGGTCGTGTTTGCAAGGCCATGAGACATTGATGTCCTGCATTCAAGCAGGAGGTGACACTTTGAGTATCTTCTGTAAAAACAAAACCTGTGCTAAGAAATACATTCTGGTGAATCACCCTGTTTTGAAGGCCATAGCTCAGAAACCAAACATTCCCGGACACATGTTGTAATAGACTTTTTCTTTATTCTCTACATATGGGGAATGCATATGCCCTCCATTTTTAAACACCCTGTATATTAGATAATTTGTTTGATTTTTCAAATGAGGAACACGTTAATGGTAAAACCATTCTCATGTTTGTCACAATACAAGGAATGTATGTTACATCAAGTTCCAGGTTTACAAAGTAGTTCCTGGGTTATCAACAAGACATGTACACATTCAGCTGATCAATAGCATGAGAATATTCCATGCTGTTTCTAAGACATCAGGAGAAACAAATGAATGGTAACTTAACACTTTAAATATATATGCCTGCATTTTGCACTTAGTAACTCTTTGTCCCTATCTTATTGTTTATCACTAATGCAAACTTAAATTCATTTAGAATGAAGAGGAGCCTACTCAAAGAAAATGCCAGATAAAACCTTCTTCATTGGTCGTAAAAGTATATTAAACACGAGGTATATAATTTAACAGTCAACAGAAATTTTTGAGAAAATAAAAGTTTTACCCTGTAAAGGGTAGTGCAGGGAATTTCCTGCCGCACCTTTGGAAGATGCTAAACTTATATACTATATTTGGGATTTATCCGGCATTAACATGTTTTAGTTATACTGTCCACAGACCTTTCCTTCCATTCAAGGGACCTTAAACATTTTTTTAAATGAAATCTTTAGTGGAATAAAATAGTTCTACTTGCCGTAGGTACATGTAAAAATGTACGCAAATTTTTTGTTTTAATGAGCTTTACATTTCTGTTGTAGTACATTTTTATCACGAATGGGAAGAATAAAAAACTCTGCAATACATTCACATCACCTTCTCTACCCTCTATTGTTTATTAATGCATATTAATGGGTACTATTCTTAGTAAAGTTTATTTTTCTATATACTATATTTTAATCGAGATAAACCTTTGCAGAAACAGCTACACTACACATTTCGTTGTATTGAACAAATCAAACCTTTAATAACAGATATCCTGGAAATGGCTGAAGTTATTTGAAATAAACTGCTTGTTTTAAAGAGATGTACCACATTCCTTCTGAACGAAGAGGACTTCCCAGAAAATTCAAAATATACATTTCATCATCTGAATATCTGGTATTTTAATGAAAATCATTAGGGCCATTTTTTAGAAAATAAAAAATTTTGAAAAATGTTGCATGTAAAGAGTAATTTGGGGTGGGGGATCTTTGAACATGTTGTTGCATCTCTGGAAGGTACTGAACCTAGGTATTTATCCGTTTTGCTTTTGAGTTATGTTGTTCACCCACACACAGACCGTTTCTCTAAAAACTTCTTTTTTTGGATTCAAAGGGCCTCAAAAGCTATATTTTTGGTGAAATCGTGGTATTGAATTTTTGGATGGAATGCATCCAACTACATGGTAGAGAAAGCAAGAATAGTTGTAAGTGGGGGAGGGTATTTTATAGAATTCTTTGTGTTGCATCCTTAAAAAAAATGCTGCACTATAAGATGAAGTTGACATTAATTTGACTTTTAATGTCTTATTTAGTTCTTTTTCATAGACAATGCAGATATTTTTCTAAAATTTTCCATATTTGGTTCAGGAGACCACAAAATGTATATTTCTGATGAACACTAAATATTCAATTTTTGGGTGGAATGCAAAACAGCGTACCATAGGTCTAGGGTTTATACTGCTAACAACACCACAATGTTCATAGTGAGACAGATATTAAGGCATTAAATAATTTTAAATTAAAGAAAATTGTTACTAAAGTAAAGAAGGAATGGAAATATTTAAAGATGGAGTCATTGTTGAGAAGTAGTTCATTCGGAAGCAATTTTGTATAAACTTGTATAACTGGTAAACGTTAAGCAACAGGCAAAAACGTACCTTACAAAAAATGTAGATCTCTTTTAAAACACACAATTTATTTAAAATAAACTTTTTATGGCATAAACTGTTTCTGAGATATTCGCTATTAAAAAGTTCGAATTGTTCAATATTTGTCATTCATTTACAGTCTCATCGATTTTCAGTTGTTTCTCGTGATGTCATGGAAACACTAAGAATTTTATGGCCAGCATATAGCGTTCAGTTGTTAAACATTTGATTATCACTGTTCTCTTTCTATTTATAACAAAATGTGTAATGTAGCTATTTCTGTAAAGGTTTATTTGGATTAAAATGTAGTAGACACAAAAATAAGCTTTAGTAACAATAGCTTGTATACCCACTAATAACGATAGAGGGTAGAGAAAGTCATGAGAATGTATCACATCAGAATTTTCTTTATTCACATGTCCTATAATATGAATCACGTTTTAATGGATGAAATAAAGATTTACATATCTCCATGATCAACAAAATGTATATCACAAATCTCTCTATATCACCTCTAACGTCCTTTCCATTCTCTATGAATTTGATATAACTCAGAAACCATAAACAAAAATTTACTGCAATACATAAAATCCATTAAAATAACATGTGTTTAATTTTTTTGTTCTAAAGTGTATGCAATTGTGCAAATTTGGCCAAAAACACATTTAAAAAAATCCATGACTCTTATTTTCTTTATGCTATGCAGCACCTCTTTACTATCAAAATCAACAATCTCTGAAGTTATGTCATCAGTTACAGAAGTGATCAATGTTTGTAATCTTACTGAGGTGGACAGACACACAACAATCTCTTAAGTTACGTCATCAGTTACAGAAGTGATCAATGTTTGTAATCTTACTGAGGTGGACAGACACACAACAATCTCTTAAGTTATGTCATCAGTTACAGAAGTGATCAATGTTTGTAATCTTACTGAGGTGGACAGACACACAACAATCTCTTAAGTTACGTCATCAGTTACAGAAGTGATCAATGTTTGTAATCTTACTGAGGTGGACAGACACACAACAATCTCTTAAGTTACGTCATCAGTTACAAAAGTGATCAATGTTTGTAATATTACTGAGGTGGACAGACACACAACAATCTCTTAAGTTACGTCATCAGTTACAGAAGTGATCAATGTTTGTAATCTTACTGAGGTGGACAGACACACAACAATCTCTTAAGTTATGTCATCAGTTACAGAAGTGATCAATGTTTGTAATCTTACTGAGGTGGACAGACACACAACAATCTCTTAGGTTACGTCATCAGTTACAGAAGTGATCAATGTTTGTAATCTTACTGAGGTGGACAGACACACAACAATCTCTTAAGTTACGTCATCAGTTACAGAAGTGATCAATGTTTGTAATCTTACTGAGGTGGACAGACACACAACAATCTCTTAAGTTATGTCATCAGTTACAGAAGTGATCAATGTTTGTAATCTTACTGAGGTGGACAGACACACAACAATCTCTTAAGTTACGTCATCAGTTACAGAAGTGATCAATGTTTGTAATCTTACTGAGGTGGACAGACACACAACAATCTCTTAAGTTATGTCATCAGTTACAAAAGTGATTAATGTTTGTAATCTTACTGAGGTGGACAGACACACAACAATCTCTTAAGTTACGTCATCAGTTACAGAAGTGATCAATGTTTGTAATCTTACTGAGGTGGACAGACACACAACAATCTCTTAAGTTACGTCATCAGTTACAGAAGTGATCAATGTTTGTAATCTTACTGAGGTGGACAGACACACAACAATCTCTTAAGTTACGTCATCAGTTACAGAAGTGATCAATGTTTGTAATCTTACTGAGGTGGACAGACACACAACAATCTCTTAAGTTACGTCATCAGTTACAGAAGTGATCAATGTTTGTAATCTTACTGAGGTGGACAGACACACAACAATCTCTTAAGTTACGTCATCAGTTACAGAAGTGATCAATGTTTGTAATCTTACTGAGGTGGACAGACACACAACAATCTCTTAAGTTACGTCATCAGTTACAGAAGTGATCAATGTTTGTAATCTTACTGAGGTGGACAGACACACAACAATCTCTTAAGTTATGTCATCAGTTACAAAAGTGATTAATGTTTGTAATATTAGTGAGGTGGACACATACACATAACAATCTCTTAAGTTAGCTCATCAGTTACAGAAGTGATGAATGTTTGTAATTTTATTGGGGTGGACGGACACATAACAATCTCTCTGAAGTTAAATCAGTACTGCGAATCAGTTGAAGGAGTAATCAACATCTTATCTTATTGAGGTGAATGAGCACATAACAATCTCTCCAGTTTCATCAACAGTACGACTCTGTTAAAGGAGTGTTCAATCTATTGCTGATGATGTACTTCACCTCTGGAAAGATTCCTCATCTGCTTACTCAGGACTTGGAATTTTGCTTAGTTGCTACCAGGATGAGGGAGAGGAGTTTTTGTGATGATAATTGTGTCACCACTGCACACCCAAGCAGGGGCAAAGGAACTGTGAAGCAGCAATCAACAAGGGAAACAATGCTTGTCACCTGGAAAGGTGCTTCCAACTTTTTTTGGGATCGCAAGGGCTTTCTGATGGTGGACCTTCTTCATGAAAGACAGACAATAAATAATACCTACAGCCGCAGGCTCAAAGTTCAGGTGAAAGCAGCTTATCAAAGAAAAGTCAGCAACCATCCAAAAAGGTGATTCTTCCATCAAGAGCACAACACTAAAAATGCTTATGTTAAGCTGGAGCAGATTCACTGGAGAACTCTTGAAAACCTCCTTTCAGTTAGGATGTGCCCCCTGTGTATATTTGTTTGTGCATTTAAACAGGCATAGAAGTGCAGTGATTTCATGATGATGCAAGGGTGGAGGAATTCTGCACAACTGGCTATTTGCACTTCCCTCTTCTTGCTTTGAGGAGAAAAGACACTTTGAAATCAGAAGACTATGTAGAAAAGTAATATACTATTTTTGTATCTTTTCATTGGTTCAATAACTTATTAAAAATAAATAAAAAACAAAGAAAAAAATGCCATGTCATACATTATACAGACATTACTTTCTCTAGCCCCTTTTCGTTTATTTTATCTCTGTTCTACTATGTATTCCTTCAAAAGCTTATTTTTCCATTAATTTTACATTGATCCTGACAAATTTTAACAGAAAGGTTTCATTAGACATTTTGTAATGGGTATAAGTAGACTGCAGGAGGATAGGCAAATCTTTCACCATTTGCTGGATTTCAAATGCAATACTCTTCAAACATTACAAGAAACAAATATATTGAAAATGCCAGAAACACAATTGAAATGAATAGTGCTCTTAATGAGATTTACATCTTTTGTGTGATGAAATTGAGTTTTATTTTTGGATGCTTTCTAACTATATTGGGCGTGAAAGCCGGAAGTTTTCATCAGAGGCCTCTTTAAAAGGCTTCAGATTCTTTTACATGCCATAAATTTACGACATGGGACCACTGGCTTTACTTCCCTTCTGAAGGAAACCATGCTAAAAAGTTTTATGCCTTAAAATCTATTGTCTTCCACTGGGTTTGAACCTGCAACCTCAGGAACTAGAAGCTAGTATGGTACCCCTAGATCACAGAGGATTACACTTCTATCTCTTAGTAAAATTCATTCATAACAAAAATTACTTCACTAACTATTCACAGAAAATTCAATAATATGTTTTATTAATCTGCAAAGATCTTAAACCTATGGCATCGTTACAGTCAATTTTGAGTAATATAATGAAATGTGGACTGTAAAACACAGTTTTCGTGGGAGGAATTTCCCAAAAGTTGTTACAAAGTTGGTATTTCTTAAAACATTTTGTTTTGGAGTCATACTCTCTCACATATGCCTTTTTTCTAAAAATTGTTTACTTTGGTTTCAGGGGACTTTAAAACACATTTCCATTGGAAACTCAGTTTAATCTTTGGGTGAAATAAAATGCTTGCTCTACTTAATCCAGGCATATACTAGAGAAAGTCAAAGTGTGGATGATCCACCCCTCCACAGTATACGTGGATTCAGTCATACTACAAGAATGAATGTAATTTGATGGATTTATTATTATATTCCCATTTGTAACAGTTCAAGAACACAATGAGACATCTGCTACAATATAAACGTGATGTAATACAAGAAGCAGAAGGCTTCTGTTTAAAACATTAGTGAAGAGTCGAGTCTTACCTTAGTGAACCTAATGGAGAGATAAGGCCAGCCTGTAACAGAATAATTCAGCGCTAGTTAAGTGTCCTGCATCTTTCAAACTACCAAGTTTCACTTACTTACAAATTGGAATATTGTATTGGGTGATGTGCAAAATACTGTAATGGAGTGTCAGAAAACCATGCAATGGAGAAAGTATTTAGATCTAAGTAAAATGTTTGGTTTGGAGAACACAGAACTGGCAATTAATTCAGAAGACAGCATTCAATTAGTTAAATATTTACGAAAATTAAGACAGAAATGCTTGGGGCAGGGAAGAAGAGCTGGGTTCTTCTATGCCAATAACATGCATGTTGAGGTGTATAAGATGCTGAGCTTGTAAATGACAATCTTAGAATTTTAATTTTACGACAATAATTAAAAAGCTGATGGATTCCATTCTACAACTTGTAAGCAGATTATTAATAGCAACAAAAACAGCATATGTGATGTTCCATGTCAAGTCGAACACCCATGAAACACCACTCATCAAATCTCAAAATGTTTTGTATGCGTTTGATACTTTGAAATAGTTTTTTTTTTTGGTGCGCAACTTCAATATTTTAAATACTAGTGCCAAAGTTAAAGTTTTCAAAAAGATGGTTGCACCCCCATACATAATCACTTTTATCTCCCATTCAAATTCTCATATTGCACTCATTTTAAAGCTTATGGAATCTACTTTAAACATATACTAGAACAAATCTGATTCAACAGAAATTTGTACTTTTAAAATTTGATTTTGTGTTACAACCTAAACATATTTTTCAAACACACTTATATTCTACATTTAGTAGTGTATACATGAGCAAAGTTTCAGGAGGGCGTTCATTCAAATATTACAAGAGGCACCTAGATGTAGTGCAGCGGCAAGTGAGAGATCTTGTGGTGACTTGCAGCTGTTATGAGCTACCCAAGGTTACTCTTCTGTATCACTTCCGCATTTAAAATACAAACCCTTATCACAGAGAACCAGTCCAGAATATTTACTTTAAGGAGAGAGATCACAATCTGTGTCGTTTGTGAATATTCATTAAATATGAGCAGCAATGGTACTGGTATGATGGTTGCTTTTCTCTCTTCAGCATTAGCAGACACATGCTCAATTTGCAAATTTGAGTTTGATTTTATTTAGGGATGCTCTTTAACTGCTGTGATCCTTAGCATCCCATTCTATAACTTTGTTTACAGTCCTCTTTATCAGGCTTGAGGTTCTTTTACGTGCCATAAATCTACGACACAGTACCACCAGCTTTACTCTCCTTATAAAGGAAACCTGCTAAGGATTTTTACACTGCCGGGTTTGAACCTGTGACCTTGGGCACTAGAGGCTAGGATGCTAACCACTACACCATGGAGGACAACATATAAGAGTGTGCTTCATGTTGTATAAGAATTTTTCAAATTACGGATACAAGAGCGATGTTCCTAAGTCTAAGTTGCTGGACCCAGCTTTATTTATGGACGCTCTTTAAGTATACAATCCTTAAGAGTCCCATTAGGGTAGATCAAATATATGAAAGTAGCTGAGAAATTCATAATTCACCATAACATCAGAGTAGTGATGCAAATGAGATCAATTTATTTCTTTTAAATGGGAACCTAGATTTTGTACGCCCCTAAAATGACCATCTTAACATTCTCCAAACAAAACATGACTAACGACATTTACTTTCCCCCATAATACCAAGCAACTCTTATTAAAACATTTCTTTCTACAATGCTTAGTTTTGGAGATATACAGTCTCAACTTAAATGGTCCACCCTGTGTAGACATAGCAGATTATTGAAAACTTCAAGCATTGTTAAAATCTGTTGTAGTAAAAGAATACAACATTACAGCATAAAACAACTATATGTGGAAGATCAATACTCAGGCAGGCAGGCAGGCAGGCAGGCAGGCAGGCAGGTAGGTAGGTTTCCATTGTTTATGCTTACTTTTGACAATAAAGAAAATGTCACATATTACAACAATCTTAGTAGGCAAAACTGAACCCCTGAGGAAGAGTACTATGCTGATACCACAGTGTAAGAAATGTCAAGGATTTAACATCCATGCGATGTTTAAAATGTGCAGGAAAGCACCTTACTAAAGAAAGATTGTAAAATACACTACAGATGTGAAGTGGCTAAGGAGCTCTCGGAGACAGACTCCAGGAACAGTAACCTACTTTTGTATCAGAGGAAAAGTTAATGAACCAAACAGAAAAACTACACATAAACACTACGCAATAGTGAAACTGAAATTGCAACCGTAGAAAACAAACGTTTACACACATGCTGGATGAGCAGAAATGCTCAAATAAAGTGATCAGCCTTGTGGCACACACACAGAGAATATTAACATGGCTTGCAACAACAGTATGTGCAGGAGTTGGAACTCTTCATGCAAAGCAAGAAAACAGGTATCTGAAACCCACTTATCTTATATTAGAATAAGGGGATATGATAATTAAAAACTGTACTATTCAAGCTAAAATAATGTGTCATTCCCCGAGGTATAGCTTTATATCCATTTCCTACTGGGAGTCAAGAATAACTACTATCACTAAAGGAAGACAGCTGTATGAGGCAGCGATGAAAACAAATTGCCTTTTTCACTCAACAGGAAAGCCTACTTACTGGCTAATAGATGAAAATAAAACACCGGAGCTAATTGATTTTTTGATATCAAAAGGTATCTTCAATAACTATGTTTATAACAAAGACAATTATGATGTTTTTTTAGATCCTCCTCCTGTTATATTATTAGTAAGTGAAAATTTAATGAAGAAGCACAATCCACCAACACTAATGGACAATAAATTAGAGGACAATGTTGCTCTCAAAACACTGCACTGGAAGAACAGATGGATTCCTATCCAAAAACAGCATGCAATCGTACCTTCGTGAAACATAAGGGCAATGAGAGTGACATCTCCTATCCCAGGCAGTTAATTATTGAAAAAAGAAAACGGAGGAAGAAGATAAAGCTCAACTTAGTAATAAATTAAGGAACTTGATCAGTACCATAAAAATGAGAGCATAAAGTTACTTATTACTCTTTACGGAAGGCTGAGCTAGAAGTGATAAGCGCATCACGGTAAAAAAACCGAAGCTTCTGACACTCTAACGTGAAATTACACAGAATGTAAATGAAAAACACCTCTAGGATATGATTTAACCACCGGAGAGATACTTAAAGAAGCTATTACATTTGATCAATCAGCACTAAGACTTAAGCATGATCCTAATGAAAAGGAATGATTTCACTTTTACTGCAACTTTGTTAAAGAGAGCAGAGAATACTAACAGCAGTTTGGTTCAACAAGTACATTGTATTGTTGATATCATAGAGGAAAACAAAATCTGTTCTGGTGTATGGCACAAAGGATTAATATTTAAGCTTTGCCATCGTCACTTTTATCAAATATCATACGAGGAAGGCATTTCAAGTTAAACATGGAAATGAATACTCTGGTCTAAAGAATATAGCTGCTGACGTACCTCAAGGAAGTGTACTAGGTCCAATTTTATTCACTGGGAATATCCCATGACTACTTCTGCTCATATGGCAGTAAGAGGAGTCTACAAACAAACTGCAAAAAGCTGTAAATAAAGTCAACAAGTGGACAAAGACACTAAATGAATCTAAATTGATGCAGTAATTTGTATCACAAATTACTTAAATGTAAATAATGATTGTAATATGAATATGCATTTTTATGTGACATTGATTTGAGATGTTTATTGATTGTAATTATTGTTGAGAAGTAAGTTTATACGGCCTTACTGAAACTGTCAATAATAGCGTGCAATAATGCAGCGAGGGGGTGAGCTGTTTATCATTATTGGAAACGAGGAAGTTGCGTAATGTTGGCGCGTTTAGAATCTTCTGGAACATTTCCCTAGAGCATATGTATTCATAATTTTTATTGGATATAAAAATAGACGCTAATGTTGGTGCGTTTTATTAGCCAATTGCAGTTCAGTTATAATCTTTACGCATATCTGGATGAAGGAGTATAAAAGGTAGGTTAGAGGTAGACCCCGTCAGTTCATCGAAAATATTTGTAAATTACATGTCGCCTCCAGTCCGTCAGTTCATCGAAAATATTTTGTATGATACACGTCGCCTTCAGTCCAGCTGAAATATTACACGTTCGGCTATAGATTCACAAGTTACGCGTAGCACAATTATAAAAAATCCAAAGTGTTGTAAAGTTAATTATACAAAAAGCTGAACTACGCGAATTAAGAGTGATCAGTAATGAAGTTATTATAACAGTTTCAGTTTGGCGAGTGTCAAGATCAATGTGTAAATGTGATAGTTAACGTGTTCGACAATAAAAGTGTAAAACAAATTTCTTCATCAGTGTTATCTTTGGATAAATGACTCCTTTCCGTTTACACAACCTGTACAAAGAGAAGTGTTTGACCAAAAGATCAGAGCTAGCCGGAGGACAGTAAAAAATTTAAAGTAGTATTCTTTCAAACAAAAACTAATACTGCCACAAATTGCTAACACCAGATGGAGCTACGAACCTAACAAAGAATTACGTCACAAAAATGGCATCACCACGTGAAGTAAACACACATACACAAACATTACAAGTAATAACACTACAAATTGGCTACCACAACGTGGGGCTACACAATAATGTTAAATAAATAAAATAACATTAAACCACCTTCAAAATCTGTACATGTTAATTTTACAAATAAGAAAATAAAGACACTCAATAAAAATAAACAATCAAATAATTCCACAGGCATAAACATTAACATATTTAAGTATAATGTTACACTCAAAGCTAAATTGGAAAAAGCTGTTGGAACTAAAAGAAAAGAGTTGAGAAACTTTATTGGGAGAAATTCAGAACAAGTTATTGATATCAGCTCTGGGGGTGTATCAATATTAAACTAATACAAAATACTTTTAAGAACATCAGTTAATGACAATGATCAGACACCTCAAGATTGATGTACTCAGAGAGCAAATAAAAAAGACTACAAAGAAACATTGGAAAGGAGTCATGAAAACATAGAAATATTGAAAGTGCTCAATAAGTGTGAAGTCCCATGATTGAAAAGAACTTCAAATCCAGATTTTGACATTTTCAAAAGCTGGTCTTAGAACCAAATAAAGGAACATTTTGACAATAATGTTTCCAACCACATGATGAAACATTAGCTTTAGAGAAAAGTTCCTGAAACCAAATCTGTTAAACCGTAAGAATATTCTGTGTTTTGCATTTCAGTGTTATGTCGGGAAAACAGAATCATGTTCCCATTAAGGGAGGACGGAAAATTCAAAAATAGAAGAGATTGATTTTGTGCAATCTAAAAGAAACCTTCTGTAGTTTTAGAAATAAATATATCCTGATAAAATAAAAATAGATTTCTCAAAATTTGCTCAATGGTATACTTCTAGGCCTCATCATCAGAATGGGAACTGATGCTTGATGGAACAAACATTTCCCTTTTTACTGCAGGTTCTCAAATGCCCACCACCAGATTGCTATTTAAGGAAATGTGTTAACTGATTGGCGGCGCCGTGGCCGAGTGGTTAGACCGCTCGCCTCCCACCGAGGCGGCCCAGGTTCAATCCCAGGGACCTGCATGTGGGATTTGTGGTGGACGAAGCGGCATCTGGGCGGGTTTTCTCCGGGTTCTCCGGTTTCCCCCGCCATTCATTCTACCAACTGCTCCATCATCACCTTTCCTTTCATCCATTTCACCAACATTTCGTTTCATCTACTTCCTTCATCCCATACCAGGCATCAGGTTGATCACCCATCCTGGATGCTCTGTCTGATCCATGAGTGTCTGCTCCTCGACGGGCCTCTGACCCCAGGCACCCGCTTGTAAGTCCTGGGGGGTGTAAGTCCTACATAAGAGGAGGGTAAACAGATAATGAATGAATGAATGTTAACTGATTGAGGACTGAAAATTTGGTCAGGATGTTAGTGAAATGGCACAAATAGTACAATCACCTTTGAAGACTTTCTGGAAAAATTGTCAGACCTTTTAACTCATACCTTTACAGCTCAACAACAGTCTGCATTTTTGTGTGAACGGAAAGAAAATTTGAAACGTAAACAATGTATTGCAATTCACAATTTTTCAGAAAGCTATGGCTTTAGTTTGTTCAAGTGTACACTGGAACAATAACCAGGCAATAATCCATCCATTTGAAATTTACTTAAAGAAAACAATAGCTTAAACCATAAAAAGTTATATTACCACATCAGAAAGCTTAAAACATGATACAAATGCTGTTCACCAGTTAACAAACTTCTAAATAAGAAAAAACAAACATTACATTTTAACTTTTAATCAGCACCAACAAGAGAGCAATATTTTGTAGGCAAGATATGAAAACCAAAAAGCAATAACAGGAATGTTAAAAATATATGTTTCATACCATTATCAATATCTGAAGCTTTACTGAAACTGTATTTATTAATTTCAAGGTGAAGGAGAAAAACACAAACTGTGCCAGGTGTGATTTAGGCCTACACATTGTTTCCTGAGAGTGCTGTGCCTTAAAACAAACTTGAACACTGTGATTCATTGTGAATGAAGTTCACAGTGTGGCTCTCCCAATGTCCATCAGCCCCACATCTAGTTCACTGCGCGACAAGACTAGGTAAGTAATTTAAATCCAATCGAACCAGAAATAATGCCTTTGTGATATTTGACATGCTTTTATAAAAAAAAACAGAGCAAAAAGAGTGTTTTTTTTCAGTATTCTAAATAGTCAATATCAAACATAAATTATAAAGGTAAAGGTCTTTTTTAAACTGGATATGTTTTGTTTAAATTGAACCATAGGAAGAAAGTGCATTCTCTGAGCTTTCAAGTGAGATACTTACAAAGTCTGTAATGTTAAAAAGACCAGCACTACACATGTTGAGGAGGGTGCTGTTTCTGAAAATGTGTTGCTTAGTAACAATAGCATTCAATTTGACATGGAATATTGAGAAATACAGTCATTGTTCATTATCAGGTCAGTTCTGCAATATTTGTATTCCATTTAGCAAAGGAAACGTAATTGGGCAAAAGTGACAATGTCCAAGTATTCAATACTCACACATATTGTCTAATATCTGAAAACATTTACGTGATTTCTGGTGATAATTCCTGCAGGATGCATTTTGAAAATATGCATACTCACAGCACAAATTTCACACTAGTTTTCACAAATTTTAATTTTTGATCTTTTAGATGGAAGATTCACTTTCTACTCCACAGGAACATGTTGTCTGCCTAGACTCACTTCCTCCTGTGGCTCGTTGGATACACTGTACCATGAGACATCAAACTTTAATAAATTGTGCTTTGCTTTTATGCATGAATCATTTTTCCCAAATAGAGTGTTCCACTGGCCTTTAAAAGTGTAACTCTGTCTTTGAGCTGATGAACTTTAGACTCTGCAGGTGATGTTCTGTCTGTGTCCCTATGTACATTTTCTTAAAAAAACTTTACATCCAATTTCATAAATATCTCAAGCTTTTCCTGCTGTAATTTTGTTGCTCTTTGTGTTGGTCCTGAGTATTTTTTAAGCAACGCTTGATGACTGGGGTTGTACCATTACCTTCAATATTTTAACAAATTTCTGTAAGGCCCTTTGGAGGAAAGCAAATTGTTTCAGTTTTATGTTCCTCAGTGCAGTGATTTCCTTTAAATTTCTCTTATCTTCCTTTATGTACAATTTCTAGGATTTTGCTATGCTCCCAGTCTGAATATGACACAGTTGTGTTCTCTGGCCTTGTAGGTGTAACTTTCAGTGTGTGCATGCGTGTGTGTGTGTGTATTTTCTACACATGCTGAAACTTATTTACTCTGATTCCTAATGAATTTTATTTCAAGAAAGGGGTGCATATGGTTGGTTTCTGTATCTACTGTAAATTTTACTCAGTAGAGCTGTTACACCCTTATACTTCTTGTCTTGTCTATAATTTTTCTCTCCAATATTCTACTAAAATGGAATGTGACGGTAAACTCCCATTTCTAGATGCCTTAGTCATCAAAGAAACACAAGGTAAACTCAGACACTCTGTTTACAGAAAACCTATTACCACTGATTAATACTTACACAATCACCTCAACAAAATCAAGGTGTTATTAAAAGCATGCCAAAACTGTCAGTGAGCCAGACCACCTAGAAAGTGAACTAAAACGTCTTGAGCAAGATTTCGCCAATAATGGCTACTCTAAAACGCAATTCATCCCAAGAAATCTCACATGGAAAACCTAAATTGGTCTAACCCAAGGGCAGAGTTTTTTTTGTCATATAGTAAAAGTGTCACTGACAGAATCAGCAAGATATTAGATAACCAGCAAATTAAAACAATTTCTCCACACAAAAATTAAAATAGATTCACAAATCACCAAAGATTCATTGGACCCGCTCTCTACCAATGGAGTTTGCAAGATACCATGTACATGCAGCCAATCTTATATAGGCACAACAAAGCGCAGCATAAAAAGCTGCACTGCTGGACATAAAAGATCATGTCACCTCGGCTACACAGACAAATCTGCCATTGCAGAACATGCCCTTTTGGTAGACAGACGCGATATTATGATCAATAAAACAGAAGTACTTGCAAACATTACTAACCTAGAATGTTCAGAGAAGCCATAGAAATACATAACCATCCCGATAATTTCAAAGGTTTAACATAAATCAGGCTTGGATTCCTGCTTTACAGTGCCTTCGCATTCAATATAACAGCCAATCACAACAGAGTAGTCCATAAACAATCCTCTCCCACTGTCATATGCAGTTCTTACAAATCTTCTCTTCTGAGGATGAAGCATCAAGTGTTAATGGCTTCAACCACAGTCTGGAAAAGAGTCATATTTTACTAATAACACTGGTCATGTGAACCAGAGTTTACTGTTACATATATTTCCAAAACTTGCCAGAAAGTAGTTGTCTGTAGAGTAATTCTAATTGATGCACAGTCTTGAGGAACAGTGAGATGACATCAAAACAATGACAAACTTCAATTTCTATATCCTTAATTTTCTCAATCACATCATATGTATTACTTTTACGTTGGGGGAGTTTTTGAGTAACCAAAGAAAGCAAAATTTTGATAGCAATTACACCCAGGATATATAGATTAGCAAAGATTCACAAAACTGGATCTTCAGTACCAACTCAACTTCAGGCTGGTAAACAGGAAGATAAAGGCATTTAAAAAGAAGAAACTAATAAAGGAAATGAGTACAATACGCAAATAAAGAAACCAAAAGGCTAAAAAAATTCACATTCCACCCTTGGGCCTTCCAGAAATCCACTAAAATATTTAGAGAATATGGTATAACACTAGTATTGTTTAAAAACATCCTCGGTACCAACATGAAGGAAACATTCCAGTATTTATGAACTGGATGCAACGATCTAAGAGAACATAACAAACATGAAGAAAGACACAAGAGAAATGTAAAATATATATAAATGGATAAATCAGCAGTTGCAGAGCATTTTTTGGTCCACCTGAAAAGAAAGCTAAGCTTTCTAAAGGCCTTAGAAATCTGGCAGAACACTCAATTTTATAAAAATTGTCTCATTGTACAGTAAGTCCAGCCAGGAAATGCGAATCTAGACTGGTGATGTCTCCAGCAAGTTCTGTTGTAGAAAGTGAAGCTGGGGAGAATTGAATTTGAGCATATCAATGTCAAAAAAGTTCACTGGTTTCCCAAAAAAAAAGAATTGAAAACTCATTTCATTTTTTATGTGTAGCTGATCAGCAGATACTGTATCACCACCATTACTTTCATCATATACTATCTGACAAACAATGTACATATTCACAAACTATTTCTTATCCTTATTGTATTATGAGGATCGTTCAATAAGTAATGCCCCACATTTTTTTTTCTCAGAACATACTTAATCTTAAGAGTCAGAATTTGGTGACAATATAAATCAACATTTCTTGTCCATATCCTATTTTTCTATGCTCTCCATCACGTTCTACGGCCTTACACCAACATTGTGTGAGAGCATGTATTTCCTGTCGGTAAAAACTCTTGTCCTGTACGCGTAGCCATGTTTTCACTGCATGAATTACACTCTTGTCATCTTCAAGGTGTGTCCCGCATAGACAATCTTTAAGTGGCCCAAGGAGATGGTACTCCGAGAGTGTCAGATCTGGGTGTGTTGTGTGTGAGCATGCATTATCGTGTTGGAGCAAGATTTCTGCTGGATTCTTGTCAGACCGAACACGTCGGAAAGTATTCTTGAGTATGCCTCTGAATTAATGGTTGGCATCACATCGACGAGAATGACAATCCCAGAAGGAGTTGCCCTGAATTTCTTCTTGTGTGGTGAATGAGGATGATGCCACTCCAGCGCATCCAGCTGTAACGATCTGTGACACAAAGTCCTCTCTGTCGGTCTCAAAATGCTACAATAATTCAAATGAAATGGCCTTTCTTTGAATTTTGTGGTCCGCTGTGAGCATGTCATTGAATATTTAAGAGTCTCGATCATTGCACATGTACTTGCAATGCTGACTGATAACTGTAGAAGTCGTGATGGCATCCGCACAATTCAGCATGTCTGGAGCTGTGACAGAAGGTCACAGAGCTCTGTCTCTCTTTACCCAACAGCATCATTACCATACACTGCACACAACAGGAGTCATATGTAGACGCTGTGTTAGAAACATCAAATGTGAAGCACTTACAGAGATGTTTGTCCATATATATTAATGGCTTGATAAAAAAATATGGGGCATTACATATTGAACGGTCATCGTACATAGCTCAAATCTCATTTCTATAAAACTTACCCGAACATTATCACAAGGTTCTTTATTACGATGTTTTCTGTTCTTCTGCGAAACAATGTCTGAAACTGGATTCTGTTTCTCAATTTCTGTTCTGGTATCCATCTCACAGTTGTAGCTGTATATAATAGGTTCAGTCTTAATCTGCTTTACGAGATGCTCGGTAAAACATTCTCTCTCATTCTGTGAATAAACGTCTGCAGAAGGAGTCTCTGATTTAATTTCTGTTTTGACTGTGACCTCACTGTTTGTCTTCTTTGCACTATATTGGGTAAAGAACACTATCTCATTCTGTGAGTCTACGTCGCCTGAGATAGAATCATCTTCTATAATTATTACTTCGGAATCCATTTCACGCTGCAAATTTAATTAACAAATCTGTGGAGAAACAAAATATCATGTGTACCATAAAATATCTATAACAGTTTTAAACATCAGCTCAAACTATGCCCACAAATAAACCTACTTATTGGAAAGTTGAATCAGATTTCAAAAATTCAATGCCAAGTCCAAGACTTGAACCATGACATCTCATTAAGGTATCACTGTTAACCCTGATTTACCTCGATGGCTATTTCAGTTTTGATTGCCGTGAACTATACAGCAACATTACAAGTCATTATTGTGGTAGTCGAGGGATCTTGTCATAATACCAACTTAAATGATAAGAACGAGCCCCAAACCTGTGGAAATGAATTGTTACTTTCAGAGAAGGTATTACATTCCACCCAAAAAATTCAATATTCTAGATTTCACTGGAAATACATATTTTGTGGCTCCCTAAATGCAAAAACTGTTTTAGTCTATGTGTGTCTGTGAAGAGCATAAATCAAAAACGAAAAGTTTGATGAATACCACACTTGGTATTTAGGTTCAAAGATGCGCCACAAAGATCTTCAAGAAAATTCCCCACCTCAAACTACCCTTTACATGGAAATTTATTGAAAATTCTGATTTTTTTAAAAAATAGCTATAATAACTTTGATTAAGATATCAAATATTAAAGATATTTACATGACAAATAAAATCTATACCTTGAATTTTCTAGGAATAGCCTATAAAGTCTACTTAATTTAGAAGGAATTTTGTATAATCTTATATAACGGGTAAACATTAAGTGATAGATGAGAACGTAACATACAAAAATGTAGATCTCTTTAAAACACACAATTTATTTCAAATACGTTTTTCTATGGCATAAGCCATTTCTGAGATATGCATTATTAAAAGTATGAACTGTTCATTTCTTGGCCATTCTCTCAAGTCCTGTCAACATTCAGTTGTTTCTCACGATGTCATGGAGCCAGCATATAGCGTTCAGTTGTTAAACATTTGACAATTGCTGTTCTCTATAACGACATGTATAATGTACCTGTTTATGTAAAGATTTATTTGTATTAAAATATAGCAGACAGAAAAATAATCTTTAGTAAGAAGAGTTTGTATACCACCCACTACTAAACAACAGAGTAGAGAAAATAATGTGAATGCATGAAATCAGATTTTTCAAGTATGATTCAACTTTCAAACTCAGTCACTACATGCGGCCAGTGCAATTATCAAAACCATGTGAACCACAGCCCTAGGTCTTATACAAGTATAGTCATGCAACACGGCAAATGGATTCAACAAAATTATTAGCCAGAATATCACACAATCTCTTCTAGCCTCGTTTCGAATCACAAATTCCCCTGATTGTTTTTGTTTTTCGTAAACATGAGGAAGCTGGGCCATACAAACAAATATATGAAATCCTGTGTTACTCAGTTTATTTTATGTTGATACAGGAGCCCACTCGAGAGGGAGCAATGCGACTTCAGCTACTCAAATGTAAATCAACATAATAGTTTAATTTTAAAAATCCCATTTACTCAATTCAAAACAAGCATAAGGATTTATAAACATATTGATAGTAATAAAAAGACCTGCTCTGAAACCAATACACAACTTCTAATATCATCAACTTGTGTGACATCACAACCTTTGGTTCAACTTCACTTGAGCTTCTGCAAAACACTGTGATGGACATGAGGTCCTTTAGTTTTGTAGAAGAAATCAGGATACAGTACAAGAAGTTTGTGTTTGGTAACATTTACATGAGGTCCCTTAGTTTTGTAGAAGATATCAGGATACAGAAAACACGAAGTTCTTGTTTGATAACATGCACATGAGGTCCTTTAGTTTTGTAGAAGAAATCAGGATACAGTACAAGAAGTTCGTGTTTGGTAACATTTACATGAGGTCCCTTAGTTTTGTAGAAGATATCAGGATACAGAAAACACGAAGTTCTTGTTTGATAACATGCACATGAGGTCCTTTAGTTTAGTAGAAGAAATCAGGATACAGTACACAAAGTTCTTGTTTGGTAATATGCACATGAGGTCTTTTAGTTTTGTAGAAGAAATCAGGATACAGTACACAAAGTTCTTGTTTGGTAATATGGACATGAGGTCTTTTAGTTTTGTAGAAGAAATCAGGATACAGAAAACAGGAATTTCTTGTTTGGCAACATGGACATGAGGTCCTTTAGTTTTGTAGAAGAAATCAGGATACAGTACAGGAAGTTCTTGTTTGATAACATGGACATGAGGTCCTTTAGTTTTGTAGAAGAAATCAGGATACAGAAAACAGGAAGTTCTTGTTTGGTAACATGGACAAGAGGTCCTTTAGTTTTGTAGAAGAAATCAGGATACAGTACAGGAAGTTCTTGTTTGATAACATGGACATGAGGTCCTTTAGTTTTGTAGAAGATATCAGGATACAGTACAGAAAGTTCTTGTTTGGTAACATGGAAATGAGGTCCTTTACTTCTGTAGAAGATATCAGGATACAGAAAACAGGAAGTTCTTGTTTGGTAACATGGACATGAGGTCCTTTAGTTCTGTAGAAGATATCAGGCTACAGAAAACCGGAGGTTCTTGTTTGGTAACATGGACATGAGGTCCTTTAGTTTTGTAGAAGATATCAGGATACAGTACAGAAAGTTCTTGTTTGGTAACATGGACATGAGGTCCTTTAGTTCTGTAGAAGATATCAGGATACAGTACAGAGAGTTCTTATTTGGTAACATGGATATGAGGTCCTTTAGTTTTGTAGAAGATATCAGGATACAGTATAGAGTTCTTGTTTGGTAACATGGACATGAGGTCCTTTAGTTCTGTAGAAGATATCAGCATACAGAAAACAGGAAGTTCTTGGTAACATGGACATGAGGTCCTTTAGTTTTGTGGAAGATATCAGGATACAGAAAACAGGAAGTTCTAGGCAACATGGACATGAGGTCCTTTAGTTTTGTAGAACATATCAGGATACAGTACAGGAAGTTCCTGTTTGATGACATGGACATGATGTCCTTTAGTTTTGTAGAACATATCAGGCTACAGAAAACAGGAGGTTCTTGTTTGGTAACATGGACATGAGGTCCTTTAGTTTTGTAGAAGATATCAGGATACAGTACAGAAAGTTCTTGTTTGGTAACATGGACATGAGGTCCTTTAGTTTTGTAGTAGATATAAGGATACAGTACAGGAAGTTCTTGTTTGATAACATGGTCACGAGGTCCTTTAGTTTTGTAGAACATATCAGGATACAGAAAACAGAAAGTTCTTGTTTGGTAACATGGACATGAGGTCCTTTAATTTTGTAGAAGATAACAGGATACAGAAAACAGAACGTTCTTGTTTGATAACATGGACATGAGGTCCTTTAGTTTTGTAGAACATATCAGGATACAGTACAGGAAGTTCTTGGTAACATGGACATGAGGTCCTTTAGTTTTAGAAGATATCAGGATACAGTACAGGAAGTTCTTGTTTGATAACATAGACATGAGGTCCTTTAGTTTTGTAGGACATATCAGGATTCAGTACAGGGAGTTCTTCTTTGATAACATGGACATAAGGTCCTTTAGTTTTGTAGAAGAAATCAGGATACAGTACAGGAAGTTCTTGTTTGGTAACATGGACATGAGGTCCTTTAGTTTTGTAGAAGAAATCAGGATACAGTACAGGAAGTTGTTTGATAACATGGACATGAGGTCCTTTAGTTTTGTAGAAGATATCAGGATACAGTACAGGAAGTTCTTGTTTGATAACATGGACATGAGGTCCTTTAGTTTTGTAGAAGAAAGCAGGATACAGTACAGGAAGTGTTTGTTTGATAACATGGACATGAGGTCCTTTAGTTTTGTAGAAGATATCAGGATACAGTACAGGAAGTTGTTTGATAACATGGACATGAGGTCCTTTAGTTTTGTAGAAGAAATCAGGATACAGTACAGGAAGTGTTTGTTTGATAACATGGACATGAGGTCCTTTAGTTTTGTAGAAGATATCAGGATACAGTACAGGAAGTTGTTTGATAACATGGACATGAGGTCCTTTAGTTTTGTAGAAGAAATCAGGATACAGTACAGGAAGTTCTTGTTTGATAACATGGACATGAGGTCCTTTAGTTTTGTAGAAGAAATCAGGATACAGTACAGGAAGTGTTTGTTTGATAACATAGACATGAGCTCCTTTAGTTTTGTAGAAGGTATCAGGATACAGTAGAGGAAGTTCTTGTTTGATCACATGGACATGAGTTTCTTTAGTTGTCTAGAAGATATCAGGATACAGTACAGGAAGTTCTTGTTTTATAACATGGACATGAGGTCCTTTAGTATTCTAGAAGATATCAGGATACAGTACAGGAAGTTCTTGTTTGATAACATGGACATGAGGTCCTTTAGTTTTGTAGAAGATATCAGGATACAGTACAGGAAGTTCTTGTTTTATAACATTGACATGAGGTCCTTTAGTTGTCTAGAAGATATCAGGATACAGTACAGGAAGTTCTTGTTTTATAACATGGACATGAGATCCTTTAGTTTTCTAGAAGATATCAGGATACAGTACAGGAAGTTCTTGTTTGATAACATGGACATGAGGTCCTTTAGTTTTGTAGAAGATATCAGGATACAGTAGAGGAAGTTCTTGTTTGATAACATGGACATGAGGTCCTTTAGTTGTCTAGAAGATATCAGGATACAGTACAGGAAGTTCTTGTTTTATAACATGGACATGAGGTCCTTTAGTTTTCTAGAAGATATCAGGATACAGTACAGGAAGTTCTTGTTTGATAAAATGGACATTAGGTCCTTTAGTTTTGTAGAAGATATCAGGATACAGAAAACAGGAAGTTCTTGGTAACATGGACATGAGGTCCTTTAGTTTTGTAGAAGATATCAGGATACAGAAAGCAGGAAGTTCTTGGCAAAATGGACATGAGGTCCTTTAGTTTTGTAGAAGATATAAGGATACAGTAATAGAATTCTTGTTTGATAACATGGGCATGAGGTCCTTTAGTTTTGTAGAACATATCAGGATACAGTACAGGAAGTTCTTGTTTGATGACATGGACATAAGGATACAGTACAGGAAGTTTTTGTTTGATAACATGGACATGAGGTCCATTAGTTTTCTAGAAGATATCTGGATACAGTACAGGAAGTTCTTGTTTGATAACATGGATATGAGGTCCTTTAGTTTTGTAGAAGAAATCAGGATACAGTACACAAAGTTCTTGTTTGGTAATATGGCCATGAGGTCTTTTATTTTTGTAGAAGAAATCAGGATACAGTACACAAAGTTCTTGTTTGGTAATATGCACATGAGGTCTTTAATTTTGTAGAAGAAATCAGGATACAGTACACAAAGTTCTTGTTTGGTAATATGGACATGAGGTCTTTTAGTTTTGTAGAAGAAATCTGGATACAGAAAACAGGAATTTCTTGTTTGGCAACATGGACATGAGGTCCTTTAGTTTTGTAGAAGAAATCAGGATACAGCACATGAAGTTCTTGTTTGATAACATGGACATGAGGTCCTTTAGTTTTGTAGAAGAAATCAGGATACAGAAAACAGGAAGTTCTTGTTTGGTAACATGGACAAGAGGTCCTTTAGTTTTGTAGAAGAAATCAGGATACAGTACAGGAAGTTCTTGTTTGATAACATGGACATGAGGTCCTTTAGTTTTGTAGAAGATATCAGGATACAGTACAGAAAGTTCTTGTTTGGTAACATGGAAATGAGGTCCATTACTTCTGTAGAAGATATCAGGATACAGAAAACAGGAAGTTCTTGTTTGGTAACATGGACATGAGGTCCTTTAGTTCTGTAGAAGATATCAGGCTACAGAAAACAGGAGGTTCTTGTTTGGTAACATGGACCTGAGGTCCTTTAGTTTTGTAGAAGATATCAGGATACAGTACAGAAAGTTCTTGTTTGGTAACATGGACATGAGGTCCTTTAGTTTTGTAGAAGATGTCAGGATACAGTACAGGAAGTTCTTGTTTGATAACATGGACATGAGGTCCTTTAGTTTTGTAGAAGAAAGCAGGATACAGTACAGGAAGTGTTTGTTTGATAACATGGACATGAGGTCCTTTAGTTTTGTAGAAGATATCAGGATACAGTACAGGAAGTTGTTTGATAACATAGACATGAGGTCCTTTAGTTTTGTAGAAGGTATCAGGATACAGTAGAGGAAGTTCTTGTTTGATAACATGGACATGAGTTTCTTTAGTTGTCTAGAAGATATCAGGATACAGTACAGGAAGTTCTTGTTTGATAACATGGACATGAGGTCCTTTAGTTTTGTAGAAGATATCAGGATACAGTACAGGAAGTTCTTGTTTTATAACATGGACATGAGGTCCTTTAGTTGTCTAGAAGATATCAGGATACAGTACAGGAAGTTCTTGTTTTATAACATGGACATGAGGTCCTTTAGGTTTCTAGAAGATATCAGGATACAGTACAGGAAGTTCTTGTTTGATAACATGGACATGAGGTCCTTTAGTTTTGTAGAAGATATCAGGATACAGTAGAGGAAGTTCTTGTTTGATAAGATGGACATGAGGTCCTTTAGTTGTCTAGAAGATATCAGGATACAGTACAGGAAGTTCTTGTTTTATAACATGGACATGAGGTCCTTTAGTTTTCTAGAAGATATCAGGATACAGTACAGGAAGTTCTTGTTTGATAACATGGACATGAGGTCCTTTAGTTTTGTAGAAGATATCAGGATACAGAAAACAGGAAGTTCTTGGTAACATGGACATGAGGTCCTTTAGTTTTGTAGAAGATATCAGGATACAGAAAGCAGGAAGTTCTTGGCAACATGGACATGAGGTCCTTTAGTTTTGTAGAAGATATAAGGATACAGTAATAGAATTCTTGTTTGATAACATGGACATGAGGTCCTTTAGTTTTGTAGAACATATCAGGATACAGTACAGGAAGTTCTTGTTTGATGACATGGACATAAGGATACAGTACAGGAAGTTTTTGTTTGATAACATGGACATGAGGTCCATTAGTTTTCTAGAAGATATCCGGATACAGTACAGGAAGTTCTTGTTTGATAACATGGACATGAGGTCCTTTAGTTTTCTAGAAGATATCAGGATACAGTACAGGAAGTTGTTGTTTGATAACATGGACATGAGGTCCTTTAGGTTTCTATAAGATATCAGAATACAGTACAGGAAGTGTTTGTTTGGTAACATGGACATAAGTATACAGTACAGGAAGTTCTTGTTTGATAACATGGACATGAGGTCCTTTAGTTTTCTAGAAGATATCAGAATACAGTACAGGAAGTGTTTGTTTGGTATCATGGACATGAGGTCCTTTAGTTTTGTAGTAGAAATCAGGATACAGTACAGAAAGTTCTTGTTTGATAACATGGACATCTGGATACAGTACAGGAAGTGTTTGTTTGATAACATGGACATCTGGATACAGTACAGGAAGTTCTTGTTTGATAACATGGACATAAGGATACAGTACAGGAAGTTCTTGTTTGGTATCATGGACTTGAGGTCCTTTAGTTTTGTAGTAGATATCAGGATACAGTACAGGAAGTGTTTGTTTGATAACATGGACATCTGGATACAGTACAGGAAGTTCTTGTTTGATAACATGGACATAAGGATACAGTACAGGAAGTTCTTGTTTGGTATCATGGACTTGAGGTCCTTTAGTTTTGTAGTAGATATCAGGATACAGTACAGGAAGTTCTTGTTTGATAACATGGACATGAGGTCCTTTAGTTTTGTAGTAGATATCAGGATACAGTACAGGAAGTGTTTGTTTGATAACTCGGACATCAGGATACAGTACAGGAAGTTCTTGTTTGGTAACATGGACATGAGGTCCTTTAGTTTTGTAGAAGAAATCAGGATACAGTACAGGAAGTTGTTTGATAACATGGACATGAGGTCCTTTAGTTTTGTAGAAGATATCAGGATACAGTACAGGAAGTTCTTGTTTGATAACATGGACATGAGGTCCTTTAGTTTTGTAGAAGAAAGCAGGATACAGTACAGGAAGTGTTTGTTTGATAACATGGACATGAGGTCCTTTAGTTTTGTAGAAGATATCAGGATACAGTACAGGAATTTGTTTGATAACATGGACATGAGGTCCTTTAGTTTTGTAGAAGAAATCAGGATACAGTACAGGAAGTGTTTGTTTGATAACATGGACATGAGGTCCTTTAGTTTTGTAGAAGATATCAGGATACAGTACAGGAAGTTGTTTGATAACATGGACATGAGGTCCTTTAGTTTTGTAGAAGATATCAGGATACAGTACAGGAAGTTGTTTGATAACATGGACATGAGGTCCTTTAGTTTTGTAGAAGAAATCAGGATACAGTACAGGAAGTTCTTGTTTGATAACATGGACATGAGGTCCTCTAGTTTTGTAGAAGATATCAGGATACAGTACAGAAAGTTCTTGTTTGGTAACATGGAAATGAGGTCCATTACTTCTGTAGAAGATATCAGGATACAGAAAACAGGAAGTTCTTGTTTGGTAACATGGACATGAGGTCCTTTAGTTCTGTAGAAGATATCAGGCTACAGAAAACAGGAGGTTCTTGTTTGGTAACATGGACATGAGGTCCTTTAGTTTTGTAGAAGATATCAGGATACAGTACAGAAAGTTCTTGTTTGGTAACATGGACATGAGGTCCTTTAGTTTTGTAGAAGATGTCAGGATACAGTACAGGAAGTTCTTGTTTGATAACATGGACATGAGGTCCTTTAGTTTTGTAGAAGAAAGCAGGATACAGTACAGGAAGTGTTTGTTTGATAACATGGACATGAGGTCCTTTAGTTTTGTAGAAGATATCAGGATACAGTACAGGAAGTTGTTTGATAACATAGACATGAGGTCCTTTAGTTTTGTAGAAGGTATCAGGATACAGTAGAGGAACTTCTTGTTTGATAACATGGACATGAGTTTCTTTAGTTGTCTAGAAGATATCAGGATACAGTACAGGAAGTTCTTGTTTGATAACATGGACATGAGGTCCTTTAGTTTTGTAGAAGATATCAGGATACAGTACAGGAAGTTGTTGTTTTATAACATGGACATGAGGTCCTTTAGTTGTCTAGAAGATATCAGGATACAGTACAGGAAGTTCTTGTTTTATAACATGGACATGAGGTCCTTTAGGTTTCTAGAAGATATCAGGATACAGTACAGGAAGTTCTTGTTTGATAACATGGACACAAGGTCCTTTAGTTTTGTAGAAGATATCAGGATACAGTAGAGGAAGTTCTTGTTTGATAACATGGACATGAGGTCCTTTAGTTGTCTAGAAGATATCAGGATACAGTACAGGAAGTTCTTGTTTTATAACATGGACATGAGGTCCTTTAGTTTTCTAGAAGATATCAGGATACAGTACAGGAAGTTCTTGTTTGATAACATGGACATGAGGTCCTTTAGTTTTGTAGAAGATATCAGGATACAGAAAACAGGAAGTTCTTGGTAACATGGACATGAGGTCCTTTATTTTTTAGAAGATATCAGGATACAGAAAGCAGGAAGTTCTTGGCAACATGGACATGAGGTCCTTTAGTTTTGTAGAAGATATAAGGATACAGTAATAGAATTCTTGTTTGATAACATGGACATGAGGTCCTTTAGTTTTGTAGAACATATCAGGATACAGTACAGGAAGTTCTTGTTTGATGACATGGACATAAGGATACAGTACAGGAAGTTTTTGTTTGATAACATGGACATGAGGTCCATTAGTTTTCTAGAAGATATCTGGATACAGTACAGGAAGTTCTTGTTTGATAACATGGACATGAGGTCCTTTAGTTTTCTAGAAGATATCAGGATACAGTACAGGAAGTTGTTGTTTGATAACATGGACATGAGGTTCTTTAGGTTTCTAGAAGATATCAGAATACAGTACAGGAAGTGTTTGTTTGGTAACATGGACATAAGTATACAGTACAGGAAGTTCTTGTTTGATAACATGGACATGAGGTCCTTTAGTTTTCTAGAAGATATCAGAATACAGTACAGGAAGTGTTTGTTTGGTATCATGGACATGAGGTCCTTTAGTTTTGTAGTAGAAATCAGGATACAGTACAGAAAGTTCTTGTTTGATAACATGGACATCTGGATACAGTACAGGAAGTGTTTGTTTGATAACTAGGACATCTGGATACAGTACAGGAAGTTCTTGTTTGATAACATGGACATAAGGATACAGTACAGGAAGTTCTTGTTTGGTATCATGGACTTGAGGTCCTTTAGTTTTGTAGTAGATATCAGGATACAGTACAGGAAGTGTTTGTTTGATAACATGGACATCTGGATACAGTACAGGAAGTTCTTGTTTGATAACATGGACATAAGGATACAGTACAGGAAGTTCTTGTTTGGTATCATGGACTTGAGGTCCTTTAGTTTTGTAGTAGATATCAGGATATAGTACAGGAAGTTCTTGTTTGATAACATGGACATGAGGTCCTTTAGTTTTGTAGTAGATATCAGGATACAGTACAGGAAGTGTTTGTTTGATAACTCGGACATCTGGATACAGTACAGGAAGTTCTTGTTTGATAACATGGACATAAGGATACAGTACAGGAAGTTCTTGTTTGGTATCATGGACATGAGGTCCTTTAGTTTTGTAGTAGATATCAGGATACAGCACAGGAAGTTCTGGTTTGATAACATGGACATGAGGTCCTTTAGTTTTGTAGTAGATATCAGGATACTGTACAGGAAGTCCCTGTTTGGTATCATGGACATGAGGTCCTTTAGTTTTGTAGTAGATATCAGGATACAGTACAGGAAGTTCTTGTTTGATAACATGGACATGAGGTCCTTTAGTTTTGTAGTAGATATCAGGATACAGTACAGGAAGTTCTTGTTTGATAACATGGACATGAGGTCCTTTAGTTTTGTAGTAGATATCAGGATACAGTACAGGAAGTTCTTGTTTGATAACATGTACATGAGGTCCTTTAGTTTTGTAGTAGATATCAGGATACAGTACAGGATGTTCGTGTTTGGTAACATGGACATAAGGATACAGTACAGGAAGTTCTTGTTTGATAACATGGACATAAGGATACAGTACAGGAAGTTCTTGTTTGGTATCATGGACATGAGGTCCTTTAGTTTTGTAGTAGATATCAGGATACAGTACAGGAAGTTCTTGTTTGATAACATGGACATAAGGATACAGTACAGGAAGTTCGTGTTTGGTAACATGGACATAAGGATACAGTACAGGAAGTTCTTGTTTGATAACATGGACATGAGGTCCTTTAGTTTTCTAGAAGATATCAGAATACAGTACAGGAAGTTCTGTTTGGTAACATGGACATAAGGATACAGAACAGGAAGTTCTTGTTTGGTAACATGGACATAAGGATACAGTACAGGAAGTTCTTGTTTGATAACATGGACATAAGGATACAGTACAGGAAGTTCTTGTTTGGTAACATGGAAATAAGGATACAGTACAGGAAGTTCTTGTTTGGTAACATGGAAATAAGGATACAGTACAGGAAGTTCTTGTTTGATAACATGGACATAAGGATACAGTACAGGAAGTTCTTGTTTGGTATCATGGACATGAGGTCCTTTAGTTTTGTAGTAGATATCAGGATACAGTACAGGAAGTACTGGTTTGATAACATGGACATGAGGTCCTTTAGTTTTGTAGTAGATATCAGGATACTGTACAGGAAGTTCTTGTTTGGTATCATGGACATGAGGGCCTTTAGTTTTGTAGTAGATATGAGGATACAGTACAGGAAGTTCTTGTTTGATAACATGGACATGAGGTCCTTTAGTTTTGTAGTAGATATCAGGATACAGTACAGGAAGTTCTTGTTTGATAACGTGGACATAAGGATACAGTACAGGAAGTTCGTGTTTGGTAACATGGACATAAGGATACAGTACAGGAAGTTCTTGTTTGATAACATGGACATAAGGATACAGTACAGGAAGTTCTTGTTTGGTATCATGGACATGAGGTCCTTTAGTTTTGTAGTAGATATCAGGATACAGTACAGGAAGTTCTTGTTTGATAAAATGGACATAAGGATACAGTATAGGAAGTTCGTGTTTGGTAACATGGACATGAGGTCCTTTAGTTTTCTAGAAGATATCAGAATACAGTACAGGAAGTTCTGTTTGGTAACATGGACATAAGGATACAGAACAGGAAGTTCTTGTTTGGTCACATGGACATAAGGATACAGTACAGGAAGTTCTTGTTTGATAACATGGACATAAGGATACAGTACAGGAAGTTCTTGTTTGGTAACATGGACATAAGGATACAGTACAGGAAGTTCTTGTTTGGTAACATGGACATAAGGATACAGTACAGGAAGTTCTTGTTTGATAACATGGACATAAGGATACAGTACAGGAAGTTCTTGTTTGGTAACATGGACATAAGGATACAGTACAGGAAGTTCTTGTTTGGTAACATGGACATAAGGATACAGTACAGGAAGTTCGTGTTTGGTAACATGGACATATGGATACAGTACAGGAAGTTCTTGTTTGATAACATGGACATGAGGTCCTTTAGTTTTCTAGAAGATATCAGAATACAGTACAGGAAGTTCTGTTTGGTAACATGGACATAAGGATACAAAACAGGAAGTTCTTGTTTGGTAACATGGACATAAGGATACAGTACAGGAAGTTCTTGTTTGATAACATGGACATAAGGATACAGTACAGGAAGTTCTTGTTTGGTAACATGGACATAATGGATACAGTACAGGAAGTTCTTGTTTGGTAACATGGACATAAGGATACAGTACAGGAAGTTCTTGTTTGATAACATGGACATAAGGATACAGTACAGGAAGTGTTTGTTTGGTAACATGGACATAAGGATACAGTACAGGAAGTTCTTGTTTGGTAACATGGACATAAGGATACAGTAAAGGAAGTTCTTGTTTGGTAACATGGGCATAAGGATACAGTACAGGAAGTTCTTGTTTGGTAACATGGACATAAGGGTACAGTACAGGAAGTTCTTGTTTGGTAACATGGACATAAGGATACAGTACAGGAAGTTCTTGTTTGGTAACATGGATATGAGGTCCTTCAGCTTTGTAGAAGATATCAGGATGCAGTACAGGAAGTTCTTGTTTGGTAACATGGACATAAGGATACAGTACAGGAAGTTCTTGTTTGGTAACATGGACATAAGGATACAGTACAGGAAGTTCTTGTTTGGTAACATGGACATAAGGATACAGTAAAGAAAGTTCTTGTTTGGTAACATGGACATAAGGATACAGTACAGGAAGTTCTTGTTTGGTAACATGGATATGAGGTCCTTCAGCTTTGTAGAAGATATCAGGATACAGTACAGGTAGTTCTTGTTTGGTAACACGGACATAAGGATACAGTACAGGAAGTTCTTGTTTGGTAACATGGATATGAGGTCCTTCAGCTTTGTAGAAGATATCAGGATACAGTACAGGAAGTTCTTGTTTAGTAACATGGACATAAGGATACAGTACAGGAAGTTCTTGTTTGGTAACATGGATATGAGGTCCTTCAGCTTTGTAGAAGATATCAGGATACAGTACAGGAAGTTCTTGTTTAGTAACATGGACATAAGGATACAGTACAGGAAGTTCTTGTTTGGTAACATGGATGGTTAGTGGCCACCAAGATTGTTACTTTTAAAAAGTTAAATGAGCCATTCATACTTTTGAACCCTACAAAAGTGGAGGTGTGTACGGACCCTCCTGGTGCTCCTTTAGGAAGGCTGGGAGATTGTTTCATCCCTCTCAGTGAGAATACTCGGGGCCTTTCTGTCTACGAGGCATTCGTATATGGAGGCAGGCCAAAGTGGCGTTTATACCTAAGCTGGGTGGACAATCCTAATGCATGCCTAGGGATTTTTGCACTATTAGTCTAAGATCCCTTCTGTTGAAGGCTCGGAAGATACATTTTTGAGGGATGAGTAGACCCATCAGTATGCCTGGATAGAGTGCTTCATCAGCTTGTGATAAGGCTGGACTCGCCATGGTAGTTTTCCTGGTCAGTGAAGGTGCTTTGAATCACCATTCTGAAGTGTCTGGGGGTCAGTCCTATAACCATGTAGTGGATTATGACCTCCTTGGAGGGCCATCAGGCCGTGACAACCCTTGGGTGTGAGTCCGTGAGGGCAACAATGTTACCTGCCTGGTAGTAGATATACTGCTGGACAGACTTAACAGGGAAGCAATTCATGTTCAAGGCTATGATGATGACATATGCGTTATAGCACTGTTTTGGAGCTCATACAGGGCTGGCTCCCTACAGGAATCGCAGAGAGAAACAATGCTGCCAGGTTTGTAGAGCGCCACCTGTTTGCGAAGAAGGAGAAGCTTTTTGGAGCAGTCAAGTATCTAGGAGTCATTTTGGGTGCTGAGCTGGCAAAGGTACTTTGATTATAAAGTTAACAAGGCTTAACGGGCCTGCTGAAGATCTATGGGATTGACATAGGGTGGTCAAATGGCTATACATCTCAGTTATAAGACTGTCAATAACTTATGTGGTGCTGGACCTGCCTCTCATTAGTTGCTGCGCATCACTCCTCAGTCCGCCTTTAGAGATCTTGGTGGACCTTTGCGGTTGCACTGCCTATGGAGGCTGCTGTTACCACAAAGGGCACTCACTGATCCTTTCTGGATTACAGAAGTGTCCTATAATCAAGATGATCAGGGATTTAATGGATTAGGACTAGGTCCATACTATACTGTAGTAATACCTTCCAGGAAGTGGGACAGAGTCTCTCCCAAAGGCAGGGTTCAAGGATGGTTCCCAGTTTGGGGGCAGATGGGACTGAGGCCATAGAAACAGGCTTGGACAATTTGCCATGGTTTTCCGGGCTGAGGTCTATGAGATGCACTATGCAATATTTACAACATGGCATGCAGGTAAGTGGATGTGTACATGTGCTCGCATAGCATACCAGCTTTGAAATCACTTAGGATAGTTAAAACTAATTCAGATTGGAGTGGCAATGCCAGAGGATTTGGACAAATGTTGTACCAGCTGTCTGGTTACCCTTCTTTGGATTCCTGGGCATGCTAAAAAAATTCAGTTTTATTTATGGACACTCATTAACTGCTGTGGTCCTTAGCATCCCATTCTATATTGGGCGTGAAATACTGGTAATTTTGCCAGAAGGCCTCTATCAGGCTTGAGGTTCTTTTACGTGCCATAAATCTACGACATGGGACCACCGTCTTTACTTTCCTTCCAAAGGAAGCCGTGCTAAGGACTTTTACGCCCAAAAGAATCCATTGCCCTCCGCTGGGTTTAAACCTGTGACCTCGGGAAATAGGCTAGCATGGTAACCACTACACCACGGAGAACAACCCTGAGCATGCTGGTATTAGAGAAAACGAGATGGCATACACTCTCTTGCAAAGACAGGATTGGGGCTCAATTTTATTGGGTCTGTGCCCGTCTGCAATGTGCCAGCTTAAGGCAAGGGCTCATCTTGAATTCAGGAATAAGCAGGCCCATGCCTTGATATTAGGGCCTGACCAGAGTTCTGGGTATCTTACAGGCCACAACTCTCTGGCAGACATTTATATACAAGACCCTTTATGTCGGAAAGGAGACCTCACAGCATATACTACATGGATATGTATGCTCACTTTGGAGATAAGCACATGGTCCATGCCTGCTCTATAGAATACATGCAGACCTCACCAATCATGAATGCAACCTAACAATTCAAATATCACCAGATTCTAGTGACTTATCCCATGCTAGGTGCACTTTAGTAACCTTTGTTAAATTGTAACCACTACTTCAGTGGCTCTAAGAGAAAATGTGAACAGTTGGAAGCCCTGTAACAAAGCCACCCTACCCTCTTAGTACACTTTCTTATATAGTGAGGGGGAGTCAAATGTTAAATTTTTTTTTAAATTTAATTTGTTGAACACAAATGTATCTTTCTCAACATAGTCTCCATGACATTCAACACACTTCCTTCAGTGCATGGATTCCTCTGAAAAAAATATATTTTGGTCGTGTGCAGCCACTCGTGCACCACTTCATCAGAACGAAACTTCTTTCCTCCCATTACCTTTTTGAGTGGCAATCACTTGGTGCAAGGAGTGGTGAGTATGGAAGTGATGGTTGCAGTATGAGGCTGAGCATTGTCATGTTGCAACCTGCAGTCAGACACATTGCTTTGATCCATTGCAGGTCGAAGATGTTGGTGTTTCCCGTAGTTGTGTAGTGTTCCAAGACAACACCTCATTCATCCCTGCATCCAGAACTCCTCGGCTTTTGGTGCCATTCCTCACTTGCTCTCTTTGTTTCACGTTGGTAGTAGTGTACCCAGGTTTTGTCTCCTGTAACAATTCTCGCAAAGAAGCCATCACGTTCTGCTTCAAAGCAGACGTCAACACGTCGCTGTTTCAGCTCTGGACTGAGTTGCTGTGGCACCCATCTTATAGACACTTTGTGAAACTTAAGCACGTCATGACTAATGTTCAGATGTGCAACTATTTCATCCACTGTCACATGGCAATGGCTTCAACTTCTGCAGTAGTTTCCGGTGTCATGCCTGACCCGGCCACAGAAGTCACGCCATTTCAGAACTTTCTATTCCACTCATACACTTGCTGCTCACATACTGCACCTTCACTGCTCAGAAAGTTGTTCTTCCTTGGTGCATGTCGCAAGCGAAGCAGCCATTTTAAACTGCTGTTGTGGCTGCATTTCGCTTGTCTGCAGTATTCTGCCACCTGTTGGGCATTCTTTACATCACTGGTAACAGTACTGCCAAATTACAGAACAATGGCGTGAAATGTCAATTTTTAGTTATATTTTTAACGTTTTCATTTGACTCCCCCTTGTAGTAAATTCTCACAGAATGTCAGCAAAGTCCTCAATCTTGTTAATAATGCACAAAAAAAAGTGCCAACTCAACTATACTAACATAATCTTAGAAAATAGCGAAGCTGTTAGTTCTTCCACTTTTTGAAACCAAAAGCACACTAACCCCAGGTAAGTCTGGAAACCAGAGAACCCCACTGATTTACTGCAGCTTGCTATGGCCTCACAACCTCCACTTGCCTCATATTCATTTTTTTCCCTTGTCTTTCTTTCTTCGATCTCTTGCAGTGTTTTTTCACTCACATGTTGGTGGCTCTTCTAAATGAACTACATGCCTACCAAGTGCCTGCTACAGGCCAAAGTGTGAACTAATTAGTAGTCATGGTAGAAGACTCAGAACAAAGTCCAATATTTTATTAATTTACATATTAAAGCTGTTTAATAGCTAGGGACCTCGACTTTTCGCAAGTAGTTAATTTGCGAAATTGACTGAAAATTAACAATAAAGAAAACCTTTAATCAATTATTTTTAAATTCCACATATATATCCATTTTGAGTCGCGAAATAATGCGACATTAATTGTATATCACGAAAACGCAAAATAACACCGTTATGAAAAAAATGTGCAAAATAATACCGAAATTTTTTTTCTCTCTCTCTTTCTCGCCCCGTTTGTCTTTCCTTTTCACATAAACAATCAGATATTTGGCTTATAAATCATTTACGAATACGAATATTGTCATTCGCTACGGCCATGCTGCACGGCACAGAACACCAAACTGCACTGTGATTTAACCAGAGCTTCGGCAAACATCGGTATTGCTTCGGCTACCCCGTCCCCTTCACCTATCGCATGCACAACAAAAGGAATGCCATGTTTATCAGAACTTGGCAACGCCGCATCAATGACGGATTTCTCATTTCACTCAAATTATTCTTTGGGTTTAAATGACAATGCTACCAGCAATTCTTCTCTAATGCCGTATTTTAACGATTCATACTTGTATCGCCCCATTTCATGCCGGTTGGAAAAGACTGTCGCAAAAGTATTGTTAAATAATGCATGAATTTCTAAGTCTGGTTCAAGTCAATTCTGACAGCGGAAAGCCTCTTCTACCAATCACCGTTTCCGTTTCCTGTAACCCTCGCACGAACATTGTTGCTGTCTCGCAACGTTGCCATAATGTGAACACTTGTCTAGGTATATTTTGCGTCTGCTATACTGAAAGATTCGTTTGGAGTCAAGTTATACTCTTTAAACTATGTTACAATTTAGCGCAAGGAGTCAATTTACCTTCTGCTCTGAAAAAGGAAAGGAATTACGCCGATGGAGCTAGCTCGTGCACAATTCAGCTGACGGTGGAGTTGGCAATGTGCCGTTCACACGCCATACAAACAGCATGTGCAAGACGTTGCCAGGTCAGTTGAGTTTTGCGCCACGCGGGAATTCAAACCGATTCCACAGTCGTATTTCAATGGAATGCAGCCTGCTTTAATCCATGCAACAGATTATAACTGTACTTTTAACTATCATTTATACAGTATTTACATAAATAAGAATTCCCAATTTTATCAACATAATGGTAACTCTCAATCTCCAAAATGCTAAACATCTGAATTGTTGGTTTCAATATAATAGATGAGAATAAGGGGAAAACCTGAAAAACATTCCTGAATCGAGGGAATTCAATATCTACAGGGTTTCAGATGTCAGAGAAGTAAAATGTTATATATATGCACACATCTGAGAAGTTGCTGTAATATAAATCGAAAGGATGGAAGTTAACAATGAGTGACTTTATCCACGCGGCATGGCAGCACAGGAGACAAAATAGTGGTCATGCCACAAGGGCGATCTCAGTTTATCGTATGGTATGTGAAAGACGTGCAGTTGACTCAGCCACTCACATCAACACTGATCGTCACACAGCAAGTTGCATCAAAGCTGAATATGGAATGGAAACATCCTAAGGTACTGTCCAATGATACATTCTGTATGACATATTCTCCTGTGCTGAATATCTTCCTCCCTGATTCTATCACGCATGTACTAGTGATGGGGCATAGCTCACTGGGTCCGTGTTGCATACACAGTGAGTGACTTGCTCCCTGATTCTATCATGCATGTACCAGTGATGGGGCATTGCTCACTGGGTCTCTGTTGCATACACACTGAGTGACTTGCTCCCTGATTCTATCACGCATGTACCAGTGATGGAGCATAGCTCACTGAGTCTGTGTTGCATACACACTGAGTGACTTGCTCCCTGATTCTATCACGCATGTACCAGTGATGGAGCATAGCTCACTGGGTCTGTGTTGCATACACACTGAGTGACTTGCTTCCTGATTCTATCACGCATGTACCAGTGATGGAGCATAGCTCACTGGGTCTGTGTTGCATACACACTGAGTGACTTGCTCCCTGATTCTATCACGCATGTACCAGTGATGGAGCATAGCTCACTGGGTCCGTGTTGCATACACACTGAGTGACTTGCTCCCTGATTCTATCACGCATGTACTAGTGATGGGGCATAGCTCACTGGGTCCGTGTTGCATACACAGTGAGTGACTTGCTCCCTGATTCTATCATGCATGTACCAGTGATGGGGCATTGCTCACTGGGTCCGTGTTGCATACACACTGAATATCTTCCTCCCTGATTCTATCACGCATGTACCAGAGATGGGGCATAGCTCACTGGGTCCGTGTTGCATACACACTGAATATCTTCCTCCCTGATTCTATCACGCATGTACCAGTGATGGGGCATAGCTCACTGGGTCTGTGTTGCATACACACTGAGTGACTTCCTCCCTGATTCTATCACGCATGTACCAGTGATGGGGCATACTGACAGCTCACTGGGTCTGTGTTGCATACACACTGAGTGACTTGCTCCCTGATTCTATCACGCATGTACCAGTGATGGGGCATAGCTCACTGGGTCTGTGTTGCATACACACTGAGTGACTTGCTCCCTGATTCTATCACGCATGTACCAGAGATGGGGCATAGCTCACTGGGTCCGTGTTGCATACACACTGAATATCTTCCTCCCTGATTCTATCACGCATGTACCAGAGATGGGGCATTGCTCACTGGGTCCGTGTTGCATACACACTGAGTGACTTGCTCCCTGATTCTATCACGCATGTACCAGTGATGGGGCATAGCTCACTGGGTCCGTGTTGCATACACACTGAGTGACTTGCTCCCTGATTCTATCACGCATGTACCAGTGATGGGGCATAGCTCACTGGGTCCGTGTTGCATACACACTGAGTGACTTGCTCCCTGATTCTATCACGCATGTACCAGTGATGGGGCATAGCTCACTGGGTCTGTGTTGCATACACACTGAGTGACTTGCTCCCTGATTCTATCACGCATGTACCAGAGATGGGGCATAGCTCACTGGGTCCGTGTTGCATACACACTGAGTGACTTGCTCCCTGATTCTATCACGCATGTACCAGTGATGGGGCATAGCTCACTGGGTCCGTGTTGCATACACACTGAGTGACTTGCTCCCTGATTCTATCACGCATGTACCAGAGATGGGGCATAGCTCACTGGGTCCGTGTTGCATACACACTGAGTGACTTGCTCCCTGATTCTATCACGCATGTACCAGTGATGGGGCATAGCTCACTGGGTCCGTGAAGCATACACACTGAATATCTTCCTCCCTGATTCTATCACGCATGTACCAGTGATGGGGCATAGCTCACTGGGTCTGTGTTGCATACACACTGAGTGACTTGCTCCCTGATTCTATCACGCATGTACCAGTGATGGGGCATAGCTCACTGGGTCTGTGTTGCATACACACTGAGTGACTTCCTCCCTGATTCTATCACGCATGTACCAGAGATGGGGCATTGCTCACTGGGTCCGTGTTGCATACACACTGAGTGACTTGCTCCCTGATTCTATCACGCATGTACCAGAGATGGGGCATAGCTCACTGGGTCCGTGTTGCATACACACTGAATATCTTCCTCCCTGATTCTATCACGCATGTACCAGAGATGGGGCATTGCTCACTGGGTCCGTGTTGCATACACACTGAGTGACTTGCTCCCTGATTCTATCACGCATGTACCAGTGATGGGGCATAGCTCACTGGGTCCGTGTTGCATACACACTGAGTGACTTTCTCCCTGATTCTATCACGCATGTACCAGAGATGGGGCATAGCTCACTGGGTCCGTGTTGCATACACACTGAGTGACTTGCTCCCTGATTCTATCACGCATGTACCAGTGATGGGGCATAGCTCACTGGGTCTGTGTTGCATACACACTGAGTGACTTGCTCCCTGATTCTATCACGCATGTACCAGAGATGGGGCATAGCTCACTGGGTCCGTGTTGCATACACACTGAGTGACTTGCTCCCTGATTCTATCACGCATGTACCAGTGATGGGGCATAGCTCACTGGGTCCGTGTTGCATACACACTGAGTGACTTGCTCCCTGATTCTATCACGCATGTACCAGAGATGGGGCATAGCTCACTGGGTCCGTGTTGCATACACACTGAGTGACTTGCTCCCTGATTCTATCACGCATGTACCAGTGATGGGGCATAGCTCACTGGGTCCGTGTTGCATACACACTGAGTGACTTGCTCCCTGATTCTATCATACATGTACCAGTGATGGGGCATAGCTCACTGCGTCCGTGTTGCATACACACTGAGTGACTTGCTCCCTGATTCTATCACACTTGTACCAGTGATGGGGCATAGCTCACTGGGTCTGTGTTGCATACACACTGAGTGACTTCCTCCCTGATTCTATCACGCATGTACCAGTGATGGGGCATAGCTCACTGGGTCTGTGTTGCATACACACTGAATATCTTCCTCCCTGATTCTATCACGCATGTACCAGAGATGGGGCATAGCTCACTGGGTCCGTGTTGCATACACACTGAGTGACTTGCTCCCTGATTCTATCACACTTGTACCAGTGATGGGGCATAGCTCACTGGGTCTGTGTTGCATACACACTGAGTGACTTGCTCCCTGATTCTATCACACTTGTACCAGTGATGGGGCATAGCTCACTGGGTCTGTGTTGCATACACACTGAATATCTTCCTCCCTGATTCTATCACGCATGTACCAGAGATGGGACCTAGCTCACTGGGTCCGTGTTGCATACACACTGAGTGACTTGCTCCCTGATTCTATCACACTTGTACCAGAGATGGGGCATAGCTCACTGGGTCCGTGTTGCATACACACTGAGTGACTTGCTCCCTGATTCTATCACACTTGTACCAGTGATGGGGCATAGCTCACTGGGTCTGTGTTGCATACACACTGAGTGACTTGCTCCCTGATTCTATCACACTTGTACCAGTGATGGGGCATAGCTCACTGGGTCTGTGTTGCATACACACTGAGTGACTTGCTCCCTGATTCTATCACGCATGTACTAGTGATGGGGCATAGCTCACTGGGTCCGTGTTGCATACACACTGAGTGACTTGCTCCGTGATTCTATCACGCATGTACTAGTGATGGGGCATAGCTCACTGGGTCCGTGTTGCATACACACTGAATATCTTCCTCCCTGATTCTATCACGCTTGTACCAGTGATGGGGCATAGCTCACTGGGTCCGTGTTGCATACACACTGAGTGACTTGCTCCGTGATTCTATCACGCATGTACTAGTGATGGGGCATAGCTCACTGGGTCCGTGTTGCATACACACTGAATATCTTCCTCCCTGATTCTATCACGCATGTACCAGAGATGGGGCATAGCTCACTGGGTCCGTGTTGCATACACACTGAGTGACTTGCTCCCTGATTCTATCACGCATGTACCAGTGATGGGGCATAGCTCACTGGGTCCGTGTTGCATACAGACTGAGAGACTTGCTCCCTGATTCTATCACGCATGTACCAGTGATGGGGCATAGCTCACTGGGTCCGTGTTGCATACACACTGAGTGACTTGCTCCCTGATTCTATCACGCTTGTACCAGTGATGCGGCATAGCTCACTGGGTCTGTGTTGCATACACACTGAGTGACTTCCTCCCTGATTCTATCACGCATGTACCAGTGATGGGGCATAGCTCACTGGGTCTGTGTTGCATACACACTGAGTGACTTGCTCCCTAATTCTATCACGCATGTACCAGTGATGGGGCATAGCTCACTGGGTCTGTGTTGCATACACACTGAGTGACTTGCTCCCTGATTCTATCATACATGTACCAGTGATGGGGCACAGTTCACTGGGTCTGTGTTGCATACACACTGAGTGACTTGCTCCCTGATTCTATCACGCATGTACCAGTGATGGGGCATAGCTCACTGGGTCTGTGTTGCATACACACTGAGTGACTTGCTCCCTGATTCTATCACACTTGTACCAGTGATGGGGCATAGCTCACTGGGTCCGTGTTGCATACACACTGAATATCTTCCTCCCTGATTCTATCACGCATGTACCAGTGATGGGGCATAGCTCACTGGGTCCGTGTTGCATACACACTGAGTGACTTGCTCCCTGATTCTATCATACATGTACTAGTGATGGGGCATAGCTTACTGGGTCCGTGTTGCATTCACACTGAGTGACTTGCTCCCTGATTCTATCACGCATGTACTAGTGATGGGGCATAGCTCACTGGGTCCGTGTTGCATACACACTGAGTGACTTGCTCCCTGATTCTATCACACTTGTACCAGTGATGGGGCATAGCTCACTGGGTCCGTGTTGCATACACACTGAGTGACTTGCTCCCTGATTCTATCACGCATGTACCAGTGATAGGCATTGCTCACAAGGTCCGTGTTGCATACACACTGAGTGACTTGCTCCCTGATTCTATCACCCATGTACCAGTGATGGGGCATAGCTCACTGGGTGTGTGTTGCATACACACTCAGTGACTTGCTCCCTGATTCTATCACGCATGTACCAGTGATGGGGCATAGCTCACTGGGTCCGTGTTGCATACACACTGAGTGACTTGCTCCCTGATTCTATCATACATGTACCAGTGATGGGGCATAGCTCACTGGGTCCGTGTTGCATACACACTGAGTGACTTGCTCCCTGATTCTATCATACATGTACCAGTGATGGGGCATAGCTCACTGGGTCCGTGTTGCATACACACTGAGTGACTTGCTCCCTGATTCTATCATACATGTACCAGTGATGGGGCATAGCTCACTGGGTCCGTGTTGCATACACACTGAGTGACTTGCTCCCTGATTCTATCATACATGTACCAGTGATGGGGCATAGCTCACTGGGTCAGTGTTGCATACACACTGAGTGACTTGCTCCTTGATTCTATCATACATGTACCAGTGATGGGGCATAGCTCACTGGGTCCGTGTTGCATACACACTGAGTGACTTGCTCCCTGATTCTATCACACTTGTACCAGTGATGGGGCATAGCTCACTGGGTCTGTGTTGCATACACACTGAGTGACTTGCTCCCTGATTCTATCACGCATGTACTAGTGATGGGGCATAGCTCACTGGGTCTGTGTTGCATACACACTGAGTGACTTGCTCCCTGATTCTATCACACTTGTACTAGTGATGGGGCATAGCCCACTGGGTGTGTGTTGCATACACACTAAATATCTTCCTCCCTGATTCTATCACGCATGTACCAGTGATGGGGCATTGCTCACTGGGTCTGTGTTGCATACACACTGAGTGACTTGCTCCCTGATTCTATCACGCATGTACTAGTGATGGGGCATAGCTCACTGGGTCTGTGTTGCATACACACTGAGTGACTTGCTCCCTGATTCTATCACGCATGTACCAGTGATGGGGCATAGCTCACTGGGTCTGTGTTGCATACACACTGAGTGACTTGCTCCCTGAATCTATCACGCATGTACTAGTGATGGGGCATAGCTCACTGGGTCTGTGTTGCATACACACTGAGTGACTTGCTCCCTGATTCTATCAAGCATGTACCAGTGATGGGGCATAGCTCACTGGGTCCGTGTTGCATACACACTGAGTGACTTGCTCCCTGATTCTATCACGCATGTACCAGTGATGGGGCATAGCTCACTGGGTCCGTGTTGCATACACACTGAGTGACTTGCTCCCTGATTCTATCACGCATGTACTAGTGATGGGGCATAGCTCACTGGGTGTGTGTTGCATACACACTGAGTGACTTGCTCCCTGATTCTATCACACTTGTACCAGTGATGGGGCATAGCTCACTGGGTCCGTGTTGCATACACACTGAGTGACTTGCTCCCTGATTCTATCACGCTTGTACCAGTGATGGGGCATAGCTCACTGGGTCTGTGTTGCATACAACTGAGTGACTTGCTCCCTGATTCTATCACGCATGTACCAGTGATGGGGCATAGCTCACTGGGTTCCTGTTGCATACACAGTGAGTGACTTGCTCCCTGATTCTATCACACTTGTACCAGTGATGGGGCATAGCTCACTGGGGCCGTGTTGCATACACACTGAGTGACTTGCTCCCTGATTCTATCACGCATGTAGTAGTGATGGGGCATAGCTCACTGGGTCCGTGTTGCATACACACTGAGTGACTTGCTCCCTGATTCTATCACGCATGTACCAGAGATGGGGCATAGCTCACTGGGTCCGTGTTGCATACACACTGAGTGACTTGCTCCCTGATTCTATCACACTTGTACCAGTGATGGGGTTTAGCTCACTGGGTCCGTGTTGCATACACACTGCGTGACTTGCTCCCTGATTCTATCACACTTGTACCAGTGATGGGGTTTAGCTCACTGGGTCCGTGTTGCATACACACTGAGTGACTTGCTCCCTGATTCTATCACACTTGTACCAGTGATGGGGTTTAGCTCACTGGGTCCGTGTTGCATACACACTGAGTGACTTGCTCCCTGATTCTATCACACTTGTACCAGTGATGGGGTTTAGCTCACTGGGCCCGTGTTGCATACACACTGAGTGACTTGCTCCCTGATTCTATCACGCATGTACCAGTGATGGGGCATAGCTCACTGGGTCTGTGTTGCATACACACTGAGTGACTTGCTCCCTGATTCTATCACACTTGTACCAGTGATGGGGCATAGCTCACTGGGTCTGTGTTGCATACACACTGAGTGACTTGCTCCCTGATTCTATCACACTTGTACCAGTGATGGGGTTTAGCTCACTGGGTCCGTGTTGCATACACACTGAGTGACTTGCTCCCTGATTCTATCACACTTGTACGAGTGATGGGGCATAGCTCACTGGGTCCGTGTTGCATACACACTGAGTGACTTGCTCCCTGATTCTATCACGCATGTACCAGTGATGGGGCATAGCTCACTGGCTCTGTGTTGCATACACACTGAGTGACTTGCTCCCTGATTCTATCATGCATGTACCAGTGATGGGGCATAGCTCACTGGGTCCGTGTTGCATACACACTGAGTGACTTGCTCCCTGATTCTACCACACTTGTACCAGTGATGGGGCATAGCTCACTGGGTCCGTGTTGCATACACACTGAGTGACTTGCTCCCTGATTCTATCACACTTGTACCAGTGATGGGGCATAGCTCACTGGGTCCGTGTTGCATACACACTGAGTGACTTGCTCCCTGATTCTATCACACTTGTACCAGAGATGGGGCATTGCTCACTGGGTCTGTGTTGCATACACACTGAGTGACTTGCTCCCTGATTCTATCACACTTGTACCAGAGATGGGGCATTGCTCACTGGGTCCGTGTTGCATACACACTGAATATCTTCCTCCCTGATTCTATCACACTTGTACCAGTGATGGGGCATAGCTCACTGGGTCCGTGTTGCATACACACTGAGTGACTTGCTCCCTGATTCTATCACGCATGTACCAGTGATGGGGCATAGCTCACTGGGTCCGTGTTGCATACACACTGAATATCTTCCTCCCTGATTCTATCACACTTGTACCAGTGATGGGGCATAGCTCACTGGGTCCGTGTTGCATACACACTGAGTGACTTGCTCCCTGATTCTATCACGCATGTACCAGAGATGGGGCATTGCTCACTGGGTCTGTGTTGCATACACACTGAGTGACTTGCTCCCTGATTCTATCACGCATGTACCAGTGATGGGGCATAGCTCACTGGGTCCGTGTTGCATACACACTGAATATCTTCCTCCCTGATTCTATCACACTTGTACCAGTGATGGGGTTTAGCTCACTGGGTCCGTGTTGCATACACACTGAGTGACTTGCTCCCTGATTCTATCACACTTGTACCAGTGATGGGGCATAGCTCACTGGGTCTGTGTTGCATACACACTGAGTGACTTGCTCCCTGATTCTATCACACTTGTACCAGTGATGGGGTTTAGCTCACTGGGTCCGTGTTGCATACACACTGAGCGACTTGCTCCCTGATTCTATCACGCATGTACCAGTGATGGGGCATAGCTCACTGGGTCCGTGTTGCATACACACTGAGTGACTTGCTCCCTGATTCTATCACGCATGTACCAGTGATGGGGCATAGCTCACTGGGTCTGTGTTGCATACACACTGAGTGACTTGCTCCCTGATTCTATCACGCTTGTACCAGTGATGGGGCATAGCTCACTGGGTCTGTGTTGCATACACACTGAGTGACTTGCTCCCTGATTCTATCACGCTTGTACCAGTGATGGGGCATAGCTCACTGGGTCTGTGTTGCATACAGACTGAGTGACTTGCTCCCTGATTCTATCATACATGTACCAGTGATGGGGCATAGCTCACTGGGTCTGTGTTGCATACACACTGAGTGACTTGCTCCCTGATTCTATCATACATGTACCAGTAATGGGGCATAGCTCACTGGGTCTGTGTTGCATACACACTGAGTGACTTGCTCCCTGATTCTATCACGCATGTACCAGTGATGGGGCATAGCTCACTGGGTCCGTGTTGCATACACACTGAGTGACTTGCTCCCTGAATTTATCACACTTGTACCAGTGATGGGGCATAGCTCACTGGGTCTGTGTTGCATACAGACTGAGTGACTTGCTCCCTGATTCTATCACGCATGTACCAGTGATGGGGTATCTGACAGCTCACTGGGTCTGTGTTGCATACACACTGAGTGACTTGCTCCCTGATTCTATCACGCATGTACCAGTGATGGGGCATACTGACAGCTCACTGGGTCTGTGTTGCATACAGACTGAGTGACTTGCTCCCTGATTCTATCACGCATGTACCAGTGATGGGGCATAGCTCACTGGGTCTGTGTTGCATACAGACTGAGTGACTTGCTCCCTGATTCTATCACACTTGTACCAGTGATCGGGCATAGCTCAGTGGGTCCGTGTTGCATACACACTGAATATCTTCCTCCCTGATTCTATCACGCATGTACCAGTGATGGGGCATAGCTCACTTGGTCCGTGTTGCATACACACTGAGTGACTTGCTCCCTGATTCTATCACGCATGTACCAGTGATGGGGCGTAGCTCACTGGGTCCGTGTTGCATACACACTGAGTGACTTCCTCCCTGATTCTATCACGCATGTACCAGTGATGGGGCATAGCTCACTGGGTCCGTGTTCATACACACTGAATATCTTCCTCCCTCATTCTATCACGCATGTACCAGTGATGGGGCATAGCTCACTGGGTCCATGTTGCATCCACAGTGAGTGACTTGCTCCCTGATTCTATCACGCATGTACCAGTGATGGGGCATAGCTCACTGGGTCCGTGTTGCATACACAGTGAGTGACTTGCTCCCTGATTCTATCACGCATGTACCAGTGATGGGGCATAGCTCACTGGGTCTGTGTTGCATACACACTGAGTGACTTGCTCCCTGAATCTATCACGCATGTACTAGTGATGGGGCATAGCTCACTGGGTCTGTGTTGCATACACACTGAGTGACTTGCTCCCTGATTCTATCACGCATGTACTAGTGATGGGGCATAGCTCACTGGGTCTGTGTTGCATACACACTGAGTGACTTGCTCCCTGATTCTATCACGCATGTATTAGTGATGGGGCATAGCTCACTGGGTCTGTGTTGCATACACACTGAGTGACTTGCTCCCTGATTCTATCACGCATGTACCAGTGATGGGGCATAGCTCACTGGGTCTGTGTTGCATACACACTGAGTGACTTGCTCCCTGATTCTATCACACATGTACTAGTGATGGGGCATAGCTCACTGGGTCTGTGTTGCATACACACTGAGTGACTTGCTCCCTGATTCTATCACGCATGTACCAGTGATGGGGCATAGCTCACTGGGTCTGTGTTGCATACACACTGAGTGACTTGCTCCGTGATTCTATCACACATGTACCAGTGATGGGGCATAGCTCACTGGGTCCGTGTTGCATACACACTGAGTGACTTGCTCCCTGATTCTATCACGCATGTACCAGTGATGGGGCATAGCTCACTGGGTCCGTGTTGCATACACACTGAGTGACTTGCTCCCTGATTCTATCACGCATGTACTAGTGATGGGGCATAGCTCACTGGGTGTGTGTTGCATACACACTGAGTGACTTGCTCCCTGATTCTATCACACTTGTACCAGTGATGGGGCATAGCTCACTGGGTCCGTGTTGCATACACACTGAGTGACTTGCTCCCTGATTCTATCACGCTTGTGCCAGTGATGGGGCATAGCTCACTGGGTCTGTGTTGCATACACACTGAGTGACTTGCTGCCTGATTCTATCACGCATGCACCAGTGATGGGGCATAGCTCACTGGGTCTGTGTTGCATACACACTGAGTGACTTGCTCCCTGATTCTATCACGCTTGTACCAGTGATGGGGCATAGCTCACTGGGTCTGTGTTGCATACACACTGAGTGACTTGCTCCCTGATTCTATCACGCATGTACCAGTGATGGGGCATAGCTCACTGGGTCTGTGTTGCATACACACTGAGTGACTTGCTCCCTGATTCTATCACGCTTGTACCAGTAATGGGGCATAGCTCACTGGGTCTGTGTTGCATACACACTGAGTGACTTGCTCCCTGATTCTATCACGCATGTACCAGTGATGGGGCATAGCTCACTGGGTCCGTGTTGCATACACACTGAGTGACTTGCTCCCTGATTCTATCACACTTGTACCAGTGATGGGGCATAGCTCACTGGGTCCGTGTTGCATACACACTGAGTGACTTGCTCCCTGATTCTATCACGCATGTACCAGTGATGGGGCATAGCTCACTGGGTCTGTGTTGCACACACACTGAGTGACTTGCTCCCTGATTCTATCACACTTGTACCAGTGATGGGGCATAGCCCACTGGGTCTGTGTTGCATACACACTGAGTGACTTGCTCCCTGATTCTATCACACTTGTACCAGTGATGGGGCATAGCTCACTGGGTCTGTGTTGCATACACACTGAGTGACTTGCTCCCTGATTCTATCACGCTTGTACCAGTGATGGGGCATAGCTCACTGGGTCTGTGTTGCACACACACTGAGTGACTTGCTCCCTGATTCTATCACACTTGTACCAGTGATGGGGCATAGCTCACTGGGTGTGTGTTGCATACACACTGAGTGACTTGCTCCCTGATTCTATCACGCATGTACCAGTGATGGGGCATAGCTCACTGGGTCCGTGTTGCATACACACTGAGTGACTTGCTCCCTGATTCTATCACACTTGTACCAGTGATGGGGCATAGCTCACTGGGTCCGTGTTGCATACACACTGAGTGACTTGCTCCCTGATTCTATCACGCATGTACCAGTGATGGGGCATAGCTCACTGGGTCCGTGTTGCATACACAGTGAGTGACTTGCTCCCTGATTCTATCACACTTGTACCAGTGATGGGGCATAGCTCACTGGGGCCGTGTTGCATACACACTGAGTGACTTGCTCCCTGATTCTATCACACTTGTACCAGTGATGGGGCATAGCTCACTGGGGCCGTGTTGCATACACACTGAGTGACTTGCTCCCGGATTCTATCACACTTGTACCAGTGATGGGGCATAGCTCACTGGGTCCGTGTTGCATACACACTGAGTGACTTGCTCCCTGATTCTATCACGCATGTACCAGTGATGGGGCATAGCTCACTGGGTCTGTGTTGCATACAGACTGAGTGACTTGCTCCCTGATTCTATCACACATGTACCAGTGATGGGGCATAGCTCACTGGGGCCGTGTTGCATACACACTGAGTGACTTGCTCCCGGATTCTATCACACTTGTACCAGTGATGGGGTTTAGCTGACTGGGTCCGTGTTGCATACACACTGAGTGACTTGCTCCCTGATTCTATCACACTTGTACCAGTGATGGGGTTTAGCTCACTGGGTCCGTGTTGCATACACACTGAGTGACTTGCTCCCTGATTCTATCACACTTGTACCAGTGATGGGGTTTAGCTCACTGGGTCCGTGTTGCATACACACTGAGTGACTTGCTCCCTGATTCTATCACACTTGTACCAGTGATGGGGTTTAGCTCACTGGGTGCGTGTTGCATACACACTGAGTGACTTGCTCCCTGATTCTATCACACTTGTACCAGTGATGGGGCATAGCTCACTGGGTCTGTGTTGCATACACACTGAGTGACTTCCTCCCTGATTCTATCACGCATGTACCAGTGATGGGGCATAGCTCACTGGGTCTGTGTTGCATACACACTGAGTGACTTGCTCCCTGATTCTATCACGCTTGTACCAGTGATGGGGCATAGCTCACTGGGTCTGTGTTGCATACACACTGAGTGACTTGCTCCCTGATTCTATCACGCATGTACCAGTGATGGGGCATAGCTCACTGGGTTCCTGTTGCATACACAGTGAGTGACTTGCTCCCTGATTCTATCACACTTGTACCAGTGATGGGGCATAGCTCACTGGGGCCCTGTTGCATACACACTGAGTGACTTGCTCCCTGATTCTATCACACTTGTACCAGTGATGGGGTTTAGCTCACTGGGTCCGTGTTGCATACACACTGAGTGACTTGCTCCCTGATTCTATCACACTTGTACCAGTGATGGGGTTTAGCTCACTGGGTCCGTGTTGCATACACACTGAGTGACTTGCTCCCTGATTCTATCACACTTGTACCAGTGATGGGGTTTAGCTCACTGGGTCCGTGTTGCATACACACTGAGTGACTTGCTCCCTGATTCTATCACACTTGTACCAGTGATGGGGTTTAGCTCACTGGGTCCGTGTTGCATACACACTGAGTGACTTGCTCCCTGATTCTATCACACTTGTACCAGTGATGGGGCATAGCTCACTGGGTCTGTGTTGCATACACACTGAGTGACTTGCTCCCTGATTCTATCATGCATGTACCAGTGCTGGGGCATAGCTCACTGGGTCCGTGTTGCATACACACTGAGTGACTTGCTCCCTGATTCTATCACACTTGTACCAGTGATGGGGTTTAGCTCACTGGGTCCGTGTTGCATACACACTGAGTGACTTCCTCCCTGATTCTATCACGCATGTACCAGTGATGGGGCATAGCTCACTGGGTTTGTGTTGCATACACACTGAGTGACTTGCTCCCTGATTCTATCACACTTGTACCAGTGATGGGGCATAGCTCACTGGGTCTGTGTTGCATACACACTGAGTGACTTGCTCCCTGATTCTATCACACTTGTACCAGTGATGGGGTTTAGCTCACTGGGTCCGTGTTGCATACACACTGAGTGACTTGCTCCCTGATTCTATCACACTTGTACCAGTGATGGGGCATAGCTCACTGGGTCTGTGTTGCATACACACTGAGTGACTTGCTCCCTGATTCTATCATGCATGTACCAGTGATGGGGCATAGCTCACTGGGTCCGTGTTGAATACACACTGAGTGACTTGCTCCCTGATTCTATCACACTTGTACCAGTGATGGGGCATAGCTCACTGGGTCCGTGTTGCATACACACTGAGTGACTTGCTCCCTGATTCTATCACACTTGTACCAGTGATGGGGCATAGCTCACTGGGTCCGTGTTGCATACACACTGAGTGACTTGCTCCCTGATTCTATCACACTTGTACCAGTGATGGGGCATAGCTCACTGGGTCCGTGTTGCATACACACTGAGTGACTTCCTCCCTGATTCTATCACGCATGTACCAGTGATGGGGCATAGCTCACTGGGTCCGTGTTGCATACACAGTGAGTGACTTGCTCCCTGATTCTATCACACTTGTACCAGTGATGGGGTTTAGCTCACTGGGTCCGTGTTGCATACACACTGAGTGACTTGCTCCCTGATTCTATCACACTTGTACCAGTGATGGGGCATAGCTCACTGGGTCTGTGTTGCATACACACTGAGTGACTTGCTCCCTGATTCTATCACACTTGTACCAGTGATGGGGTTTAGCTCACTGGGTCCGTGTTGCATACACACTGAGCGACTTGCTCCCTGATTCTATCACGCATGTACCAGTGATGGGGCATAGCTCACTGGGTCTGTGTTGCATACACACTGAGTGACTTGCTCCCTGATTCTATCACACTTGTACCAGTGATGGGGCATAGCTCACTGGGTCCGTGTTGCATACACACTGAGTGACTTGCTCCCTGATTCTATCACGCATGTACCAGTGATGGGGCATAGCTCACTGGGTCTGTGTTGCATACACACTGAGTGACTTGCTCCCTGAATTTATCACACTTGTACCAGTGATGGGGCATAGCTCACTGGGTCTGTGTTGCATACACACTGAGTGACTTGCTCCCTGATTCTATCACGCATGTACCAGTGATGGGGCATACTGACAGCTCACTGGGTCTGTGTTGCATACAGACTGAGTGACTTGCTCCCTGATTCTATCACGCATGTACCAGTGATGGGGCATACTGACAGCTCACTGGGTCTGTGTTGCATACACACTGAGTGACTTGCTCCCTGATTCTATCACGCATGTACCAGTGATGGGGCATACTGACAGCTCACTGGGTCTGTGTTGCATACAGACTGAGTGACTTGCTCCCTGATTCTATCACGCATGTACCAGTGATGGGGCATAGCTCACTGGGTCTGTGTTGCATACAGACTGAGTGACTTGCTCCCTGATTCTATCACACTTGTACCAGTGATGGGGCATAGCTCAGTGGGTCCGTGTTGCATACACACTGAATATCTTCCTCCCTGATTCTATCACGCATGTACCAGTGATGGGGCATAGCTCACTTGGTCCGTGTTGCATACACACTGAGTGACTTGCTCCCTGATTCTATCACGCATGTACCAGTGATGGGGCATAGCTCACTGGGTCCGTGTTACATACACACTGAGTGACTTCCTCCCTGATTCTATCACGCATGTACCAGTGATGGGGCATAGCTCACTGGGTCCGTGTTGCATACACACTGAATATCTTCCTCCCTGATTCTATCACACATGTACCAGTGATGGGGCATAGCTCACTGGGTCCATGTTGCATCCACAGTGAGTGACTTGCTCCCTGATTCTATCACGCATGTACCAGTGATGGGGCATAGCTCACTGGGTCCGTGTTGCATACACAGTGAGTGACTTGCTCCCTGATTCTATCACGCATGTACCAGTGATGGGGCATAGCTCACTGGGTCCGTGTTGCATACACACTGAATATCTTCCTCCCTGATTCTATCACGCATGTACCAGTGATGGGGCATAGCTCACTGGGTCTGTGTTGCATACACACTGAGTGACTTGCTCCCTGATTCTATCACGCATGTACTAGTGATGGGGCATAGCTCACTGGGTCCATGTTGCATACACACTGAGTGACTTGCTCCCTGATTCTATCACGCATGTACTAATGATGGGGCATAGCTCACTGGGTCTGTGTTGCATACACACTGAGTGACTTGCTCCCTGATTCTATCACGCATGTACCAGTGATGGGGCATAGCTCACTGGGTCTGTGTTGCATACACACTGAGTGACTTGCTCCCTGAATCTATCACGCATGTACTAGTGATGGGGCATAGCTCACTGGGTCTGTGTTGCATACACACTGAGTGACTTGCTCCCTGATTATATCACGCATGTACTAGTGATGGGGCATAGCTCACTGGGTCTGTGTTGCATACACACTGAGTGACTTGCTCCCTGATTCTATCACGCATGTACTAGTGATGGGGCATAGCTCACTGGGTCTGTGTTGCATACACACTGAGTGACTTGCTCCCTGATTCTATCACGCATGTACCAGTGATGGGGCATAGCTCACTGGGTCTGTGTTGCATACACACTGAGTGACTTGCTCCCTGATTCTATCACGCATGTACTAGTGATGGGGCATAGCTCACTGGGTCTGTGTTGCATACACACTGAGTGACTTGCTCCCTGATTCTATCACGCATGTACCAGTGATGGGGCATAGCTCACTGGGTCTGTGTTGCATACACACTGAGTGACTTGCTCCGTGATTCTATCACACATGTACCAGTGATGGGGCATAGCTCACTGGGTCCGTGTTGCATACACACTGAGTGACTTGCTCCCTGATTCTATCACGCATGTACCAGTGATGGGGCATAGCTCACTGGGTCCGTGTTGCATACACACTGAGTGACTTGCTCCCTGATTCTATCACGCATGTACTAGTGATGGGGCATAGCTCACTGGGTGTGTGTTGCATACACACTGAGTGACTTGCTCCCTGATTCTATCACACTTGTACCAGTGATGGGGCATAGCTCACTGGGTCCGTGTTGCATACACACTGAGTGACTTGCTCCCTGATTCTATCACGCTTGTACCAGTGATGGGGCATAGCTCACTGGGTCTGTGTTGCATACACACTGAGTGACTTCCTCCCTGATTCTATCACGCATGTACCAGTGATGGGGCATAGCTCACTGGGTCTGTGTTGCATACACACTGAGTGACTTGCTCCCTGATTCTATCACGCTTGTACCAGTGATGGGGCATAGCTCACTGGGTCTGTGTTGCATACACACTGAGTGACTTGCTCCCTGATTCTATCACGCATGTACCAGTGATGGGGCATAGCTCACTGGGTCTGTGTTGCATACACACTGAGTGACTTGCTCCCTGATTCTATCACGCTTGTACCAGTGATGGGGCATAGCTCACTGGGTCTGTGTTCATACACACTGAGTGACTTGCTCCCTGATTTTATCACGCATGTACCAGTGATGGGGCATAGCTCACTGGGTCCGTGTTGCATACACACTGAGTGACTTGCTCCCTGATTCTATCACACTTGTACCAGTGATGGGGCATAGCTCACTGGGTCCGTGTTGCATACACACTGAGTGACTTGCTCCCTGATTCTATCACGCATGTACCAGTGATGGGGCATAGCTCACTGGGTCTGTGTTGCACACACACTGAGTGACTTGCTCCCTGATTCTATCACACTTGTACCAGTGATGGGGCATAGCTCACTGGGTCTGTGTTGCATACACACTGAGTGACTTGCTCCCTGATTCTATCACACTTGTACCAGTGATGGGGCATAGCTCACTGGGTCTGTGTTGCATACACACTGAGTGACTTGTTCCCTGATTCTATCACGCTTGTACAAGTGATGGGGCATAGCTCACTGGGTCTGTGTTGCACACACACTGAGTGACTTGCTCCCTGATTCTATCACACTTGTACCAGTGATGGGGCATAGCTCACTGGGTGTGTGTTGCATACACACTGAGTGACTTGCTCCCTGATTCTATCAAGCATGTACCAGTGATGGGGCATAGCTCACTGGGTCCGTGTTGCATACACACTGAGTGACTTGCTCCCTGATTCTATCACACTTGTACCAGTGATGGGGTTTAGCTCACTGGGTCCGTGTTGCATACACACTGAGTGACTTGCTCCCTGATTCTATCACACTTGTACCAGTGATGGGGTTTAGCTCACTGGGTCCGTGTTGCATACACACTGAGTGACTTGCTCCCTGATTCTATCACACTTGTACCAGTGATGGGGTTAGGCTCACTGGGTCCGTGTTGCATACACACTGAGTGACTTGCTCCCTGATTCTATCACACTTGTACCAGTGATGGGGCATAGCTCACTGGGTCTGTGTTGCATACACACTGAGTGACTTGCTCCCTGATTCTATCACACTTGTACCAGTGATGGGGTTTAGCTCACTGGGTCCGTGTTGCATACACACTGAGCGACTTGCTCCGTGATTCTATCACGCATGTACCAGTGATGGGGCATACTGACAGCTCACTGGGTCTGTGTTGCATACACACTGAGTGACTTGCTCCCTGATTCTATCACACTTGTACCAGTTATGGGGTTTAGCTCACTGGGTCCGTGTTGCATACACACTGAGTGACTTGCTCCCTGATTCTATCACACTTGTACCAGTGATGGGGCATAGCTCACTGGCTCCGTGTTGCATACACACTGAGTGACTTGCTCCCTGATTCTATCACGCATGTACCAGTGATGGGGCATAGCTCACTGGGTCTGTGTTGCAAACACACTGAGTGACTTGCTCCCTGAATTTATCACACTTGTACCAGTGATGGGGCATAGCTCACTGGGTCTGTGTTGCATACACACTGAGTGACTTGCTCCCTGATTCTATCACGCATGTACCAGTGATGGGGCATACTGACAGCTCACTGGGTCTGTGTTGCATACAGACTGAGTGACTTGCTCCCTGATTCTATCACGCATGTACCAGTGATGGGGCATACTGACAGCTCACTGGGTCTGTGTTGCATACACACTGAGTGACTTGCTCCCTGATTCTATCACGCATGTACCAGTGATGGGGCATACTGACAGCTCACTGGGTCTGAGTTGCATACAGACTGAGTGACTTGCTCCCTGATTCTATCACGCATGTACCAGTGATGGGGCATAGCTCACTGGGTCTGTGTTGCATACAGACTGAGTGACTTGCTCCCTGATTCTATCACACTTGTACCAGTGATGGGGCATAGCTCAGTGGGTCCGTGTTGCATACACACTGAATATCTTCCTCCCTGATTCTATCACGCATGTACCAGTGATGGGGCATAGCACACTTGGTCCGTATTGCATACACACTGAGTGACTTGCTCCCTGATTCTATCACGCATGTACCAGTGATGGGGCATAGCTCACTGGGTCCGTGTTGCATACACACTGAGTGACTTCCTCCCTGATTCTATCACGCATGTACCAGTGATGGGGCATAGCTCACTGGGTCCGTGTTGCATACACACTGAATATCTTCCTCCCTGATTCTATCACGCATGTACCAGTGATGGGGCATAGCTCACTGGGTCCATGTTGCATCCACAGTGAGTGACTTGCTCCCTGATTCTATCACGCATGTACCAGTGATGGGGCATAGCTCACTGGGTCCGTGTTGCATACACAGTGAGTGACTTGCTCCCTGATTCTATCACGCATGTACCAGTGATGGGGCATAGCTCACTGGGTCCGTGTTGCATACACACTGAATATCTTCCTCCCTGATTCTATCACGCATGTACCAGTGATGGGGCATAGCTCACTGGGTCTGTGTTGCATACACACTGAGTGACTTGCTCCCTGATTCTATCACGCATGTACTACTGATGGGGCATAGCTCACTGAGTCCATGTTGCATACACACTGAGTGACTTGCTCCCTGATTCTATCACGCATGTACTAATGATGGGGCATAGCTCACTGGGTCTGTGTTGCATACACACTGAGTGACTTGCTCCCTGATTCTATCACGCATGTACCAGTGATGGGGCATAGCTCACTGGGTCTGTGTTGCATACACACTGAGTGACTTGCTCCCTGAATCTATCACGCATGTACTAGTGATGGGGCATAGCTCACTGGGTCTGTGTTGCATACACACTGAGTGACTTGCTCCCTGATTCTATCACGCATGTACTAGTGATGGGGCATAGCTCACTGGGTCTGTGTTGCATACACACTGAGTGACTTCCTCCCTGATTCTATCACGCATGTACTAGTGATGGGGCATAGCCCACTGGGTCTGTGTTGCATACAGACTGAGTGACTTGCTCCCTGATTCTATCACGCATGTACCAGTGATGGGGCATAGCTCACTGGGTCTGTGTTGCATACACACTGAGTGACTTGCTCCCTGATTCTATCACGCATGTACGAGTGATGGGGCATAGCTCACTGGGTCTGTGTTGCATACACACTGAGTGACTTGCTCCCTGATTCTATCACGCATGTACCAGTGATGGGGCATAGCTCACTGGGTCTGTGTTGCATACACACTGAGTGACTTGCTCCGTGATTCTATCACACATGTACCAGTGATGGGGCATAGCTCACTGGGTCCGTGTTGCATACACACTGAGTGACTTGCTCCCTGATTCTATCACGCATGTACCAGTGATGGGGCATAGCTCACTGGGTCCGTGTTGCATACACACTGAGTGACTTGCTCCGTGATTCTATCACGCATGTACTAGTGATGGGGCATAGCTCACTGGGTGTGTGTTGCATACACACTGAGTGACTTGCTCCCTGATTCTATCACACTTGTACCAGTGATGGGGCATAGCTCACTGGGTCCGTGTTGCATACACACTGAGTGACTTGCTCCCTGATTCTATCACGCTTGTACCAGTGATGGGGCATAGCTCACTGGGTCTGTGTTGCATACACACTGAGTGACTTCCTCCCTGATTCTATCACGCATGTACCAGTGATGGGGCATAGCTCACTGGGTCTGTGTTGCATACACACTGAGTGACTTGCTCCCTGATTCTATCACGCTTGTACCAGTGATGGGGCATAGCTCACTGGGTCTGTGTTGCATACACACTGAGTGACTTGCTCCCTGATTCTATCACGCATGTACCAGTGATGGGGCATAGCTCACTGGGTCTGTGTTGCATACACACTGAGTGACTTGCTCCCTGATTCTATCACGCTTGTACCAGTGATGGGGCATAGCTCACTGGGTCTGTGTTGCATACACACTGAGTGACTTGCTCCCTGATTCTATCACGCATGTACCAGTGATGGGGCATAGCTCACTGGGTCCGTGTTGCATACACACTGAGTGACTTGCTCCCTGATTCTATCACACTTGTACCAGTGATGGGGCATAGCTCACTGGGTCCGTGTTGCATACACACTGAGTGACTTGCTCCCTGATTCTATCACGCATGTACCAGTGATGGGGCATAGCTCACTGGGTCTGTGTTGCATACACACTGAGTGACTTGCTCCCTGATTCTATCACACTTGTACCAGTGATGGGGCATAGCTCACTGGGTCTGTGTTGCATACACACTGAGTGACTTGCTCCCTGATTCTATCACGCATGTACCAGTGATGGGGCATAGCTCACTGGGTCTGTGTTGCATACACACTGAGTGACTTGCTCCCTGATTCTATCACACTTGTACCAGTGATGGGGCATAGCTCACTGGGTGTGTGTGTTGCATACACACTGAGTGACTTGCTCCCTGATTCTATCACGCATGTACCAGTGATGGGGCATAGCTCACTGGGTCCGTGTTGCATACACACTGAGTGACTTGCTCCCTGATTCTATCACACTTGTACCAGTGATGGGGTTTAGCTCACTGGGTCCGTGTTGCATACACACTGAGTGACTTGCTCCCTGATTCTATCACACTTGTACCAGTGATGGGGTTTAGCTCACTGGGTCCGTGTTGCATACACACTGAGTGACTTGCTCCCTGATTCTATCACACTTGTACCAGTGATGGGGTTTAGCTCACTGGGTCCGTGTTGCATACACACTGAGTGACTTGCTCCCTGATTCTATCACACTTGTACCAGTGATGGGGTTTAGCTCACTGGGTCCGTGTTGCATACACACTGAGTGACTTGCTCCCTGATTCTATCACACTTGTACCAGTGATGGGGTTTAGCTCACTGGGTCCGTGTTGCATACACACTGAGTGACTTGCTCCCTGATTCTATCACACTTGTACCAGTGATGGGGCATAGCTCACTGGGTCTGTGTTGCATACACACTGAGTGACTTGCTCCCTGATTCTATCATGCATGTACCAGTGATGGGGCATAGCTCACTGGGTCCACGTTGCATACACACTGAGTGACTTGCTCCCTGATTCTATCACACTTGTACCAGTGATGGGGCATAGCTCACTGGGTCCGTGTTGCATACACACTGAGTGACTTGCTGCCTGATTCTATCACGCATGTACCAGTGATGGGGCATAGCTCACTGGGTCTGTGTTGCATACACACTGAGTGACTTGCTCCCTGATTCTATCACGCATGTACCAGTGATGGGGCATAGCTCACTGGGTCTGTGTTGCATACACACTGAGTGACTTGCTCCCTGATTCTATCACACTTGTACCAGTGATGGGGCATAGCTCACTGGGTCCGTGTTGCATACACACTGAGTGACTTGCTCCCTGATTCTATCACACTTGTACCAGTGATGGGGCATACTGACAGCTCACTGGGTCTGTGTTGCATACACACTGAGTGACTTGTTCCCTGATTCTATCACGCATGTACCAGTGATGGGGCATAGCTCACTGGGTCTGTGTTGCATACACACTGAGTGACTTGCTCCCTGATTCTATCACACTTGTACCAGTGATGGGGCATAGCTAACTGGGTCCGTGTTGCATACACACTGAGTGACTTGCTCCCTGATTCTATCACACTTGTACCAGTGATGGGGTTTAGCTCACTGGGTCTGTGTTGCATACACACTGAGTGACTTGCTCCCTGATTCTATCACGCATGTACTAGTGATGGGGCATAGCTCACTGGGTCTGTGTTGCATACACACTGAGTGACTTGCTCCCTGATTCTATCACGCATGTACCAGTGATGGGGCATAGCTCACTGGGTCCGTGTTGCATACACAGTGAGTGACTTGCTCCCTGATTCTATCACACTTGTACCAGTGATGGGGTTTAGCTCACTGGGTCCGTGTTTCATACACACTGAGTGACTTGCTCCCTGATTCTATCACGCATGTACCAGTGATGGGGCATAGCTCACTGGGTCTGTGTTGCATACACACTGAGTGACTTGCTCCCTGATTCTATCACGCATGTACCAGTGATGGGGCATAGCTCACTGGGTCCGTGTTGCATACACAGTGAGTGACTTGCTCCCTGATTCTATCACACTTGTACCAGTGATGGGGTTTAGCTCACTGGGTCCGTGTTTCATACACACTGAGTGACTTGCTCCCTGATTCTATCACGCATGTACCAGTGATGGGGCATAGCTCACTGGGTCCGTGTTGCATACACACTGAATATCTTCCTCCCTGATTCTATCACGCATGTACCAGTGATGGGGCATAGCTCACTGGGTCCGTGTTGCATACACACTGAATATCTTCCTCCCTGATTCTATAACGCATGTACCAGTGATGGGGCATAGCTCACTGGGTCCGTGTTGCATACACAGTGAGTGACTTGCTCCCTGATTCTGTCACGCATGTACCAGTGATGGGGCATAGCTCACTGGGTCCGTGTTGCATACACACTGAATATCTTCCTCCCTGATTCTATCACGCATGTACCAGTGATGGGGCATAGCTCACTGGGTCCGTGTTGCATACACACTGAATATCTTCCTCCCTGATTCTATCACACTTGTACCAGTGATGGGGCATAGCTCACTGGGTCTGTGTTGCATACACACTGAGTGACTTGCTCCCTGATTCTATCACGCATGTACCAGTGATGGAGCATAGCTCACTGGGTACGTGTTGCATACAGACTGAGTGACTTGCTCCCTGATTCTATCACGCATGTACCAGTGATGGGGCATAGGTCACTGGGTCCGTGTTGCATACAGACTGAGTGACTTGCTCCCTGATTCTATCACGCATGTACCAGTGATGGGGCATAGCTCACTGGGTCTGTGTTGCATACAGACTGAGTGACTTGCTCCCTGATTCTATCACGCATGTACCAGTGATGG